>JAMPIV010008751.1:0-245463 GCA_024509875.1 Oreohelix idahoensis
CAGTACTCACAACAAATGTAACTGCTACTGCCGGAGAGGAGAACAGATCGACCCAATAATTCCGTCACAAAGCTATTTATTTCATGTATCTTCTCAATTTCAGGGAAACTCAAGTTCGATCCCATGCCAGATGAAATCTACTACCTCGAGCTTGATAAATCAGCCAGCATCAAGTGCCACGCAGAGGCCCTAACTCCACCTTTAATTCAGTGGCTGAAACTGAACAACGGTGACGGCAAACTTCCAGAGAACATGTATGAAGAACGAGGAATCCTTCACATCGAGAAGGTCCACCGGGAGGACGAGGGCAAGTACATGTGTGTGGCTATGCACCGGAAACAAGGACGAATAAATGCAACAGTGACTTTCAGAATAGTTGGTAAGATAACCGTTACTATTTCTAAGCTTAGTATTGTTCCAGAATTACACATAAGTAGTTCTCAAACTGTCTGCAGTGTTGTCATGTCAAGCACTTAACAATTCTCTAGCAGCTATTTGAAGGTAAGGGATGCTTCTCATTTGTTTCTTTTCCGTTATTATGGAGTATAGTTCCACTACTGCATTTGACCGCTTCTGAGCTTTTCGTGTGCTCTTACAGTACTGGTTGCTGTGTTGCTTGGTGTCATACTGTAAGTCTGCTAGCCCTATGCCCCAGCCTGTACACGCATGCTGGCTTTCATTTATTTCGTCTATCTACCTCTTTTTAACATGTATCCATATATATTTTAATTCATATTTTCGAAATATGCCGCTAAGTGACGTGGGCAGAAGCATTTTTCGTGACTGAGCAAGGTGCTTTGCTTTTGCCCTCTATCAACATACTAGGGACGTAAGTAATAATCCTGTTATTTCTTCCCGAAACATCACATGGTCAGTAATCTGTACCACGGTTTTCCAACCAGGATCCCGGAAAATCCAAAGGCTTTGCAGTACATCATTCAGGGCTCACGAAAAAACAAAGAAGCTAAAAATCGTGAAATGAATAAATAAGAGAATTAAACATGGAGATAAATGTCTAAGATGTGTTGAATTATCAAGGGAACTTTATTCCTGAAATTGCAAATAATTTTTACTTTTCTAAATATAATTCCTCATGTCGGAGAAATGTTACAAGTAAAGGAAGAAATTATCATCATTACTTTATTATCACTTAAATGATAATCATCATTAAACAATATCCTAGACCTAAGGGTCTTTTATATTTGGACATGCGCCCTAATATAACCGACTAGGTTGATCAGGACGCGCCTCGCCAAAACGAGGCAAGTTTTACATAAAAAAATAATCATCACTATCAACCGTATCATCACACTCATTATTATTATTATTAATAACATTGCCACTGTTGTCACAATAATTACCCCATATATCGAGCGTCCGATTGGCAGAGTAATTAGAACATTTGTATCTCGTTGCAAAGTTAGTGGGTTTGAAGCCTATGTGGTAAAGTGGGATATTATAAATATTTATAGGGGACTTAGTGTACTGACTGAGATCAGCTGTGAAGGTATCTGTATCTAATAAGGGTAGTGTATTACAGATGACCTTACTTGCTACCACATATTTATACCTCAGTCAGAATTATTCTGGAATATTGTGATGACTACGTTGAATGTCTAGGGTATGTATATGATGAAGTGTAAGTCACAACAACAACAGACAGATAAACAATTTAATTTATTCCACCACACGTGACAACACTGTGACACACACACACATTTAACATTCTATAAGACTATTCTTAAATGAGGCACTGGTAAATTTTCAAATATAAATATATATTAATTACTGTCACTAATATATATGTGTCCTGATTCAAATACAAAGTGAACCAGGAATCACAATCAATTTTAATTACAAGTTATATGTACAGAATTTATCAATATGAATCTGGTAGTGACATATCTTATTAATATTATCCTATGTGTGTCAGTTGTGTAGTAGTAATATGAGGTAATACTGGTTTTGTTTTTTCAAGCTATGTTGTTATTTGTCATCATGACTTCAAGTGTTTGTTTCTGTTGGAACTAGTATTGGAGATGTTCTCAGTTCCGTTCATTAAAACAATTAATTTCCCCTCTTATTTTTATACAATGTCAGTTTAAGATGGGGTTACATAATGTTGAGCTCCGCTGGCCACATAGGCTTATCTTTCGTGATGGTGGCAGGAAAGGACTCCTCTGCTCGATTGCTCCCCTGTGTTTTGGAGACACCTCACTGTTTGCTATATGGACCAAGGAGTATGCTGTCCGCCTCTGGATTCAGCAAAGCTCTGACCAGGTGCTGCTCAATAACTTTAGGACCACAGTCCCACAATTCATGGAATAATACACAGTTACGTTGAATGGCAATGAATATAGCACAACTTCGATCTGCCGATGTCCCAGGCTTTTATTTAGAAAAATATGCACTGGTGCTCAACGCACTGGTTCTGTAGTAAGTTTATTTGAACATGTGGTGGTGACCTGACGCCTCTGATTGACTATATTCGCGGGTCTAACCAATCGTGCCATGTTTACCCAATCGTTTGAAAAAAAGTACTCCTACTCCTGTTTCCCCTGACAACAAGAGATAGTATTTATAGCCCGACTAATCGTGTTTAGCCTTACATTTCTTGCGCTCCAATCAAATCGGATTTAACATGGAGACCCATTTCCCGTACAATGGTGGGGTGAAAATCTGCCACTGAGCGATTCTGATTTGGGTGTTGTCTGACATCCCTCACTATTTCTTTTGGCTATAATTTGGTAATTCCTAGACTATTTGCGTAACACTTAACATATTCTTTGTCAGCAAGTCCTAAGGAACCCAAATATACAAATTTAAAGGAGCTAAGTGGCTGCGTTCAAAATATGCATTTTCTAGGATAGTCGTGTAGTTTTTTTTATTTTTTATGTTTAGAACCGCCACCTGTCCTGCTGTACTGTCAGACTAATGTCAGGATTTTAGACATAAAACAGTAGAATGTCATGATTCCTAATAAGCGTTTTGTAAGTTTTTAAAAACTAACTCTCGTGTGTGTAGTGTTTTTTTTTTCACTGTCGATTTGAAAAAAAGCTAGTGCTTGTGGCCTTACACGCGTGATGGTAGTAATTGTATAGCGAGACGCGTGTTTAGTGTTGCATGCGTCCCGGTTTTCAGCCTCTCCCTTTCTTTCTATCTTTAGTCCATCTGTCTTTCGTTTTTGGGTAACGTAGTGTATAAAATGACATGAATGGAATTTTAAATCTAGGTCAACTTGCGTATCTCAAGGTTTTTCTTAGAAATGCAGCACATGTTTTATCGTAGAAAGCGGGTATTGAAGCAGTAGGCTTTTACTATCAACGTGAAACGTTACAATTTGCAGACGAAGTAGAAAACAAGGGGGATTTCGAGTACAGTCATTGTGACAGCACTGTTCTTTACCATTCTTCTTTCCTTTTATTGAATTTATGTGTTAGGCTTTACATTTACCTGATAATTTATATATGTGGATTCGAATATTTCACGACATCTCCCCTCTTAAAACAGACATCTTATGTCAGTCCTTTATTCTATATACACATAGATAAATGTAAGTCAACTTGACTTTACTCTGCTGTTGTGCTATCATGGTTTTATGTAGTTGGGTCCATTCAGAGTAAGCACTACTCATGAAATCTGCCTCAGACCTCTACAACCAATAATATTTTTGGTTATGTTACTGAACAGCCGCAAGTGTGACTGCTTGTCTTAATGCTGCTTCACAACCCGTATTCACCATTTCTCTTCTCTGAGTCTGCGCAAGGACATGTCCAGAGAGCATTAGATTTTCCCCAAAATGTACGTTATGAGGAGATAACATATACCTGGTGATAGCAGAGTTTTCGTAGTGGATCCCATAATCTTCTTATTAGCCTGTATGAAACATTCGGAATATCCTCAATCAAAGAGGCAACTCAGGGATTCATTACGTTCCTCCGAATTGTTTACATCCAACAATTTTGTCTGATCTCAGGTTTTACTGGAATCTGATAGTATCCTTTACTCAGATCCACTTTTGAGAAATATTTAGCTTTATTTAGTCTGGCAAACAACTGATTTGTATCCGGCAATGGATCCACCTGTCCTTCTGTAATAGCATTCAGTCTCCTGTAATCTATACAGAGTCTATGTTCTCCAGAGGGCTTCCTTAAGAGTACAACACCGGAACTATACGAAGATTCACTGTGTGAAATAATTCCTTCCTTCAACAAATAGTCTATCTCTTCCTTCAAAGCTTTCTCCTTAGCAAAAGGAATCGAATAGGGTTTCATACAGACAGGTGTGGGGTCTATCAGTTTCATATCATATTCCAATAAGTTTGTATGCCCAGGTCGGTCTGTTAACACCTCTGTATGAGTATCTAGAACCTATTGCACTCTCTCTTTCTGAGTTTTCGTTAAATGTGTACTGATTTTCACCTGTGCCGCTGTCTCACAGGGGTGTAATGGATATTCAAATGATGAAAGTGGTTCCTTTTTCATCTCCATGGCAATGGACAAGGTCAACAAGTGTGTCTCTTCCTGATGTTCTCTTTCCAAATATTTCTTCAGGAGATTCACATGATAGATTTTTTCTTTCCCCTTCTTATCTATCTTATAATTTGTTCTAGACACCTTCTCTAGAACTGTATATGGACCTTGCCATCCAATCTGTAACTTATTCTGACTACCGGGGAGAAGAAGCAGTACCCTCTCTCCCACAGCCAAATCTCTGTCTTTAGCTTTCCTGTTATAATAGGCAGCATGTTTCTTCCTGGCTTGTTTCAAATTTTCATTGGCAAGTTTCCAGCCAGTTTTTAAATGAGTGGTCAGCTCATTCACATATTGGTATGAGGATGTAATATTTTCCTCTGCTTTTTCATCAGTCAACGTTCTTAACAGCGTTACATATGGACCTTTATTTGTGTGGACTTATTTGTCCATGCACCGGTATGGTCTCTTCCACTCGAAGCGCTATAGTGATGATTTTTCTTCCCAGAATTATCAGTCACAAAACGATCGCTACCAATTCTTTTCTTGGGGCTGTCTCCCCACTTAGAGTTCTTGATGAGAGATTTCCTCTCTACATCCTCTTCCTCCAGTTTGTTTAAGTCCGATTGAGGGATTTTCGGCTTATCCTGGGGTAAGACATCTTTTTGCACTCTCCGCATAGTGGCCATTGTAAAACAGTTAAGTGAAGATTGTCCGTGAAAAGGGGCTTCCCATTCCCTTTGGTCCACTTTATCAAATTTATTTTTCTTTTTATTATCAGGCCTAATTTTGCCCCGTGGCATGTCCCGGTCCTGATCAATGTTCCCACTTGTGGGTGTTCCCTCATGTGCTATGCTACACCTTTCTACAAAATTCTCAATGCCCCATCTTGCCTTGGGCCAATAATAATTGTGAGCCACCTTTTGGATGATGGTACCAATTTTCTCATGGTCCCCATCTGGTTTCACATGTAGGCTCCTTATTAATTCTGTCCTATATCTTTTAGGAAGTACCAGCTGTCCCTGACCTTTGGATCTAGCTCCAGTCTTCCTATACATCAACTTGTTTTTCATGTAAAAATCTCCCTTGCCTGGAGTTGTATGACAAGTTGACAATTTCCTGAAACAAGGCTTGAGGGTCTTATCCCCAGCCTGTGCCTTCCTCATCTCTTCTGGAGTGGTATCTAACATAATATCCTCCTCCTGTCTTGAGGTCGACCTGACCTGAAGGGTTGCCATAACTATAGGGTTCCTTCTGCAACGGTCAGTGTCATGATTGTTCATCTTACAATTTTTACACCACCTTTTCCCCTGGTTGAAAGATTTTCTTTCATCATATTTCCTTTCATCGAATTGTGGGGTTTTATTTTTATTGTCATACGGTGGCCTATCAAATTGGTGCTTACCTTTGTTTTGATCTCTAGGATCAAATTTATTAAAGTTCTGTGGTGCCCTAAAATTATCCACCTGTTTCTTTTTATTACCTGTTACCTCTGCTTGAGCTGCTTGATACCTTTCAGCAACATTTAGCAACTCACCCAGCCTCTCTGCACCTTGTTCCATGAGAGACTTTCTCAGGTCTGGAGCCATGGACTCTCTTAGTTGCTCTATAAGGACCATTTCCTTAAGATCTTGGGTTTTCCCCAGAGAAGTCCATTTCTCCAAGTATGTCTCTATGCGTGCAGAGAACTGGTGATAGGTTTCACCTGACAGTAGTTTAGCATTCCTAAATTTTTTCCTATAAAATTCTGCGTTCTTTTCATATCTTAACAAAAGAGCCTGCTTTAGCATGTCATAATTTTCCTGATCACCTCTGCTCATTTTGGCAAAAACTTCATAAGCTGCCCCACGAAGACCTTGAGATAACTTTAAGCTCCACCTTTCTCTCTCTAACCCATATGTGGTAGCCAATAGTTCATATCTATTTAGGTAGCTCTCAATATCATCGTCTTTCTCAACGAAATGATCTAAATGAAAATTCATAGCTGAGGTTGAGGCTCCCTGACTAGCAGTGGCATCAGAGGCAAAGGGACTGGCACCATTTTCAGGAGCATGGCCTTGAAACTCAAACTCCCTTAGTCGTAACTCATGTTCCCTTTGTAATCTCTTCTCCTCCTTTTCTGCTTCCCTCTCTGCAGTCAATCTTCTTTCTTCTGCAGCCTGTCTTCTTTCCTCGGCTTCCAATGCTTTAGCCTCTTTGTCAGCCTCAATCTGCAACCTCTTAGTCTCAGCCTCCGCCTCAAATTGTAACCTCTTAATTTCTTTTTCAGCCTCTATTCTCTTATCTTCGGCCAATCTTTCAGATTCTAATTTTCTTTCGGCCTCTTTTTCTAATCTTCTTTCTTCCCGTTCAATATATTTGTCACATTCAGCAGTGACATAAGCAATCATAATTTGTCCGTCCATTCCTAACTCTTTCGCAGTCTGTACAGCAGCAGATCGAAATTTTGCCAAGTCGGCCATTGTCTAACATGCAATTGTAACAATTCAATCTATCAATAATTATCTAAGGACACTACAGGCACTGAGAGCTCAACGTTATTTATTTCCACCCAAGGATACCTTTTAATTCTTATTATTCCCAATATCTATAACAGGAGAAAGTTCAATATCCCTGGAGCGAGACCCCAATATATGTGGTAAAGTGGGATATTATAAATATTTATAGGGGACTTAGTGTACTGACTGAGATCAGCTGTGAAGGTATCTGTATCTAATAAGGGTAGTGTATTACAGATGACCTTACTTGCTACCACATATTTATACCTCAGTCAGAATTATTCTGGAATATTGTGATGACTACGTTGAATGTCTAGGGTATGTATATGATGAAGTGTAAGTCACAACAACAACAGACAGATAAACAATTTAATTTATTCCACCACACGTGACAACACTGTGACACACACACACATTTAACATTCTATAAGACTATTCTTAAATGAGGCACTGGTAAATTTTCAAATATAAATATATATTAATTACTGTCACTAATATATATGTGTCCTGATTCAAATACAAAGTGAACCAGGAATCACAATCAATTTTAATTACAAGTTATATGTACAGAATTTATCAATATGAATCTGGTAGTGACATATCTTATTAATATTATCCTATGTGTGTCAGTTGTGTAGTAGTAATATGAGGTAATACTGGTTTTGTTTTTTCAAGCTATGTTGTTATTTGTCATCATGACTTCAAGTGTTTGTTTCTGTTGGAACTAGTATTGGAGATGTTCTCAGTTCCGTTCATTAAAACAATTAATTTCCCCTCTTATTTTTATACAATGTCAGTTTAAGATGGGGTTACATAATGTTGAGCTCCGCTGGCCACATAGGCTTATCTTTCGTGATGGTGGCAGGAAAGGACTCCTCTGCTCGATTGCTCCCCTGTGTTTTGGAGACACCTCACTGTTTGCTATATGGACCAAGGAGTATGCTGTCCGCCTCTGGATTCAGCAAAGCTCTGACCAGGTGCTGCTCAATAACTTTAGGACCACAGTCCCACAATTCATGGAATAATACACAGTTACGTTGAATGGCAATGAATATAGCACAACTTCGATCTGCCGATGTCCCAGGCTTTTATTTAGAAAAATATGCACTGGTGCTCAACGCACTGGTTCTGTAGTAAGTTTATTTGAACATGTGGTGGTGACCTGACGCCTCTGATTGACTATATTCGCGGGTCTAACCAATCGTGCCATGTTTACCCAATCGTTTGAAAAAAAGTACTCCTACTCCTGTTTCCCCTGACAACAAGAGATAGTATTTATAGCCCGACTAATCGTGTTTAGCCTTACATTTCTTGCGCTCCAATCAAATCGGATTTAACATGGAGACCCATTTCCCGTACAATGGTGGGGTGAAAATCTGCCACTGAGCGATTCTGATTTGGGTGTTGTCTGACATCCCTCACTATTTCTTTTGGCTATAAATTGGTAATTCCTAGACTATTTGCGTAACACTTAACATATTCTTTGTCAGCAAGTCCTAAGGAACCCAAATATACAAATTTAAAGGAGCTAAGTGGCTGCGTTCAAAATATGCATTTTCTAGGATAGTCGTGTAGTTTTTTTTATTTTTTATGTTTAGAACCGCCACCTGTCCTGCTGTACTGTCAGACTAATGTCAGGATTTTAGACATAAAACAGTAGAATGTCATGATTCCTAATAAGCGTTTTGTAAGTTTTTAAAAACTAACTCTCGTGTGTGTAGTGTTTTTTTTTTCACTGTCGATTTGAAAAAAGCTAGTGCTTGTGGCCTTACACGCGTGATGGTAGTAATTGTATAGCGAGACGCGTGTTTAGTGTTGCATGCGTCCCGGTTTTCAGCCTCTCCCTTTCTTTCTATCTTTAGTCCATCTGTCTTTCGTTTTTGGGTAACGTAGTGTATAAAATGACATGAATGGAATTTTAAATCTAGGTCAACTTGCGTATCTCAAGGTTTTTCTTAGAAATGCAGCACATGTTTTATCGTAGAAAGCGGGTATTGAAGCAGTAGGCTTTTACTATCAACGTGAAACGTTACAATTTGCAGACGAAGTAGAAAACAAGGGGGATTTCGAGTACAGTCATTGTGACAGCACTGTTCTTTACCATTCTTCTTTCCTTTTATTGAATTTATGTGTTAGGCTTTACATTTACCTGATAATTTATATATGTGGATTCGAATATTTCACGACAGCCTATTAGCGCCACACCCCAGTCTACCCAGCTGTAAATGGGTACCTGACTCTGTTGTTGAGTTTGGGAAAGAAAAGTAGCGAGGAAGGGAACTGGTCATTCCAACTTATAAAGCTGGACATAATATAGCGAAGTCTCTAACACTTCAATCCACTACTGCTGTATTTGCTATGGGATTACTTTTACACTTTTGTATCTCATATAATCACTTATCATTGCCATTATCATTACGTCATAAGCATTACCACCTTCAGTATTTCAGTTATCTTAACATCCTTATTACTCAAATCTGATGAATAAATCACATGCACCAATAAGACCTGTAGAAAGCTATCCCATGTCCATCCCTCCTTCCAGAAAAACCCAGCTTCAGTATCAGACCCCCTAACGTGACAACTGCATTTGAAGGTCAGCCTACGATGCTCCACTGTGTGGCTCTTGGAGATCCTCGGCCTCAGATTATATGGGACAAGGACGGAAGAATCATGGCGACCACAGGAGTGGACAGTGGTCTAACGTCCACTAACAGATATTCGGTAACTATTTGTTTGGCACTCTTGTCAAATTTCATGTTCATTTTGAGACTTCGTCGTTTTCTGCTTGTTTGTTCGCTTCCATGTCACGTCTATTTCTCTCATACAGCTGGCTTCCTGTCTCAGATTTCTCTCATAGCTGTCATATCACCACATCTAACTCTCTCTTACAATTGAAATCCTGTTTCAGGCTTCTTCCATCACTCTCATCTAATCACACTTTAATAAAGTTCTCTCGTATAGCCATATATACTCCTCTCATAAAGTTATAATGGTTGTTTTTTTAATGGGTAAAATGATAAAAGACAGAAAATTGCCAAGCTGCGGCCACAACACCTTTGTCTGGGACAAACTAACAAAAACAGAAAAGAAAAATAGCCAGAGCTGAGTGAGACACATGAGAAAACCAAATGAATAAAATTGCAGCGAGCATAAAGTTGGTGGGGCTGTTGGAGCCTTCTCTCGTTGCTTTCATGTAACCGCATCTGTTTATGTCATAAAAAGTCGATGTCCTGCCTCATAAGTCTCTCATATAACCACAGCTGTTTCTTTCAGTGGCGGTCTCTCTCGTGTTGCTCTCATATAAACACATCTATTCGTCTCACATGACAACATCTCTTTCTTTCAAAAAATTAGCGGTCTATTTAAGGCTTCTGTCATCGCTCTTTGTCGTGTATGATTTATCAGATAGGTAATAGATGTTTATAGCCCGGTCTGAGCAGAGGTGATAGTGATGACAATGTGAAAGTAAGGGGTAAGAAATAGTTTTTATCACAAGGGTGATCGTGTAAGAGAAAGGACAGTTTCTGGATAGAATAATTTATCTAATCCAGCCTATCTGGACGACGATATTTAAATCAGACGCACTGTCTCTCCTTGTACGAAAATAAAAGTTACACTGCACTCACATGCACACAATTATATGACAAATACGCACGAACGTAAAAACAAACTATGTATAACATATAGGGGATGACCGACACGATAACTAAAGATTTAATAAAGTTTATTATCAATAGCAAATCTCAACATAAATCATATGCATCAAGAGATCATGGTTTATAGACAAAAATGAAAATTAATCAAATAGGTTCTCCCCTCTGGTAAAGGAAAAGAAAGGACGATCCCAACAGAGGTTAATTAACCCAAAAGATCAAAGGTTAACAATAAGTTATGAAATAGTCAGTATGGGAAAAGAGTAGATTCCTAATGTAAACTATCCCGTGACTAATCAGATTATAGAGATAAAAAAAAAGAAAGAAGAAACCATATAAGTATATGATATTAACAAAAGACATAAGTTTCTTTCTCTGTTCATTCAATTCACATACACGCAGTGGCCACTGTCAGATACACTTACCTCAGTAGCTGTCGCAGGCATTCCAAGGAAATACACTAATAAGTAATATATATATATATATATATATATATATATATATATATATATATATATATATATATATATATATATATATATATATATATATATATATATATTTTCTTGGTGGCCCTTAACTTTTGTCCAGTAATATATATATATATATATATTTAGTGTCAAATTTAAGTTTGCCAAATCCAGCCTCAGACTCTCCGTAGTTGCTGACTGCAAATTTCACAGGAGTCGCTAGAGTCGGTGTTAAATTTGTACTGGATACAATAAGTTATCTATGTCTTCAGTTGGTTGGAGTAAGCTTCATGCGTGGTGATCGCCGATGTAGAATAAATAGAACATATACAGTTCCCAGGTTGTTTAGCCTCAGGTGGCGGAAACGCTAGGTTTAAGTTACACAAATGTTACTGACAATATATTGCCACAGTTGGCTGATGAGATATATACTGCTGGACAAAAGTTAAGGGCCACCAAGAAAAACTCCTCTATGGACCAATTAAATGCAACCAGGTGTAAACAATTTATTACAAAATAAAGTTGATTCATTTCTGTGTGCACTAGGTTATTTTTTTTTAAATGTCCAAAAACTGGGTCACTTTAACCCGCACGTGAAAATTGCCATTGTTTCTGCAAAAACTCGTCGTTTTTGCAACACACCCCCCTAGTTCAAAAGATGAAAAAGTGAGTTGAATTTCTTTTTGTTAGTAAGTCACACATTATTAAAAAAAACTTGACTGATCTTTTCCACGGATGAATCAACTTTATTTTGTAATAAATTGTTTACACCTGGTTGCATTTAATGGTCCAAAGAGGAGTTTTTCTTGGTGGCCCTTAACTTTTGTCCAGTAATATATATATATATATATATATATATATATATATATATATATATATATATATATATATATATATATATATATATATATATATATATATATATATATATATATATATAAGTAAATCTGGTAATAGTTCTGGCCCAGTTAATATTATAATTCAATGGTTCTATTCTGGTTTCTCTCATGAAAATGAGGAAAATTGGACCGCACAGGTCACAGCAAGAAGCTCATCAATATTAAATGTTCTTGGATGCTTATAATATTATAAGTTCGTATGATCATAAGTTCAAATGGCCATAAGAAAATAAGCCGCTAGTACTCAGGTTTGATCAGCCTATATTTTAGGAAAAGAACATATAAACATTTAACCAAATTATCAATATCATATCTAACACGTGTTAAAAATAGGACCTCTACACCACTCTGTTATAAATTAGATTTAAAACATACGTGTCTAACTTATCCTATCATTCTGTTAACGTGTGATATGAGCACTAGTCGTTAAAAAAAATTACATAAAATGGATAGATGTAAATAATATATGCCGTCAGTAGACAGTTATTTAATGTATGTACTAGTCAATTTCTGCCATCAATGGTACCTATATCTTGTAGCGGTATGGCAGCTTGCGTACCCTGATAATCCCCAGAGCTATGCCAGTGGGAGTTTTACTCCTGGTAGGTTCAACCAAGCTGGACTGGTCTGTGTGGGTAGGGGTCAGACAAAAGCTGGTACCCTGGTCCTCCAGGTTGGGGGTTTTAGTACAGGGCTGACACCCCTGTCTGTGTAAAAAAAAAACAATGAAGTTACGGAAACAATAATAAATGAACAAACTTTGCTGCGGGATGGACATTCGGAGTCTGTGGCTCGTATGACTGTCAGTGGTGAAAGCCAAAAGGAAGCCACTGACATGAAAACGGATGTCCTGACCGCAAAACAGGATACAAGAAAACGAAAAAGAGGCCGACAAAAACAACCTGGCGGAGGACTGTGGAGGCTGAGATGCAAAGAATGAACCAGAGTTGGGGCACTGTACGAAGGATGGCCACCGACCGAGCAAAGTGGAATCAATTTGTTGTTGGCCTACAAGACGCCACTAGGCGTGATGGCCACTGACTGCTTTGACAGTTGGCGGCTAAGGATCAAAGAAGAAGAAGAACTAGTCAATTTAAAACATCTCTTACTGGAAAAATAGCGAGTAATTAAATTTTACTTTACGGCTGGAAAGTTAGCTATAAGTTATTTAATTAGCACAGAAAATCTCAGTGAAATATACCTTGTATATTGAAAACTATAAACACACAAAATTACCGCAATCAGAAAAATGAAACACTCCACGGAATTTATTAATTTTCACTCTGTACGAGAAATCTTAAGATAACGAGCTAGTGAATTCAGATAGATTTCTGGCAACTGAGCATGGCTATCGGAGAGACATGGTATATATTGATATGTTCCGTAATATCGTTCTTTAATGCGAAAGTCACACCACTGCCAGACCCGAACCAATTTGCCGTTCGATTTCTTGAATCAAAGGTAATTTTACCACCTCTCGACTTTCATCATCTCCGCCTTGCCGAAAATCAGCTACGCAATTTTCACCTGAAAGTTTTACAATCCAAGGTCCGTCTCACTGAATATCGTGTGTTCCCCTGATCAAAGAATCTATTACGCCATGCTCCGCGCTTCGCTCTCTGTTTCACATAGGGCTTGATTGCCAGATGGCCCCCGTGTTAATTAAACTGGTGAATCCTTCGTTCATGTAGCAAAAGTATACTCTAGATGGGGAGGGGCAAAAGTGGATGATTACTGCTGCACTATTTTCATCTGTGACACTCTTATATCTTCTTCTTCTTCTTTCGTCCTTAGCCACCGACCGTCAAAGCAGTCAGTGGCCATTACGCCTAGTGGCGTCTTAGGGCAACAGCAGATCGGTTTTCTTTGCCATTGTTTCCCATCACGCCTATTGGCGTCTTTAGGGCAACGGCAAATCAATCCATTTGCTGTTGTTTCCGTAATCGAAGTGACTGGCAAACGGGTGATCAGCCCGTTGGTACACTCTTATATAACCATATCTATTTCTTTCATAAAGTTAGCGGTCTATCTAAGGCTTCTGTCATCGCTCTTATATAACCATATCTATTTCTGTCATAATGTTGGCGGGCTGTTGCAGGCCTTCTCTCATGTATACGCAGCTATTTCATGTCATTAAAAAGTTGGTGGCCTCTCTCAGAATCCTCTCATCCCTATATAGTGTCTTGTGGTTCGTGAAGGCCCTTCTGTCATTCTGTTCCTCTCGTGGAACTGACATTCTTGGAGTAGATACTCTGCTGTTGTCATGACTTCCCAACATGAACACATATCTGTTCGATTATTTAGTACTTGAGTCTGCAGTCTGAAAATGATCGCTTGATTTCTTCTTGGTGGGTTGCATAATTCTATTAGATGTGACGCAGGGTGTTCTGTATGACATTTTACTTGAAGTTTTTTTTAATGCTTTTATCTTTTCACATATTGCCCTGTTTCCCGTCTTAGGCCAGTCTATCTGAATTCTTATTTCCATACATCTTTCAGTGGGGAGGAATCCACTGTACTTTCACTTTATTGAATTTATAGCTAGTTACCATTAGTGCTGTCTAATAAGATTGGACAAGACAAGATCCATACAGCGCACAAGAGGCCTCTTCTGATTATAAAAATATGATTTAAAAAAAAACAAACATACAGAGATATGAACACATATGTACAGACGTCCATATGCCATTTGGACACATCACTTAGTTGAATCGGTGCTTTCTCTATTTACAGAGAGACAATTTTAAACGAACTGTCAAAGGGACGCAATCGTTCATATAATTAAAACGACCATGACCATGGATTGTGTCGCCTAGTAATTAGTTTTTGTGATAGTGACCTAATGTGAGCGAGATAGTCAAATTTATGTCTGATGTGATCAACGGCCACCTTCACATTGAATAGTTGCCTGCAATGGATCTCCAACGTCTTCTGTCTCATTTTTTGATGGTACACTGACAGGCTCTTCCCTGTCCATCTCTTGATAACTTTCATTATGGTTTTCAGCGTGGTGTTACGTTTTTTATATGACCATAATATGTTAGCTGTCAGACTTTGATCTCATTTATTTTATTTTATTTTCATTCCTAGATTTTCTAGGACGTCTTTAATGGTCTTTCTGTTCTTTCCATGAGATGTGGCCAATTCTTCTATATATTCATAGCTCAAGGACCATAACTCTTTCTTCCAACTACATGTTTATTGTCCATGTTTCTACACCAGACAATAATGAAGAGTTTATATAGCACTTGATGACTGAAAGATTTTTAATTTGAGAATGATTAATTTAGATGCAAGTGTGTTATTTCATGTTGCTGAATGTAACTTTGGTCATTTGTATTCTCTTCTTGATTACTGATGCCATCTTCTGTTAATTGAATGTCTAAGAGAAAATCTTGACATGTTTCAGTATCTCCGCACTTTTTCTTATTTGTAACATTGGCTTATCATCTGCTTTGCTAATTATCAAAATTGTTGTTGTCTCAATGTTAATGACCAGTCCATATTCATGACTCAACACTGTTTACGTGCCTCACTAGTTCTTATAATATCTGTTCGGGAAAGAAAGGTGCAGGTGCAGTATTCAGTGCAGCTCTTGACCTGCAGGGAAAGTGGAGAAATATTGTGCTAGTAGTATTCTTTCATTCATTACCCTCAAACTCCCAAAGGAGCACAGGGCTTCAACAAATTCATGGCCAACCTTCCTGACTGGTGCCAGCCATTCTAGGTTTTTCGATGTCTTATTTATCCCTTTGATGCCTGTCTCTAATTCCATTCTCCAGATTTTTTTGTTCAGTCCCCACCCTACCTCTCTTACCCTAGAAATTCCAGAATAATAACTACCTTGTAATACTATCAACAAACGTTCTTATTGTATATCCTGCCAAACTCCAGCATCTTCTCCTCTTTCTTTGTTCCACTGGCACTTGACTGGTTTTTCTCATCAATTCCACATTCGTCATCTTGTTATAATGTACAGGTTGTGGTAGTAAACGTTATTGTTTGGGACAGGTGAAGTGTTAAATAACCATCTGTCTATAGTAGATACAGACATGGTATAATGTCATTTATGGCACCCAATATAATTCCTGGGAGCCTCTAAGGAGACAAAGAAAGGACCTCTGCTCCCTCAGGCATGTCTTAAAAAGTGAGTGATATGAGGTTGACAACCTCATCATATAAAACAAACTACTACAGAAACCACAACTACAACATGCTGTTGTGTTTTGGTGCAGGCTTTCTCAAGGGTCACCTGCAGCTGTGGCTGCATGCAGCAAAATACGAGATGATAATGGTGATGATGATGATGACAGTGGTGATGTAGTAGATAAAATTATGAATATATAATCAATATTAGATATCCATCATTTGGACAAACGGGGTACTTGTGTTACAGACAACAGTCCATTAATGCTTTAGTTACAACCAAAGTTCAACTCCAGCTATAGAAAGTCATTTCTTTATGTTTCATTGCAACACCTTCTGTAAGTCAAATTTATTCATCAACAATTTTATTGATAATATTAAGATACATTTTTCCAAACAAGATTTACATGCGCATCAGGCCCCTGGCCATCCTGAAGGTTTGCTGTGGTAGGATCTTGGCTTCTTGCAGGCCGAACCGCTGGCTTTTTTTTTAAAGTAAATAACTGAGGTCTGGCCAGGCTGTAGTCATACCCAATGGAGGAGTAGATGATTTTAAAAAGTAAAGAAATTTACAGTTTTTCCCAGCTTGTACAATTGTAGTTTGTACAGTTATAGTTTGAAGAGGAATTACTGCAGTATAGCTGAAAATAAATGAAGGAACGAATCACTTCATTCGCTATTATGCAACCCTTACAAAATACTTCAGTTTCAAAATTATTTTTTTGCAATGCGGAATACTTATGCCAGTACAGTATTAAAACAGCTCCTTTTTTCAGTTTCCCGGTGTTCAAGGGCAGAAAGTAAAATTAAGACCTACCCCCTTGGTGGCCAGATTGACAATTTTGTGACTGACATTCAGTTTTAGTTATGATGGGCAGAGTCTAGTGTTTTAGGCTTATGCAGTCACAGGCTTCTACCATCCAGTTCACCATTCGTCCATATATTTACAAACATGTAAACACAGGTTTCGTAATATTTATTTCCCATGAAATACATTGACAAGTAGGGATGTGATATAATAAAATACAGCATACAATATAGGAGAATAGTTAGAAATAACAACAGTGTTGAAAATGTCTGCAGTAATTTAATATGGGCTTTTTTAACTTGTAATCTTCTATAGCTATTAAGATTCTATAATTGCATTGGTACTTAAATATTTACATAGCACACTGGCTTCAAATCTCATAAGTCCCATATACATTAATCCATTGACACACTTTGTATGTACATGTCCCAATTATTAGTATGATGACAGATGTATGATATCCTGATTCATTGATTTTTACACTCACTGGTTAATGCTTATTAAATATATGTTGGTTTCATTTATCTAAATGAGCATTATATGGTACTGCTACATTTAATAGAGCAGTTATCATGCTGTGTTTGATTGATTATATCGTTGGTTGATTAAGTTAAATTAATCATTCATAGTTAAATAATTAAACATACATACATGTGAGCATTATTACATAAAATAATGTACCATATGTATGCATGCATGCTCACTTTCTGTACCGTACTATACATATGCACTTATAAACATATACATACATGTGCATTTGCATACCAGTGTCTGTACAATGCTAGTTGGTTTAGGTGACCTTGTCTATCCAGTCTCTGATTTCAGTTCTGTTTATCTATTTTGTTGTTGACTTCTTTCCATGTTACAGTACTATACCAATGATAAATACAAACTTGCATAATACCTCTGTATACACATTTATATGTAAATAATTACATACCATAATATACTTCACCAAACATACAAGGTATAACATATGATACTATACTATGCTGTACCCCTGCATGCAAGCTTGCGTACAGGTGGGTATAAATATACTTATTTAGTCATTCCTCTTTTACCCTGGGGTGTATATATGTACATATAAAATATATACATGCATACACACATACCTAATTGCATAGGTCCATATAAACACACACACAACTATCTTAATCTTAACAACAACCATGACAAATATGTCATTGTCTGTAATGATGGTTCATAGTCCTTACTTGTGACTGAAATATGTCGTCGCCTGTAATGATGGTTCAGTCGTTACTTGGTGACTCAAATATGTCATCATCTGTAATGATGGTTCATAGTCTTTACTTGGTGACTGAAATATGTCATCATCTGTAATAATGGTTCATAGTCCTTACTTGTGACCCAAATATGTCATCATCTGTAATGATGGTTCATAGTCCTTACTTGTGACTCAAATATGTCATCATCTGTAATGATAGTTCTTACTTGTGACTGAAATATGTCATCATCTGTAATGATGGTTCATAGTGCTTACTTTTGACTCAAATATGTCATCATCTGTAATGATGGTTCATAGTCCTTACTTGTGACTCAAATGTTTTCCAGAGCCTGTGCAAGAAGATAAAGGATTTGACATGGCCAAAACAGTGATCATAGCAGTGTGCAGTGCTGGAGCCTACCTGGCTTTGGTCATTGGTCTGACAGCCTACTGCAGCTATCGGCTCCTGGTACAGAGAAAGACCAGGAAACAACTAAGTAAGCTTATGAATGTGTCACAGTTGTTACCTACAAGTTCTGCAGGAGGTAAATTAGTTTGGAGAATATATAGATTCATGTATATATTTAATAACAAATCTTTTGTTTGAGGAGTTCTTCTAATGCTACCTTGTTAAGCTTTGAAGGGATAGTTGAAGAATCATGACAGAAAGGTGTGGACACAATCTGTAGTGTGTTGGCAGGAGATTACAGATCTGGAGAGCAGTGACAGAAGACTACAGATATAGAGAACCACAACAGAAGACAAATCTAGAGAGCAATGATAGATGACTTCAGATCTGGAGAACCATAACAAGACAAATCTGGAGAGCAATGATAGATGACTTCAATCTGGAGAACCATAACAGAAAGAAAAATGTCAAAATTTAACTGAAAAAAGCAAGTTGAGAGTTTAAAATACTCAGAACTATCCTAACCATCATAACACTTTCTGTGAGAAAAAAATTGAGGATGAACAACAGTGAAGGAAGTTTTTGCTGTGCAGATCACAAACATGGTAAACAAACATTACATCAATTGAGAAGCTGCAAGGAGACCTGTAGACTAAAACAATCCAGCAATTAACTCAAGAACAGCTATCCATTGAGAAAACCAGTTGATAGCATTACAAGGTGATTCTCATTCTAGAACCCAGGAGACAAAAAAATGTGGAGAAAGCAATAAGACATAGACATTAAGGGGATAAAGATGCCATGGAAAGTCCTTGAATGGATGGTACAGGACAAGAAGATTTTGTGTGTATTTGCTGAGAGCCTGTGTTCCATGGGGGAACTGAAAGGTAGTGAACATATGAATCCTAAAAATAAGCAGGACTGTGTAGGTCATACTGCGAGAAGTCTTATATTGGAAACCACAAGGAAAGGGAGTAGCATACGTAGAGAAGATCAGTAGGCAAAAACAAATGGATGAAAATAGTGAATATGTACTGTATGAACAGAGAAGGAGAACTGCAGTAAAACTGATTATACAACATAAACTCACTGAAAGTTGTACAGAAGTCAGTTTTATGAATGAGAAATACAATAGAAACATTGGACATTTCAAGGTGTTAGCTAACTAAAGTCAGTGTGCTGCATCAGAAAAGTAACCCATTTTGTTTTCAATGCCTACTTAATGGGTGCTGTTTATATGTACAGCTTTTCATCTTGTTTTGGACTTACCTGGTTAGCCAGAAAGATTATGAAATGATAGGTTATGTTATCCTCAGGGTGAGAAAGTAGAGGGGGACCAATAAACACATGGAGAAGAGAACTGGAGATAGTTATGAAATATTGTATATGGACCTTAAACCCCCCCCCCCCCCCTTGACTTAAAGTCGAGTTAAAAATAAAAAAAGAAGATTCATGAAACCAATCAGTATTTCCCCCCCCCCCCCCCCCCCCACCCCCCCCCACACCTTTCCGGCTGCATACTGGTATCCTTCAGCTATAAATTTGCTTCTTCATTAAATGTTTTTAACAAGTTATCTCAAATAATACATTTAAAATGTTTGAATCAGTTTTATTTGGCTTTTAATTTTGGTAATTATTACAATAAAAACATACATTCTATATGGATACAAACGATTGACCTTAAATAAAAAATGCCCATTGTGCTTATGTACTGCCTGTCATGCATATACGGCATGCACAGATGTTTAAATCATTTGTTTTAAATACACCAGCATTTAATAAAACAAAAAATGTGTTCGAAAGGTGCTATTACATTGAGTTTTTAAAAAAAGTGTACTTCTTACATAGTTGGCTTTACAAGCTGAAAGTGATAGAATTTGCAGAAAGCCATGATAGTTCTAGTGCAATGCAGGAATTCAGAATCAACATAAAACTTGAACAAGACTGGTGTAAAATGAAAGAATCCTTGCAGGAAATGCAGAAAAGGAAACAAGCAAGTAGAGGGACCACTTTGTTGTTTCCGGCTCTTGAAAAAGAACTAAATGAATAAGTTTTAACTCGGCAGCAAAACAGTTGCATCATTACTTGAGGATAACTTTTTTTAACTTCAACTTATCAGGTCATTCATTTTGGAAGCTTTGTCTAAAGTCTTCATAACCCTCCACTCCCAAAGGAGCATAGGCCTTCAACAAACACATGCCAAGTCCTCCTGTCACGTGCCATCATCTCAAGTTCTTTCCATGTTCTCCTCATCATTTTCACCTTTGTTTCCAACTCTCTTCTCCATGTACTTCTTGGTCTTCCTCTGCCTCTCTTGCCCTGGGGGTTCCAGAACAAGGACTGTCTTGTAATGCTATCAACAGGTTTCCTCAGTGTGTGTCCTATCCATCGCCCTGAGGACAGCACCAATTCACCTGTGATGAGTTTTTTCCTGTCTACCCCCTTCCACTTTGTTTCACACATTCCCAGAACCTCAATTTTGTATTCCCTCATTTCTGCTGCTACTTGCGCCACTTTCCCTTGTTCGTTTAATGTCCGAACATTCCAGGTGCCAAATCTGGAAGTTCTCCTAGAAGAAAGAAGGTTAGTCAGCAACACAGACTCCTTTCGGCTTTCTCTGTGTTGCATCATACGCCTCCCCATGAGAGGACCTTCCCCTGTCTTGGATGGCTGTGTTTTATTTTCTTTATTTGACTTGTCCATATTTGTTGAAGTTTTTTGTGGTTTAAATTTTTTTTTACAGGATGGGGTAACCGGCCCCATGCCCAACCCTCCTTAGTCGCTTTCTACGACATGCTTGGCAGGGGACAGTGTTACTATTCTTTGCTCCCCTTTCGGGCCCCAGTAACACACGGGTGATCTAAAGTCTAGGGGTCGACTTATAGTCAGATCGACCTATACAAGAGTATATACAGTATATAAAAAAGAGAAGACAGCCAGAAAGGTCTGGCATTTACATCTTAAAGACTTGTACTTTTCAGTTCACTGAAAAGCAATGAACAAATGAAACCATATTATTTTTACTTTTATTCCCCAGTTAATACAAAAAACTTGAAACTGGGGACAACAGAGTTCCACCATCACAGAGAGCAACACGAACTGTTGATGAAGGATCGTGACTCAGGTCTTCAGTTCCGTAGTGACAGTGACAACCGCTCCCATGTGTCTGGCATGAGCTCACACCCATCACACTCCTCCACCTCTGCGTCTGCAGCAGCATCTCATGTTACAGCATCAGTAGCAGCATCTGTAAGATGTCAGAGTGCCAGCTTAGAAAAATTACATTTTCCTAGGCAGGATCTACAAACTTTGGGGATTATTGGTCAGTGGCATTATTAATATTATAACCTTAATAATGTTGATAATAATAGTAAATAATAATTATAATAATTAGAGAAGTAATGAAGAGCATCAGGGAATAATATCTGTGGTCCTTCCCCCTGTGCAACAACCACTGATGCTGACAGTTAAACCCTGCCATACCTGTCTGCTTTTTTACATTTTAGAAACTTTAAATATAAACTGTTTTCCTGGCTTTCTTGTCATGCCTTCCAAAATCTACCCACTCATCCATTAGAGAATCTTTTGTTCTCAGTCTTTCAATTTTTTTACACTCTTTTCTAAAGTTTATGGACAGAGTTGTCCTCTTGGAATGAGTAATTTTTGCTTACAGTGATCTTATACTATTGTTGTTATTCAACATCTGCTCATTTGATATTACCACCCTGAATGTTATGTACAGTATACTCTTCAGGAACCCAATTTTCTGTTGTGACAGTTACTGCGTTTGTTCTTTCATTGTCTGAGATTCACATTCCTATAGTGTTCTTATAGAACTAGTGTAAAAGCCTTCGTAAGACAGGAATTAAATTCAAAAGCACCAATACCTTATGGCAATTTTACTTATTTAAAAAAACCAAAATATTTGTTTTACATCTGATGTTAAAAGTCTGAACATGACAGAAGAGCATCTTGATTTTCTGTTGTTTTAATCTGGTACAACTTAAATCATGGATCTCTGCATCTTCCAGTAAAATTTTACTAATAATGTAGTTCTACACTCTTTAACTCTTACTATACGGGAGCTAAAACCGCGTTTTTACGTGCTAGTTTAGCTATCGTTACCGTCGCGCGCCACTTCACGGGGCGAGCCGTAAAATTGGTACTAAATCCTCGCCACTTCACGGGGCTTGCCGGATTGTAAGAGTTAATATTAATATATTTTTTAGTACTTTTTAAAATGAAAAATACACCGATATAAGGGAACCAAATAATTTTGTACAAAGTATGAAAGAGAGATGTTAGTGGCACAGTCATTTGCGCATTGTTCTTTGGTAAGTGTTACTATTTTTGGGAGAGTACATGTAAGGGAAACAATACAATTAATGTCTAACTTTCAACCAAAGTTGCATCCCTTAGCGTTAGTGACAGAAATAGCTGGGATTTTATATATATTGATTGGCAACTGGAATGTTCATACTTTAAACGAGCAAGGGAAAACAGGTGGCAGCAGAAATGCGGAATTGCAAGATAGATAACCTACAACTCTGCAAGACAAGGTGGAAGAGCATAGAGAGGAAAAAACTGATGACAGAATAAATAATGTTGTCCTTTACAAATAACAAATTTAATAATCACTTAGGTTTTAACAGGGTTTTTAAAAAAATGAATAATTATTTATCAGAAAATTATCATCACTGTGTGATGTAATGGTAGTTTGGCAGCTTTTATGTGTTACTTAGCTGTCAGTGACGGTTGTGCTCCTTCTGATGTTTTGGTTCTTGGTAGACTGGATCGCTGATCCCGCTCGTCACCGGTCAAGGTAGTAGGGTGCAGCACGTTCCCAGAAGTGTCAGGGAGTGTCTCCAAAGTTGGTCCTGCATCTTGGCTCACAGACTGTTTGCTCAGAGAAGTAGGTTAAGGCCCTTGCAGATGCCTTTTACATGTGTTCTACGGGGTCGTTACTTTAACAATAAATTCCCACTGTGACTCCGGGTTTCAGATTCCGGTTTTCCTTGTTAAAATTGTAAGAGTTTTTTTTGTTTTTTCCTGGGCTCTTAATTCCTCAAAAATTTCTCAAACAATGGTTCGGTATGATATATGAATCTTGATTCTAGTCTTAACTCTGGTTGTCGTCTTGGCAAGCGATTCTCACAGTGTTCTAATCTGGCTAAAGTGTCAGATTTTATGGCCCTTTGCCTCCCCCGCAGTTGTTTGTTACGATTATAGGTGGTGTCCAATCAGGAATTTGGTGGTTCCTCTATTTTGAACCCCCGCCAGTCGTTTCAAAACTGCATATTTAGGTGGGGTAATTCAAAATTATTCTGACAAGGAATGAAAAGGTCACGTCTCCCATATATGGAAGTGACAAGTCCGTACACTCTTACGACAATGTGTTTCAGATGTAACATCTTACGTTCCCCTGAAGCAATGTCTCTGAAACAGGTGAACAGGAAATGATGATGTCATTCGTCTGTCCAGAATGTGTCGCACAGACAAGTAATCTCTTTATCTGTCGCTTTTGCACATAAAATCCGTCTGCGGGCGAGTAATTTTATTGCCTGGCACAGCTTGAGCAAACAAAGCTAATGCAAAACTGACCAGGCCCAGCTGGGTTTTACCTGCGCTAATCTTAGCAAAGCTGAGAAGCGCAGAGTGAATGTGATGAATTATCACAAAAAGGAGTGTCAAATGGTTGTAAATACCAAATATCTGTTTCATAAGAGATAATTAAATGTGTCGATCCCCCGGAAATTCCAGGTAATCAGTATGTACAACAAATGTAACTGATTACTGCCGTAGTGAAGAAGAGATCGACCCGAAATTATGTGACAGTTAATTAAAATTGTTTTAAATATGTCTTAGTTCATGTGATCAAGACTGGATCATCACTGCTACCATCAGATTATAACTCATTATGACTTGTTGCATGTTGGCTCCCACAGGGAAAGGCAAATATGGAGATGTCTTTTTAGCCAGAGCTCGAGCTATTCGTCCGACTGAGCCAGAAACCTTGGTTGTGGTCAAGTCATTGTTGATTAAGAGTGAGGCTACCAGTATTGATTTTCACAACGAGGTTGATATGTACAGCAAACTGGAACATCCCAACATTGTTAGATTGCTGGGGGTGTGCAGAGAGGCCGAGCCATTCTTCATGATCACAGAGTATTGTGACTGGGTAAGTTTCATTAATAAATATTTCATAAACACTACACTTAACTAAATGCACATTACTGGGTCTGGAAACTTACCATGCATGTCATAGAAGGCAACTCAGGAAGGTTAGGCTTGGGGTCTACAATTCTACCTGCAGAAATTTGAATCCAAAGAACTTCAACAACAACAACAGGAAAAAGTCAGCTAAACGAAATTTTCCAGCCTGTAAGACGAACTTTTTTTACCATAAAACTTTGTCTCAAAAACTTTCTTATATACTGAAGCACATTAAAAACGCACCACTATTATATATACTGATGCCGAGAAGCTGGCAAAAAAAAGTGTGGGAATGGATTTTCCCCGTGTTTGCCATGAGGTAGAGAGCGAATGGCTGCTGGAATGGAAAGTGCAAGATTCAACCCATGGGTGTGTGTACAGACTACATGAAAACGATGAAAGTTACACGTGCAACACGATTCTCAACAGCTATGACCCTGAAAATGTGTACGCGTTGTGGCAGTATACTCGGTATAAAAAGGCCGTTGAGACAAAACACCCAGTACATGTGCTTGAAATGCCACGACTATCTGAAAACGACCGCCAACGAGCCATTGGTATGTTGGAGACTGGAATGAGCTCGCGGGCCATTGCCAGAAGGATGAATTGCCACCACAGCACTATTGTACGTCTCAATGAACGTTACGGAACCACTGGCAGTGCCCGGGATAGACTTTGGAGTGGCCAACCACGAGTTACTACTCCTGCGCAAGATCGTCATATTGTGCTGAGTCACCTAAGGAATTGACTCTCCCGGCAAGTCAAACAGCAAGAGCAATAGTGGGTAGACATGGGCAAGTCTCTCGAATGACAGTCATACGACGACTCAGAGATACAGGCCTTACTGCAAGACGACCTTATGTTGGGCCAAACTTGACCCACAGACATCGTTAGCAGCGCCTGCAATGGGCAGAGCAACATATCAGATGGACTAGACTGCAGTGGAATGCTGTCCTATTCACAGACGAGAACAGATTCAACATATCCTTTGCAGATGGACGTATGCGGATTTAGCGACGGTGTGAAGAGCGCTTTGCAGATTGCTGTGTCAACCGATTTCGAGGTGGCAGTATTCACATTTGGGGAGGATTCAGTTTTCACCATCGCTTGCCTCTTCACGTCTTCCGTGGAAATGTTAATGCTGTGACATATCGAGATGAGGTTCTGGATGCACTGGTTGCTCCTGCGTTCACAATTTATCCAGACTTGCAGCTTCTCCAGCAGGATAACGCACGTGCATTTTTTTGTATTTTTGGTTTTCTCCCTTGCCTGCACAGAATGCAATGAATTTCATAACAATCAAATGTACAAATTAATGACCAACATGGATTCATAGGAAAATGAATAAAGATTTAAAATATGTAAACTTGTACACACTTATATTTACATTTCACACTCTGTTCCTGGATTATACAGGTGGTGCGTTTTTAATGTGCTTCAGTATATACTGAAAGCTGAGATTTTAGATGGAATTTTGATCAGCCAAAGTCTGCTAGTCTGTGTTTATGTAAGTGCTCTGTGCAATTCTCACCTGTTTGTCGTACAGTGATTTTGTAGTGACACCAACAGAAAGAAGGAAAAGGCCTACTATTTTGAAAGTGTGTGAATGGGTTCAAACTTCGTGGCATGCAGTGAAACCGGATATAATTGTTAAATCATTTAAGAAATGTAGCTTTAATAATACCCTTGATGGTACTGAGGATAATTTATCGTTTGAAGATAGTGATGACTTAGTTTCTGATACAGAAGAGATTTCAAGAGCTAGCTTAAAGATGGCGATTTTCTGGGTTATGAGAATGAAAATTAAAACCTTTAATGTAGCTCTACGTTTTTTCCCTTGATATCAATTCTTTTTTTTCAATAAATGTATGATGAGATGTACTAAAATTATTGTTTCCCAAAATTTCCACGGAAATGGTGGTGCATCCTGTACGCCCATATGTCTTATAGGCCGGCAATAACACTGGCTAACAAAAAAAAATTTTTTTTTCTTTCTCTAACATTTCTATGTTTTTCTGGTCAATTTTAATGCGCTGTTTTTAAATCTGCAAACCGTTTTTCTCTATCAGGTCGGGATCTCTATAAATACGCAATTGAAGTTTTTTAACAAGGCATACAGTATTACAACATCATTCGTACAAGAAGTATAACAGTTATGTAGGCTTGAATTTTTTTGCAGTCGACTTTCGTCAGTGAATGGCATGTGGTATATCACGATGAAGTATCCAACAATAATCGGCAAGCATGGTCACACTCCACCGTCCTTGATAATGTTGTCAGGGAAAAAGTCAAGATGCGAATCGAGCAAATGGATTTTGAGGGACATGTTACAGCCCATAATTCTGTATGCATCTATGCACTTCTTAACAATATGCACATAGTCGACAGATTTGTGATTTCCCAGAAAGTTATCTACGATCGATTTGAATGCCATCCATGCGCGAAGTTCACTACCATGTAACAAGTTCTCGAATTGTTTGTCTGCAATAACTTTCCTAATCTGAGGTCCTACAAAGATACCTTCCTTTATCTTTGCATCGCTAACTTGCGGAAACTTTTCTCGAAGATAAGTGAAAGCTTTGCTCGTTTTATCTAATGCTTTTACGAAATTCTTCATGAGCCCCAACTTTATATGTAACGGTGGTAAAATGATGCTGTCTTTGTTAACTAATATCTCGTGTATTACATTTTTATGCCCGAGCTGCATACGATCCCTGATAGGCCACACCTTTCTTGCATAATGTTCCTGTCTGTTGTGGCTGTCCCATTCACATAGGAAGCAACAAAATTTAGTATACCCAGTCTGCATGCCCGTGAGAATTGCAATGACCTTTAGGTCTCCACAAATCCGCCATTGGTAGTCATTGTACTTTATTTTTGCCAAAAGTATAGCCATATTGTCATAAGTTTCTTTCATATGAACAGAGTAGGTGACTGGAATTGATGAAAATAAATTTCCGTTATGCAATAACACGGCTTTAAGACTAGTCTTGGAAGAGTCGATGAAAAGTCGCCATTCGTTGACTATGTGCTCATGACCGAGGTGCACCATTAGACCGTTTACATCTTTGCAATAGCAAATGTCATCATCCATCTCAAAGTATTGAACAAGTTCTCTGTGTCTATGACGAAATTTAGATATCGGAGTATTGGGCGCTAAAAGATTCCATTCTTTGAGTCGCGAACCGAGTAATTCCGCATGTCCTTTGGTAAGAGCGAGATCACGTATTAGATCTGAAAGTTCTGAATGGTTAATTAAGTGAACACCATCATTCACCGGTATATAATCCGAGTCAGAATTAGTTTCTAAAGCAGGTAATATCACTTTCTGATGGTTCATTCACGTCCAACGGATATTGTTCTGGTGGAACTGGGATTGGACAGGTGATTGGATCACGAGGCACTGGTTTCCAAACCGATTCAATATTAGGATAAACCACAGACTTTCTAGTTTTAAAAGTGAAACCATGGATATTTGTCAAGCAGAAGTAACAATCAGTAGCGTGATTTGTCGGTTCACGCCATATTACTGCACTCCAAAAGGCATCGACTTATGCTTCGGCGATTTTCGTAACCAACCTGCCAATGTATTTGCACAAGTCGAACAAACTGCATTTGGCTTCCAAGATTTATTTGCATCATCAACTTTCGAATCGAAATAAAGTTCATATGCTTTCTTTAGTAATGGTGTAAAGTTTTTCTGGTGAATACGATTGGTAAAATATCCCCACACGTAACAGAACAGATCAGCCGAATTTCTACAACTTCTAGAAGCCATATTTCGCTCAGAATTATTTCAAAATACAGTAACTATTTGAAAAATAGCGTAACATGTCATGCATCTTTTAGCAGTATAAAAAGTAGAATTATTTTGCATTTTATTAATTTTTAATAAGTTATATAGTAAAAATTAAACGGAGCAAATAACGGTTTCCCAAAAATATATTTATTCACAAATATCTTAAGAACCCGATGTGATAGCGATAAATGGATTTCAAATTTGAAATCAGCGCAAGAAACTGACCCAAGAACACTTATTCTTATATAAGAAAGAAAAATGTTGTTTGTCAGTGTAATTCATCTCAGCTATCCAAAGCAGAAGGTCATTGGGTAAGGAGGCATATGACACAACACCAAGAAAGCCAAAAGAAGCCTGGGTTGCTGACTCTTTTTCTTCTAGGAAAATTTCCAGAATTGGCTGTGAAACATGAAGAACAACAAAAATAACAACCAGAAAGATACAGACTTTCATAAATTTGTGCTAGCAAAGAATGGGAGGATTGAAATGGGATGACAAGATTGTCTGTATGGAGCTGACAGAATAAACCAAAGACCAGTGGAACAAGATGTGAGAAGTCTGATGTTGGATAAGACACTTTGACAAAGCCAGCTGATAAAACAAACCAGACATACACTGGTGTAACAAAATGTGAGAAGTTTGATGTTGGATAAGACACTTTGACAAAGCCAGCTGATAAAACAAACCAGACATACACTGGTGGAACAAAATGTGAGAAGTTTGATGTTGGATAAGACACTTTGACAAAGCCAGCTGATAGAACAAACCAGACATACACTGGTGGAACAAAATGTGAGAAGTTTGATGTTGGATAAGACACTTTGACAAAGCCAGCTGATAGAACAAACCAGACATACACTGGTGGAACAAAATGTGAGAAGTTTGATGTTGGATAAGACACTTTGACAAAGCCAGCTGATAGAACAAACCAGACATACACTGGTGGAACAAAATGTGAGAAGTTTGATGTTGGATAAGACACAAAGCCAGCTGATAGAACAAACCAGACAAACACCAGTTGAACAAGATGTGAGAAGTTGGATAAGACACACTGACAAAGCCAGCTGATACCACAACAAATATGGGAAACTAGCCAGGGATCCAGACCTCCGGTATGACCCAAAGTTTGCTGGTAGAACAACATTAGACAATCTCTGAAGGACCAAGGAATATATTGGATCCAGGCCAGGAGGAAGACAACTGATAGGATTGTATGGCGCTCTCTCTGTCAAACTTAAACACCCCAAGGTAGAAGAGAAACGACTAAGTAAGTATATATTTTAAAGGCCTGTGCTCCACAGGGGGGTGAAAGGTAGTGATTTAATGAATGAACTAATCCAACATTATTTTTTTTAAGGCAACATTTTTCTGATTACATTTTGTGCTGTTGGCAAGGTTCCAAATTTTAAATGCAAGAAGTCCACACTCATCGTAAATACTAGACTCTTGTCCTTCATCTTACACATTCTTAGCTTAGGGTCTGTTCATGAAAGAACAATGTATTTTCATTTCTTTGTTTTTATCTGCAATTATTTGCAACTTTCTTTAACCAAATGTGATTGGTGTTTAGTTTCATTTGTAATACAAAATGTTGTACAGCAATCTTCCATTTTATTACTTTCTTCATTAAGTTGATGACTCAAATCTCTTTCATTTCTTGACAAAACATGAATCTTCCTTCTGAGTACTGAGATAAAGGAAATCTGCTTAATATTCACAGGGAGATCTGAAGCAATTTCTGCTAGCCACCAGAGGTGATAATGGTCGACGAGCTACTACTGCAAGAGTTCCCCAGCTTTCCTCTGTCCAGAAACTGAAGATGTGCCAGCAAGTGGCTCTTGGGATGGAATATCTGTCTGGTTACAAGTTCATACACAAAGACTTAGCAGCTAGGAATGTCCTACTGACGTCTCGCATGGATCTTAAGGTATAGGCCTACATTTTATATTTTAGTGTAGGTCCATATCCTTTTATCCAAAATCCTCAGGGACAAGCTGTGTTTCGGAAACTGGACCTTTTAGGTTTCCAGATGTCACCAAAATCACATTTGAAAAGTCGCCCAAAATGTGTTCAAAAATCACCAAGAATCACCCAGTTGTGATAGAAAAGTTGCCCAAAGAAACTTTTGATCTTTAGAATATTTTGGTTTTTGAGTGTTCAGATAAAAGGATATTGACTTGTAGTACCCTTGCTAAATAAATATTCAAATCTTTCTTCCAGACCAGTATTTACTTCCACACAAAAAAATTAGCACATAAACAGTAAACACACAAGTCACATGTAGTTCCTGGGGGGTCTCTCAGAAGACAAAGAATATGACTACTGCTCCCACAGGCATGTCGTATGAGGTGACTAAGGTGAGGTTGTGCTGGGGGCAGGCCACCACTACAAGACCACATGAATGCTTTGATGCAGGCTTCTTTGATGAGGATCAGCTGCAATGGTTGCTCCAGAAGGGAAGTGATTATAAATACTCATATATATATAGCCTATATATGTGACAAACTATCAGGTGTTCATCAAATTTGATGGGGAAAACATATCAAAATAATTGGGAAGTCACATCAAATATGATTGGGCAAACATATCAAAATGATGGAGAAAGCATATCAAATTGATTGGGAAGTTGCATAAAATATGATGGGGAAAACAAATCAAAATGATTGGGAAGTCGCATCAAATATAATGGGAAAAACATCTGACTTGTTTAGACTAGAGTTAATTTTTAAGTTATAGTTAATAAAAGTCTGATAAATACTTGTATTTTATCACTAGGTGTGTAGCCTGTTATTGTGTATAGAACTGACTTGTGTATGCTAGAGTTCATTTTCAAGTTACCGATAATAAAAGTCTCATAAATATTTGTATTTTGTCACTAGGTGTGTAGCTTATCACTGTGTAGAGATGTCTACTCAGGAGAATACTACCCCCATCCAACAAGACCAACCATGATCCCCCTGCGCTGGCTACCCCCAGAAGCAGTTCAGGATGCAGAATTCTCTTTCCACACCGACATCTGGTCTTATGGAGTTTTCATGTGGGAAGTTTTCCACTTGTGTGACCTACCTTATCGTCTCCACAGTGATGATGACATCTACAAGTCTCTGTGTGGTACAGGCAACACTGCCAGTTCACTGCCACATTTAGACTTTGCAGAGCAATGCCCAAGTCAGATAGTCAACATTGTGATTCAGTGCTGTGCAATGCCTCCTTTAAGTCGGCCAACATTCTCAGATCTAGTCGTGACTTTAGGGCATTTATTGACTAATGGTGACTGCGTTTAATGATAGAAGAAGACATCAAAGTGATAAGTGCAGTACTTGACTCATAGTTTCATTTTACAATTTGGTGTTTTTTTTTTTATGTTCTCTGACAATTAAAACGAAATCATATGTGATCTACAAGGCAAAGTCCGTATTTCACATTGGACACCAGATGTGAGATAACTGCAGCAAAACCAGCCTGTGTGACTATCACGGCTTGGAGATCCAAGATAGGACATGAGTCACGTTTCTCAACTGTTAGTTTTGAACAATCAACCATGTAGTTGTGCATTTTCAAAGTTTGTTATTGTTATTTTTATAGTGTGCAGATTTTAGTGAAATAGTTATTTGTTTTGTCGACATATTTGAAACTGGTGTCTTTTTATATGAAGCTTCATCAAAACTGTTTCAGGTTGACAGAGTATTTCATTAAATCTGTTTCATGTTGATAAAGTACTTGTTGTCTGCCATCATCAAAACTGTTTCAAATTGACAGAGTACTTGTTGTCTGTCTTATCAAACTGTTTCAGGTTGATACAGACTTTATCAGAACTGTTTCAAATTGACAGAGTACTTCATCAAAACTGTTTCAGGCTGACAGAGGGCTTCACAAAAAATGTTTCACATTGACAGAGTACTTAATTGAAACTAAGGTTGACAGAGTTCTTGTTGTCTGTCTTCATCAAAACTGTTTGAATTGACAGAATGCCTCTTGTCTGTTACATAGGAATGAAGAGAGTAACTGCATTAGAAATTTGTAACCATGGTAACATTTGACATTGAGGAAACCTGTTGATAGCATCACAAGGCAGTCCTTGTTCTGGAATCATCAGGTTAAAAGAGCCAGTGGGAGACCAAAAATCACTTGAAGAAGGGAACTAGACAGACATGAAAGAAGAAGATTTTTAATGGATGGCACAGGGCAGGGAGGCTTGGCATGACTTTGTTGCTTATCTTACACATTGGCTACATTATTTGTGCTTTTGTTCTTACAGTTCTGTGAAACTGCTCCCAACAGTGTCTGTTCATAGAACATGCAGCTAACGATCATTTAGGCTAAAAGATGGGACATATTAGATACACAGTTAAATAACTGACATGAAAAATGTAACGTCTAAATAAAATTATTACGTGGCCCAGCCAGTGAATTTACAATGATATTTATATTTATGATATGGTGCATTTAAAGGTTAATTTTATAATCTTTACATTTAATAATGTTTGATCTAATATCTTGTGTCATCCGCAGCATTTACAGTAATTGCCGTGACATTAGGACAAAACAGCTGAAAAAGACAGATGTGTTTAGCACACTGGCTTGAGACAATGTTACTGTTCTCAAAAACTGAAGTGTAAGGTTGACAGACCAAGATGATCTGATGTGTTTATGACAGTGTCAGTGACATCATTCTGCACATGGTGCAAGAAGTTTACATACTCGTATTTGTATATATGTTTACAGCTCATTTAATACAAGTTCCCATAGTCATAGTGATGCGCTATGTCCCCATAGAATCACTTTGCTGTACTGTGTACATATGGTCTTTGAAAGCCATTTTATAGGTGTTGCCATACATTCATGTGTTGTAAATAGTTTAGGTACAGTCATTTATTTATACCTGAATTCCCTTGGCCATTTTGTACATGTATTTTCCTACATACATTTTGTACATGTATTTTCTTAAATACATTTTGTACATGCGTTCCCACAATCATTTTGTACTTTGTACAGGAGATTCCACAATCATTTTGTACTTTACACATGAGTTTTAACACTCTTGTGCAATGTTCCCATGCAATCACTGTACTCAATACAGACATCAGACACAATATTATTGCCTTACCTTAGGTTTTGAATTAGCATACTCTGGCTCTACTGAGTGTCCATAAAATACAATCACGTTTTCATACAATGCCAATATGGCTTTATATGTAGATAGTAGAACCAATGCAAGACTGAATGTTGTAAAACATTTTCCCATTTTTTTTCACAATGAACCTGTTATTTCTGGTGTCAGGCCGTAAGGAGGCAGCCCCTCCACCATGCAAAGGCACAACAGGCCAATCACCTGTTTGCTTTAAACCACGATTACGAGTAACACAAGAGAGAAAACCGGACTGATACTAAAGGCGACGAACTGGAACGGACTACGGACTACGACTTATGGAACATGGAACACAAGAAGTATAAATGGGAAGGAAGAGGAGCTGGTGGAAGAGATGAGGAAAGCAAAACTAGAAATCCTGGCTATAACGGAAACAAAGAAAAAAGGACAAGGAGTCATGGATCTCAATGGCAACACGCTGCTCTACAGTGGTGTACCCATATCCGAAAGAGCTAAAGGGGGTGTGGGTTGCATTGTGGCCCAAAATCAAAAGATAGTATCAAGGGGTGGAACTTTGTCTCAGAGCGCATTATGGTTGTGAAACTAAAAGAAGGAGAAACCATAGTCAACCTGGTCATAGTGTATGGGCCAAATGAGGATGAGAGAGCAGAGGTCAAGGAGGAATTCTTCGAGCTGCTTCAAAGGACAGTGGATGACTGCCTAGATGAAGTTATCATGCTCGGAGATTTTAATGCCAGAGTTGGAAATGACCATGCTAGATGGGGTGGAGTTATCGGAAGATATGGAGAAGATACTCTCAATGACAATGGAAAGCGACTCCTTAGATTCTGCAGTGAGCAGAATCTGATCATTACAAACACAAAGTTCCCCCATAAGCGCATACATGCATACACTAGATGTGAACCAACAAAGAATGAGAAGTCAGTGATCGACTATGCCATTGTTCGGAGAAGCTCATTCAAATATGTCTGAGATGCAAGAGTCTGGAGGGGGCCAGAGATTGGAAGTGATCACTACCTGCTAACAATCAAACGAACAACTGAAAGAGTTGCTCAGCCTAGGAACTGCTCAACATCACGCAAGAAACCAAGTAAACGAGCAGGAGAAATGAGCATTAGGACCTACAAGCTGAGAGAGCCAGAAATTAAGACCAGATATCAGGGGCTTATTGCTGCAGCGGTGAGCAACACAGAAGAACAACCTGATGACTTGGAAACCCTCTGGATTAAATTCAAGGATATCATAAAGACAGCTGCTGCAGAAGCATGTGGTGAAGTCCGACTTGGGAACCAGAGAAAGAGGACACCTTGGTGGACAGAGGAAGTCAAAGAGAAAATAAGAGAGAAGAAAATGGCATGGAAACAATACTTAGGAGCTAAAAACACAACAGGACAAATGGAAAAATATAGAGAATATGTGACACTCAGAACAGAAGTAAAGAACAAAGTGCTAGCAGCAAAACAGAAGTCCTGGGAAGAATTTGGAGAAAAGCTAGAAAAAGATGCACAAGAAAACCAGAAATTGTTCTATAAGACCCTAAAGAACATGAGGAAGGAAAAACAATGCCCTCTCAAATTTATAAAGGACAAGCAAGGCAAATTGCTTACTGCCCCGAAGGAAGTAATGGAAAGATGGAAAGAATATTTCTCAGAACTCCTTGATGGTGAGCAAGGTCAAACATCAGAAATGATAACCACTAGCACAGAAGAGGAAACCAATGGTGATGAAGATGACATAAAGATGGAAGAACTGAAGGCAGCACTGGAGAAAATCAAGATGGGCAAAGCAGCAGGGCATGATGGTATAACACCAGAAATGGTTAAGTACATGGGAGCATCAGGCGACCTGTTACTCTTAAGGGTCCTACAGGCAGCATGGTGCAACAAGACCATACCAAAGGATTGGGAGATCGCCATCATAACACCAATTTTCAAAAAGGGTGACAATCGACAGTGTGGAAACCATAGAGGCATATCCCTTCTTAGTGTCCCTGGAAAAATCTACTCTAGAATCCTAGAGCAGAGACTCCGATGCCTAGCTGAGCCACAATTGGATGAGGTCCAGTGCGGATTCTGAGCAAACCGAAGTACTCAAGACCTAATCTTCACACTCAGACAGCTGAGTGAAAAGGCCCTTGAGTATAAGAGTGAGATCCATCTTTGTTTCATAGATCTGGAAAAGGCGTTTGACAGGGTCCCTTGGAGCAAACTTTGGGACTGTTTGGCAAGGAAGAATATTCCAGCACCTCTGATTCATGCTATACAGAGCTTCTACAAGTCTTGCAGAAATTATGTGAGGACAGCAAACCATAAGTCAGAAGAGTTCAGGACCACCACTGGTGTAAGACAAGGTGATATCCTATCACCTTACCTCTTCATACTCCTTATGGACGATGTCATTAAGGCATGTAAGGAGAGAACAAGAAAGTATTCAGTGGGGTACTGGAAGATGAGACAGGTCTATATTTCAGAGCTGGCATTTGCTGATGATGTTGCCCTGATTGCTAAATCAGAGGCACATCTCCAATCCAACCTGCAAGTCTGGAAGGAAGAGCTGGAGAAGAGAGGGATGGTCATAAGCAGCTCTAACACAAAATCCATGGTGATATCACGAGAAGAAAGAAGACATCAGATTAAGCTGGGAGAACAGGTCCTGGAGCAGGTCGACCACTTTAAATACCTCAGAGCTATTATAGACCGAAAGGGAGGCATCAAAGAAGAGTTGGCCACTCGAAAAGCAGCAGCTGGGAGACTTTTTCAGGCCATAAATCGAGGATTCCTCAGCAAGAGAGAGGTTGGTAAGAAAACGAAGATGGCTGTATACCGCTCCACCTATGTCCCAGTCTTGACATATGGATGCGAGTCATGGGCAATGACTACAACCCATAAAAGCCAGATCCAAACCTCAGAAATGAGGTATCTGAGGAAGGTGGTTGAAGTAACAAGAAGAGACATGGTACGCAACCAGACGATACGTCAAGGCCTAAAATGCCACCCCCTACAGACCCAAGTAGAACAGTCCCAACTAAGATGGTTTGGCCATGTCTGCAGAATGGGAGAAGATTGGCTACCACGACAAGCATGGGAAACAAAGAGCCAAGGATCCAGACCCCGAGGACGACCCAGAGTCCGCTGGGAGGACAACATTAGACAATCTTTGAAGGACCGAGGACTAGAATGGAACCAGGCCAGGAGGAAGACAGCCGATAGAATAGTCTGGCGCTCTCTCTTCCAAACCTCTACACCTCACGGTAGAAGGGGAACGACTAAGTAAGTATTTCTGGTGTCTGGTAATACGCTTGAAGAAAAAGGCATTCAAAACATAATGGTGAACTCTGAACACTAATTTCAGATTCACTGAAATAATGTGAAAAGTCATTGATTCATAACAGTTGAAGAACACTTTGTTCTGAGTACAACATAATCTATATAACAAATTAAATTTTTTTTGTTTCCACTGTTTAAATTCATTCTTCCCCAAGAGCTGTAAAGTGTGCCATGATAAGACGCATCATTTGTCTGTTTGATTATAGTTTAATTTCCTCACGTCTGCGTATTACATGATATAAAACACTTATTTGTTGTGTATATGACCTTGAACTGATAGCACAGGTCAGGAAGACTTGGCATAAGTCTGTTGAAGGTCTATGTTCCCTGGGAAGCTGAAGGATGATAATATAATGAAGACTTACAATGCTTCAAAATATTCCTCAGCCAATTGTTATTATTAATCAGAATCAACGTCATTGCACTCCAGGCAAACCCATAGGTGTTCAGTCTCCCGCAGCAAATGTCGAAGGGTATGAATGCTAATTGTTCCTGTTGCGCACTAGTTGTATACGCGGCGGAAGCGTCCTCTCATATGTCCATCCAGCTGGTCTTACGTTTGATGCCGAATTCCAGCAATCTTAGCCTTGATGATTCATCGATTGCAGTGTAATTTTCTAATAGACGAACATGAATCGCCCTCAGTATTTCTTCCTTATCAATGGCCAATGCACCTTTTATGGGTGCCCTTGAAGCTAGTCTGTCAGCTCTTTCATTATCACGTACCCCGGCATGACCAGGACAGTAGATCCATATCAGTTCTTGAAGATTCAATGCTTCTATGGAGGTTTTCCATTCATGTCGAAGCCAACCATTTTGGACCTTTCAAAGCATGGATTGTGAGTCTGATACAATAACTGCCCTTGTTAATAAAGTCTCAAACAGTCACCTTAAGGCAGCAGTAACTGCCTGTATATCCATTCTCTCTGGAGGTTGTTATCATGTAAGCCCCGCTATGTTCAGCGACGGTTCTGCCCTTTACTCTAGCAGAGAAGCCCCACCCTGATTTATTACCACAGATTACAGACCCATCAGTGTACACAATGGCATGATCATCCCCAGCATTATCATTTATAAGCTGATCAACTTCCAGCTCTGCTCTCAGCCAATTTACAACGATGTTACTTGTATTGTGAGTCGCATGAATGTTTACTGCCTATTTGAAAACATCACAGGTGGAAAAAAATGACTTTCATTTTGGTATCTGGGAAAACCCAAAAACTGGTTGGGACAGAGAGAGTTAACTAACTGTTAATAACATCAGATAGAAGATGCATGTCAGAAGTGAAGAATTGAAAGCCCAAGTAAAAGATGCATCAGTAAAGTCAAAATTATTTCATGTAACATCTTTTTGTGGGTGGAAGTAAGAAAGAGAGTGCTTCAGTGTAATATAGAGCTCAGCACATTCGTTTTCTTTAGACTTATTGTGAGGCCAAAGTCCTTGCATGCTTGGGTGAAGCGATTCATCAAGCTCTGAAGCTCCTGTTGGCTTTGAGCGATGACTGCAGTGTCATCAGCGAACAACAAGTCCCTTATGGTGACCATTCTGAGTTTTGTTTTTGCCTTCAGCCTTGAAAGATTAAACAGACAGCCATCTGACCTAGTGTGAAGGCATGTTCCTTCAGTTGCATCTCTGAATGCATGTTTCAAGAGTAAGGCAAAGAAGATCCCGAAGAGGATCGGAGACGGCTTCACACAGCCTTGTTTAACGCCACTTCGTATGTCAAAGGGTTGTGATGTGCTTCCAGCATATTGGACTGTTCCCTTTTATCATTTCCAGCAATTTAGCAGGGCAGCCTATTTTCAGGAGGAGTTTGAAGAGTCCATCTCTACTAACCAGGTCAAATGCTTTTGTGAGGTCTGTAAAGGCGATATATAAGGGCCTTTTCTGCTCTCTTGATTTTTCCTGAAGCTGGCGGAGAGAAAAGATCATGTTGATCTACCAGCTCGGAATCCACACTGTGACTCTGGATATATGCGCTCAGCTAGCTTGTGTAGTCGCATTAAGATGAATCTGGCAAAAACCTTACCAACAATACTATGGAGAGAGATGCCTCTGTAGTTATTGCAATCACTTCTGTCTCCTTTATTTTTATAGTGTTACAATCTTGGCATCTCGCATGTCTTGAGGAATAGTTGTCTCTTCCCAGTACTGGCACAGCACCCTATGCAGGGGATGTAATAGCGCGCTCTTACAGCATTTGATTAAATCAGGAGGAATCCCATCACTGCCTGGTGCTTTGCCAGAGGCCAAGCTATCGATGGCCTTGCTGAGTTCCTCTAATGTTGGTTCGCCATCCAGCTCCTCCATAGTTGGCAGGCATGTGACAGAATCAAGGGGTTCAGGCGTAACAGTATTTTCTCTGGTGTAAAGCTCAGAGTAGTGCTCGACCCACCTCTCCATCTGCTTACCCTTATCGGTTATCTTCTTTCGGCTGATGGTTTTTAGTGGTGCCGTCTTACTTTTTTGGGGACCAAGGGCTTTCTTTATACCGTCATACATTTGTCTAATGTTGCCTGTTTGCGCTGCGGTCTGGATGCTCTCACTGAGCTGGAGCCAACAGTCATTTGCACAGCGTCGAGCAGTTTGTTGAACTTTGCTTCTCGTAGCCTTCAGGATCTGTAGGGTTCTAGCACTCGGTGAACATTTGTATTCATTCGCAGCACTGCGCTTAGCTTCAATGACAGGTCATCACATCTGATGAAGCATCAAACCAGTCATTTGACTTCATTGTTTTCTTACCAAAGGTGGCAAGTGCAGTACTTTGAATGGTGTTCCATAGATGCTCCCAGTTCTCTGTAACAGTATCACCATGCTGAGGGCTACTGAGCACTTTCTTGAAGGTTGCAGTAAATTGAGCGATCATGACAGGGTCTGACATCTTGCTGGTATCAATGCATGGTTTCCCTTCATGTCTGACATGATAGACTTTTCTTGGTTGTGCTTTGATTTTACAGCAAACCAAGGAGTGATCTGTATCACAGTCTGCGCTATGGTATGAGTGCGTGGAGAGCACAGACCTGAGAAGTGGCCTTCTGACGAGGATCAGATCCAGATTGTGCCAGTGCTTGGATCTTGGGTGCCTCCATGACACCTTATGCTGGGGTTTTGTCTGAAAGTAGGTGTTGGTCATGCAGAGGTCATGAAGGACACACAACTCCAAGAGCCATTGTCCATTTTCATTTATCTTGCCAATACCAAACCTGCCCAGACATAAAGGCCATGAAACATTATCGGCACCCACTCTAGCGTTAAAGTCACCTAGGAGAACACGCTGTTCTTGCCTAGGCGTGCTTTTGATGACTGCTGCTAGATTCTCATAGAACTCATCTTTAGCTTCTGAGGCAGAGTACAGAGTAGGAGCATACACACTGACAAGGATGATGGGACCTGCACTAGTTTGCAGGCGGAGCGTTAACAGGCGTTCTGATCCATTCTTACCATTTTAGTTAGCAATTTTTTTACCGCATAACATACTCCGTGTTCTCTAGTTTTATTAAGGTCTTTCCCTTGCCAATAAAATGTGTAATCCTTCTCACTCACCATTCCAGAGCCTGCAAGGCACGTTTCCTGAAGAGCAGCTATATCCACCTGAAGTCGTTTAAGCTCATCATTGATTATGGCTGTCTTCCTGACATCATCTATGTCCTGTAGGTTTTCGGATAGTCCAGTCAACATAGTCCGGACGTTGCAGCATCCCAATCTGAGAGTTTGCTTATTTCTATTATGAATTTCGCTTTATGAATTTCACAATGTGTTCACTTCTTCTAACGATTACGTTAAATGGGCAAACGTTAGAAGAAGTGAACACCTTTAAATATCTGGGGTCCACTATATGTAGTGATAGAAGATCAAGTGAAGAAATCAAGACAAGACTTGAGATGGCCTCAGCTGCCATGACAAGGCTGAATGTGATCTGGAAAAGTAACATCCTGTGAAAAGTTTTCCTGTGAAGATCAAATTATACAAATCACTTGAATTATCTATTCTCTTGTATGGGTGCGAGGGCTGGACACTCACTGCAGATACGGAGCGAAGGGATTCAGGCTTTCAAGTATAAATGTTATAGAAGAATTTTGTGCATTTGCTATAAAGAGCACAAAACAAATGTCTGTGTTAGAGAGAAAATAAACACGTATGCAGGCCACCAAGAACCACTTTTGTCAGTAGTGAAACGTCGAAAGCTTGCCTGGTTTGGGCATGTAACTCGTCATGACTCCCTTTCGAAAACGATCCTCCAGGGAACAGTCAGAAGGTAAATGGAGAAGAGGAAGGCAAAGAAAATCCTGGGCTGATAACATCAAAGAATGGGCAGGGCACAGTTTTTCCACACTTGTACGCATTGCTGAGAAAAGAGAGCAGTGGAGGACCCTGTCTGCTGATGCTTCCACCATGGCACCCCTATGACCCATGACGGGTTACGGGTTGAGATGATGATGAGATTTTGATAATTGCATGGTGCAAAATTTTCTGTCTACAGTTCAGGTTTGATCCTAATCCCCATGCACCCAATGGGGAAAGCAGACAGTGGCGGGACAACACCTTATTGACTGGGGGCTGCCCAGCTTGAAGCGGGCGGTAGCTGTCCAGTGAGATCCTAGAACCTCTTCCACTGTCGGAAGTAGCCCCTGGCGCCATGCCCTACGCCAATTGGGCAAAATGCTTATAACCGGTAACTGCTGCTACTTGTGTTTTGCCGACACCTATAGGGTGAAGCTGGAGTGTTCTCTCCAGGGCGCGAGCTTGGACACAGTTATATGGAGATCAAGCTGTTGCCCATGCAGCATGTCCCCCCCCCTCCAGCTGGTAGATCCAAAGGAACGGCAGTAGCTGATACAGTTTGGTACCAGCGACGTCGCAGGAGTTGCCAGAATAATGTTGAATCAGCATTAGACTGCCTTAGGGACTCCGACTCCAGATTTATCCTCAGGGTTTACTCCCGAAACCAATTCCATAAATGGATATTCCTGCAAGGCTGCTTCATACACAACCTCATGTTAGTATGACATGCCGGAGGGGACACTACCCCTGTCTCTTTAGAGACCCCCAGGAACAAAACGGAATAATCTCCACTTGGAATAAAGATGATTAAATTAGTTAACAACATGTACATTGTGAACAAATCTCAAGAGACCAGAAGAAAAAGAAAATAAGATTTATGATGATAGTCTCAAGAAAGATCATTGTGATGATGATGTTGATAAACATTAAAATGGAATCTGGTTTTTTCCAGCTCTGCCTTCTTAAAACCATTACATAGGCAGGGAAATATTAGCAAGAATTCAGAAAAATAAACAGTTCATGTAAATAATAAGAGGCCACAGTTTGTCATTTGTATAGTTCTTCTCAGTATGTCGTTTGACATTTCTTTATAATTTTACATGACATAGCTCGTCAGTGGTAGAGAAGTCTTAGCGTGTCATTTGATTTAAATAACGTTACATACTGCAATTTCATATAGGTTGTTTGTGGGGTGATGTAAGTGTGTAATGTTACATACATAGGTCGTTTGTGGGGTAATGTTACATATATAGGTCATTTGTGGGATGATGTAAGTGTGTAATGTTACACATATAGGTCATTTGTGGAGTGATGTATGTGTGTAATGTTACATATATGTATATATAGGTCATTTGTGGAGTGATGTATGTAATGTTACTTATATAGGTCATTTGTGGGGTGGTGTAATGTTACATATATAGGATGTTTTTGGAGTGATGTAGGTGTGTAATGTTACATATATAGGTCATCTGTGGGATGATGTAAGTGTGTAATGTTGCATATAGGTCGTTTGTAGGATGATGTAAGTGTTTAATGTTGCATATATAGGTCGTTTGTGAGGTGATGTAAGTGTGTAATGTTACATATATAGGCCATTTGTGGGGTGGTGTAAGTATGTAATGTTACATGTGTAGGTTGTTTGTTGGGTGATCTAAGTGTGTAATGTTACATATGTAGGTCGTTTGTGGGGTGGTGTAAGTGTCTAATGTTACATAAATAGGTCATTGGTGGTGTGATGTGAGCATGTAATGTTACATAAATAGGTTGTTTGTGGAGTGATGTAAGTGTGTAATGTTACATATATAGGTTGTTTGTGGGGTGATGTAAGTATGTAATGTTACATAAATAGGTTATGTAGTGACTTTTGTTTTGTAATGGAATAATTTCACCCACCCACTCAATTCAAATAGAGTAAATCAAAAGTTTAAAATTGTGTGAATGTGTGTTTGACCTTCCCTGTCCCAAAAAAAGCAGTGTCTCACATCTGAGATGATGTTAACAAGGGGTAGGAGGGTTGAAAAGCCTGGGGTGGCAGGGATGATACCCAAATCATTAATCATCTGTCATCATCAATATTGGGTACGGTAACCTCACCAGACCGTCACTTTCTGGTGTGGCATTAGTATGTAACATTACGTATGATATAAGTTGTCTGTGGTGTATATATTGTTACAACATTTAGGATGTTTGTGATAAAGTCTGTCCTAGTAGAAGTATACATTGTTACAACATATAGTATGTTTGTAATACAGTCTGTCCTAGTAGAAGTATACATTGTTACAACATATAGGATGTTGGTTATACAGTATACATCCATTGTATTCCGTTGAAGGACGATGTGACAAATGTCAAAGTGCTGTCATGTGCTGGTCTTCCAAGCATGTATACACTGCTTAGGAAGTACAGACTATGCTGGCTTAGCCATGTCTGCCGCATGGAAGATGGTTGCATCCCCGAAGATATGTTCTACGGCCAACTGGCAGCTACCTACTGCAGCTGAGGTTCAGAAATGTTGTGCAAGAGACATGTGAAGGCACTGCACATAAATCCAGCAACCTGGGAGGATGAAATCTGTAGATCGCACCAAGCAGCAATACTCCCTACGGCGTCGCCTCAGATTGGGCGAAAAGAAGCTTTTACAACAAGCAGAAGAGAAAAGAACACGATGAAAGAAAAACGAGGCAAAAAAAAAAAAAACAGCTGAGGGCTATCACCTCAAGGGTGCATCATTCCCATAGTCAGTTATGACTATGTTACTTTACGTGTTACTTCTTACGAGCCATTGTTGTTCATCATTTACCTATGCATGACCACACCCATAATACTTTTCTTGACAGAGGCTATTAGTGAATACAGTATGTCCCAGTAATTAATATGACATAAGTAGGCAGTGAAGTACATATATCGTATATACTCGAGTATAAGTCTAGAAATTGTTTCCATTTATAGACCTTAAAAAACGTACCCCCGACCAAAAAAAAAAAAGATTTATGAAACCGGTTAGTTTTACCTCCCACCTTTACCACCACACACTGGTATCCTTCAGATATAAACTTGCTGCTTCATTAAATGTTTTTATCAAAATATTTTAGTATTACATGTTTGAACTCCTATTAAGTCACAAATTTCTACTGGAGTATGCCTTTTGACCAGCCTACTTTGTTTGATCTATCAGCAGTACCATTCCTTCTTTCACTAGATTCAATTTCGTCAATGTCACTGTCAGAGTCTAAATCAGTCCCTTATTCAATATCCACATCTGATTCGGCCAAATGGTTAGCATCCTGATAAAAAGAACGAGTCACTTCTCAGATCCCAAAGCAAATAATCAACCGCCCGGCAAGCCTTGGCTTTTAAAACAATAATGAAAAATCATAATATCCTCTAAAAAAAAAATTATGAAAAATGGAAGCATTTTAATGTAGGCCTATTGGAAATCTATTTATAACTCAGGTCTCGCTAGATACCGAGATCTCGTTGCTACTTAGCATCCTGATCAAATAACAAGTCACTTCTCAGATCCCAAAGCAAATATTCGACAGCCTGGGAAGCCTTGGCTTTAAAACAAAAATCATGAACAATCATAATATCAATCGCCTCTAAAAAAGAAAGTTATAAAAAACAGAAGTATTTTAATGTAATGAAAATATGTTTAAACTTGGGTCTCGCTAAATACCGAGATCTTGCTGCTACTTAGCAATGACTGACAACAGTAATGAGACTTTCTGGGTGAACGAATGAACAAACTTTAATTTCAAAGGGCACACAGGCCTGTCTGACATTCTGCCCTTGCTTTCTCTCATCTTTTATACTGAATTAATTTATTCTCATGCATTTTACATATTACTGGGGCAATTTCAAGCATTTTAAATGGGAAAGGATTTAGCTAAAAGTGAAAAAAATATGCAGAAAGTCAAGGAAATTCCAATGCAATGCAGAAATTTGGAATTGGCGAAAAACTCATTTGACTTATAATCAAGTCTTTCATTTTGGACGGTTTTTAAGTCCTAAAGTCTAGACTTATAGTTGGATTGAATTATACTCGAGTGTATAGGGTAGTTAAATAACATATGTTATACGTGGCATAGTATATCATCATAGTGCTCTATTTAATTTGGCAGTGTCTGAAACAAGGCCTCTCTTTATTTGCTGATCTCATCACTATTTGTAGTCATAACATGTTCTGTGGTAAGTCCCATAATCTGTCATGCCCTAAAGTACACACTGTGTCAGAGTTATATACCATGCTGCACCTTACGACATGTAGTGTTAAACTTTCCAGCATACTAATTCACATGTAAGGACTCAGTGCTTTCTCTGTGTACATCCAACTGAACCTTTTGTTTTGTGTGTTGAATTAATACATCTTTTAGCATTGATCATGTTAAATAATAAAACACATGGAGAAAAGAACTAGAAACATAAATGAAAGGGATTAGAAGGCATGGAACTGATGGCATGGGATAGGATGAGTTTGTTGAAGGCCTATGCTCCATGGGGAACTAACAGGCAATGATGACAATGTCAGATAATGAAGATAAAGGTACATGAAGTTTATGACTATTAATGTTAGGACCACTGTCTGCATAAATGAATTATGTGAATGTTATGTATAGCATTATGTAAGCTGTAAATACTTCATACAATCTAACATTAACTTTATGTTCTTATCCTAATTTGCTGTTGTTTAAAGTTATTATTTAATAAATGACAGCTTGTTAATAATATTATTTGCTGGAGTAAGTGTGACTGGGTACACATGTCCTGTGGATTCACTGCGTCTGTCAAGTGATATTTTAATTGGATTCTGTCAGTTAGTGCACATTGTTCTGGGTCAAAAGGACATGCCTGTGACCTTATGCTTCCATCTTTATCTCTGTCACTACTTTGATGTCTCTCCAGGTTCTACATTCATCCTTCAGTTCTCTCAGTGTCTCTTCTGTACATGTTTCTCTACCTTTCTTTCTTACTCTTGCTCTGCTAGTATCATGACAGTGCCTGAAGAGTCATACTTGAGGTCGATTTTTTCAGCTTACGTCCAGATTGTATCTACTTTAATTTTTTTTTTTCCCACATTAGCTCAGTGCCCTCTTGTTTAATGCCAAACCAAATCCCAGTATTTTGCGATAATTTAATGTAATAATTTACAAGGTGGGATTTTAAAAGTCTGTATTGATTTCTTGAAGGTGATGCGCTCGTCTATAAGTAAAATAAAAATTAGCCAAAAAGAAAAAAAGGTCACGGTTGTCCAATAGCAATTAATGCCTGAGGGCAGCGGTTTTCAACCTTTTTGAGTCCATGGCTCCCTTGACCAACTACATTCTTTCAGGATAACTGGTAAAAACTCTAGCGATGTTTCGACATTTAGCCTAACTTTTTTTGAGCATGAGAGCTTTGGAAAGGCTTTTAAACAATGTAATTTTATAATGTAATTTTTAAAAAAATGCAATTGGACAATCTGTGAAAAAATTACACGTACAAGAAAAAATATACACAAAGTGCACTTTGAAAACCCCTACTATAAAAAAGAAAACAGCACAGATAAAGTAGTTTCTAACATTTTTTTTAAATTTTTGTCTGAAAATCATTCAGTTATACTGCGCTCATGATTCAATCTCCACAACAAAAAACTTTTACAGTAAAACTAAACAAAATATATGATGAATAAAGTACCAATTCCTCAGTATGAAACTTGAGCTTGCTTGTTACACAGCTTGTCAATTCTTGGCACCAGTTGAGATACGGCTACCCTCATTTCCTTCTCCACATCAAGTCTTGATCTGAACTTGGTTTTTATGACAGCCACTGCTAAAAACCCAGCCTCGCAGAGATAGGAGGTTGCAAAAGGAATTAATATCTTCAGTGCTCTCTTGATCAAGCTTGGGAACTCCTGTTTTACTGAATACCAAAATGTTGGCAATGCCATGGATGGAAACTTCTCTTGTAGTGAAGGGTCTGATGAAAGTTCTATCAGTTCTTCCTCTTCTGCAGTACTGAAGTCCGAAGGAGCATCACTACTGAAGGGATTTTGAACCCACTGAAACCTGTCAGTTTTCAGGAAAGTATTTTTCAAAATGAACACTGAGTTGAGATAAGTGTCCTTGAATATAGAAACAATATCTGCACTAAAATCTATTTCATTGTCTGATTTTTGTTCTTTCATTTGTCTCAGCTTTCTAGAGTAGTATTCTCTTGGTTTGCCCACGTCATTCTTATAAACACTTTCTAAATGGCGCCTCAATTTGCTAGGCAACATACATTCGACAGAGAGTACTTTGAAACACAAAACACACTGTGGACGCTCTTCATTGTTCACAAGAGTGGAGGTGAAACCAAAATGTAAGTAACCTTCGTTGTATTTTCTATACTTACGTTTCCTTTCCTCATTACCACTTTCCTTATCATCCTCAACAAGTTCTCGCTTTTTACTAACACTTGCCAAATTAAAAATTCTTTCCATAGTTTATATCAAACGCACAACACAATTGAAAACAGAAAATTACCGTGTTACCTACTATGGTTGCGCGGAAAGTTGATAGGCGGGTCGGGGGAGCGGGACTTCAAAGGCTGGCTAACATCAAAAGTGAAATTTCTCCGGGTCAGCAGGTTGACAAACACCAAAAATGAAATTTCCCATAGCTCTGTGTTTTCTTTACAGCTAAATATGAAAAAAATCCACGCCCACAAATGGCCTGACCGTCAGTCAGGGCGCCCCGGCGCACAGGTTGAAAGCCGCTGCCATAGGGGATGAAGTGTCAGTGACTTTACTAAACTAGGTCTCAGCTATATGAGATTGGGTGATCAGTTGCTGCCTTTGCCTTCCCAAATTCAAGAGCAGAGTCGTGTGTCCATTTAAATTTGGATAGATTGGAGCAAGACACTACCAGGTTTTGAACCCGTTAATCAATGTTCCTTCTAAGCTGTGCACGTGTGCATGAACACACACAGGTTATGAAATCAGCACATATAAATTAAATTAAGCTGATCACAAACAATTAAACTGAAACAAATAAAATAATAAAACTATCGGGGTCATCAACTGAAAAATTTAGTGTGCACAAGTTTTTGTCACTGGGGAAAAAATTGCACAACTTGAAATGTTTGCGCATTTAGACCATTAAAAATTCAAGTGAACATTGGCAGTAAATTTGCCTTGAGAAGCAAGAGTTCTAACCACTCTGCCAATCAACCTCTAACTGAGCATGAAAAGGTAAAGGTGGTCCCATAGCAGATAAGGCCGTTCGTGAATGAAGCGTTAGAGACCTCAATATACTAGGTCTAGCATCAAAAGGTGGGGTAACTAGTTCCCATCACTGCCTTTTCCTTCCCTAACTCAGCAGAGTCAGGTACCCATTTACAGCTGGGTAGACTGGAGCAGATGATTCCGTGAGTCAAACCTGGCACTTTTGCCATGAGAGACCAGCGCCCTAACCCCTCTGTCAATCAGACACCCCCTAACTGAGCATATGGTAGGTAAAATAAGAGATTGTAAACTTACGTAACAAGTAAAATATGAGATTTGAAACTTACGTAACAAGTAAAATATGAGATTTGAAACTTACGTAACAAGTAAAATATGAGGTCTGACACTTACGTAACAAGTAAAATATGAGATCTGAAACTTTTGTAACAAGTAAAATAAGAGACCTGAAACTTATGTAACAAGTAAAATAAGAGATCTGAAACTTACGTAACAAGTAACATAAGAGATCTGACACTTATGTAACAAGTAAAATAAGAGATCTGAAACTTATGTAACAAGTAAAATAAGAGATCTGAAACTTGTGTAACAAGTAAAATAAGAGATTTGAAACTTATGTAACAAGTAAAATAAGAGATCTGACACTTATGTAACAAGTAAAATAAGAGATCTGACACTTATGTAACAAGTAAAATAAGAGATCTGAAACTTATGTAACAAGTAAAATAAGAGATTTGAAACTTACGTAACAAGTAAAATAAGAGATTTGAAACTTACGTAACAAGTAAAATATGAGATCTGAAACTTTTGTAACAAGTAAAATAAGAGACCTGAAACTTATGTAACAAGTAAAATAAGAGATCTGAAACTTACGTAACAAGTAACATAAGAGATCTGACACTTATGTAACAAGTAAAATAAGAGATCTGAAACTTATGTAACAAGTAAAATAAGAGATCTGAAACTTGAGTAACAAGTAAAATAAGAGATTTGAAACTTATGTAACAAGTAAAATAAGAGATCTGACACTTATGTAACAAGTAAAATAAGAGATCTGACACTTATGTAACAAGTAAAATAAGAGATTTGAAACTATGTAACAAGTAAAATCAGAGATTTGAAACTTACGTAACAAGTAAAATAAGAGATTTGAAACTTATGTAACAAGTAAAATAAGAGATTTGAAACTTATGTAACAAGTAAAATAAGAGATTTGAAACTTACGTAACAAGTAAAATAAGAGATCTGAAAATTACGTAACAAGTAAAATAAGATATTTGAAAATTACGTAACAAGTAAAATAAGCGATTTGAAACATGTAACAAGTAAAATAAGAGATTTGAAACTTATGTAACAAGTAAAATAAGAGATTTGAAACTTACATAACAAGTAAAATAAGAGATCTGACACTTATGTAACAAGTTGAGGATTTCATATTGTTTTATTTTGTATTTATCTGACATTGTGATAATATCTTTATTTGATCTGTCCCTTTGTTGCCTTCCTAAAGCTGGGTCATCAACCACAACTTTTCACGTCTGCTTTATTCTGGACAGCCTTCTGTAATCTCATTCAAGAAACAGATTGTTAATGTCAGCATCATGGAGGCTGCTGGTGTTTCTTTAGTTTATCTCTTTCTCCTTATTTTTTGTCCGTGTGTTTCAGACCAGGAACTCACTTTTGGTTTTAGTGAACATTTCTGAGAAACTATGGCTATTCTATCTCCAAACCTCTTTTCACTTCTTGGGCTATTATTCTCCATAAATTATGGTGGTACCTGGCAGTAACAGTAAGAGGAAGAATTGCTATGTACGTAATAGACAAACACATACAATGCACATATCTTAACACATGTCATCCAGCTGTAAAACTAACATAAATCTACTGTACCAAGTCCTACATCAGTTTTAGTAAAGATTATCTGGACATGACAATCAAAGGAGGTTTACAGTATTACCACAATGAACTATTAAGATACAGTAAAGTAGGGAGCACGACAATGTTACCAGGAGACTAAGAAAACCACAATTTTCACAGGGGGCAGGAAACAAGGCATTCTCTAGAGCTGGGTTTCTTAACCCTTTTTTTGTGTCATGGACCCCTTTGATGGCTGTGGACCCCTTTGATTGTCCGATGAAGGTTACGAACACTCTTCTTGGAAAAAAATGTACATAAAAGCATAATAAAAAAACTTAACATTGTAAATTTTAGGTTATGTGCATGGGCCCCTTAGAATCCATTAAGGGACCCCGAAGAGGTCCGTGGACCACACGTTAAGAAACTCTGCTCTAGAGTCACAATCATCAAAGTATGCCACAGTCTAGACAACATAACTGATTGGATGGTCTAGACACCATAACTAATTGGATGGTCTAGACACCATAACTGATTGGATAGACTAGACACTATGACTGACTGGATAGTCTAGGCATCATGACTGATTGGATGGTCTAGACACCATAACTGATTGGATGGTCTAGACACCATAACTGACTGGATAGACTAGACACTATGACTGACTGGATAGTCTAGGCATCATGACTGATTGGATGGTCTAGACACCATAACTGATTGGATGGTCTAGACACCATAACTGATTGGATAGACTAGACACTATGACTGACTGGATAGTCTAGGCATCATGACTGATTGGATGGTCTAGACACCATAACTGATTGGATGGTCTAGACACCATGACTAATTGGATGGTTTAGACACCATGACTGATTGGATGAAAATAAAGTGGATAAATGCTGTATAGCTGTAAAACATTAAAAGTGACAGTGCAAGGAGCTGGTTTATGAACACACAAAAATAAAACTGCTGTTGTGTCAACCACGATCTTGCTCAGAGCAAAACAAACAAAAAAGCTGAATAAATTAATAAAAAGGATCAGAAATATTTAAGAAATAAAAATATTTGTGACAAATGTCTTCACAGTTGACTGACCAACATTGAAGAAAAGGTTGACAAGCTTTTCTCTCTATTCTATTGAATATCAAATTCTTAATGAAAAATGTATTTCAGGCATTTACATTCAATTTTCTTAGCATTATGGCAATAGATTTTTAACATCTGTTTTAGCCCTTGTTCACTATCCTGTAATTTTCACCTAAGAGGTCCTGTTCTTTTAGTTTACAGTGGAGAGGTTCCTTTGTTTAAGATATCTATTCTCCACTGTTTCTTATCTTTACAACCATTAGATATTGAAGAGACCCATTTCAGACATCTGTCCATTATTCCCTTGACCAAATATTCCAAAGCATTTTGAGGATACTTGAAATTGTTCTTGGTATTTTAGGAAAAAAAACGTTTACTTGTTCCTCTCTGAACACTGGCTGGGAATCTCTGGACATGTTTGAGTAAAAGGAAATAGCTTGTAAAACTGTATAAAAATGGTTAAATACTATGTAGATTTGTATGGAACAATTTTATCAATATTGTGACATGCAGATACTAATTTCATCCTTACTTCTGTCTCAGAGACAAATTAACCAATGACATCGTGTTGTCATTTGGGCATCACAAGCAATGGCTAACAATCGCCTGTGGTCTTACTGAATATTATTTGCAATTTTCTATGCAGAGACATTTTAAAATTGTGCAAAGGTCCTATGAATTTTTGCTGTCTTCTGGTAGTGCTAGACGATGGTACTACTACCCAGAGTCAGGAAAGTGACAGCCTCAATGGCTTTTCTAGAAAACCATCTGGGGGTGAAGGCTGCATATGCCCGATGCCTCTACTGGTATATTTTATGCCATTTCCAGCTTACCTAAAGACATCAGTTTAACATTTCTTTAAAAATATTTAAATCCCTGTATCATTTGGTAGTAGTAATGTCTGATAAATGACAGTAATGTAAATCTTGAAGAAGCAAATCTCAAACATCTGTTTCAGAGTTGACTTACTGGCCAAGAACAATGTGAATGATTTGTCAGATCTGGTTGTTTTATATTGTATTCATTCACAGTTTCTTTACTCACTGTTTCATCAGATTTGAGTACTTGTATTGATGTGCTCATATGTGATTTTTAAATTGTAAATAACTTGAATATAAAAACACACCAGATAGTTTTTTGTTCTGTTGAGTGTTTATATTTCACATCATCATCATTATCGTCACCCTTCAGTTCCTCAATGAGCATAGGCCCTGAACAAACTCATGCCAAGTCCTTCAAACCTGGTAGATTTATGTTCCAGTCTACCCAACTGTAAATGAGTACCTGACTCTGCTCTTGAGTTAGGGAAGGCAAAGGCAGTGAGAAAGAGAACCATTCACTTCACGGAGCTAAGACCTAGTATTGGGGAAGTCTCTAATGTTTCACTCTCCAATTGAGGATGCTTTCCAGGAGAAAAAGCACACACTGGTGGTTTGGGTGGACTTAAAAAAAGCATTTGACAAAATATGGAAAGATGGACTGAAAGTCAAGCTGCAAAGAAGTGAAGTGTGTGGGAGAATGTTCAAATGGATCAGCCACTATCTTGAGAATAGAACTGCCAGAGTCCAACTACAAGGACAGACCAGTAGGAAGATGGTATTGGAGCAGGGTGTTCCCCAAGGGGGAGTCCTGTCACCCACGTTGTTCCTTGCATTTATAAATGACATATCAGAGAATATTCCAAGAAGAACCCACAATGCTTCCTTTGCAGATGACTAAGCTTGTGGATCTCAGAGGAATATATCACTACGGCAAGCAATCGGATGCAGCAAGCCCTAACATCATTGGAGGAGTGGGCCAAGGCAAGGCTAGTAAAGATAAATGAAGGGAAAACATCATACACAGCGTTTTCTCTCTCAAACAAACCACAGAGCTCCAAATTGGTGCTAAATGGGAAAAATCTACATCTGGATGTAAACCCAAACTGCCTAGGCATTACCTTTGATCGCCGCTTGACTTGGAAAACCCAGATTGAAAGAAACAGGACAAGAGCAAGGCAGAGAATGGCAATCATGAAAAAACTTGCTGGCACGGGTTGGGGAGCAGACGAGAGAGTACTAAAGAAGCTATATACTGGGTGAGTGAGACCAGTCTTAGAATATGGCATTGCAGCTTGGTCAATGGCAGCTAAGTCGACCTTTGACAAAATAAAAAGAACCCAAAACCAAGCAATGAGAATCATAACAGGGGGCATGAAGTCAACACACATTGAAGAGTTGGAAAAGATTACTCACCTCCAGCCTATGGAGGTTAGAAGAGATAGCAGAGCCCAGCAACAAGCCGAGAAATTCTGGAGGCTGATAGACCACACAATGTTCCAGAGAATAAATGGACTTGGAAGGGAAAGGCTGAAGCGAAGCAACTTTGTAGAGATAGTCAAAACAAAGATGAGAGCAGACCCCATAAATGTAATATCAACAGCTACGCCCATCACTGCACACAAGCTACCAATTTGGAAACAACAGTGCTTCCCTGAAATGAAAGAAAACGTTCCTGGTATTGAGAGAAAGAACGGCCAAAATGAAACAGAAAGAAGAGTCCTAACCACAAATATATAGAGAAACATTACCCAAGCAACACCTGGATCCATGCATACACAGATGGATCAGCAACTAATGCAGCAGAAGATGGGGGTGGAGGAGTCTTTCTGAGCTTAAGCAATGGCACACAAAAAAAGATAGCAGTCGCAACAGGGAAATTTTCAAGTAACTTCAGAGCAGAGGCAGAGGCCTTAAAAACTGCAGCAGAAATCCTAATGACAGAAGAAAGCTCAGAGAGACCAGTAGCTATCTTCTTAGATGCACTGTCAGTAATTACAACGCTGAAAAGTCAAAGTAATGCTGAACTGGATGACCTAAGAGTAACACTTCACAGACTATGTCAGCAGTACAACAGAGTCGTGATACAGTGGATCCCTTCTCACTGCAACATCCCTGGAAATGAAGAGGCTGACAGATTGGCAAAGGAAGGGGGAAAGCTTCCTGAACTTGACACAAATATAACTTATGAGGAGGCCAAGAGTTTTATCAAGTGCAGGTACAGGCACAAGTGGGAAGAAGAGCATCCAGGCCATAAAAAAAAAATGATCCATATTACCAGCTCAGCAGAAGTGAACAAGTGGTAATCTTCAGACTTTGCACAGGTCATAACATATTGAGATACCATCTAATCAACAAACTAAAGATAGGAACTACTGATGAGTGTGACTGTGTCACCGATAAAATGACTGCCGAACATCTGCTTCAAAGGTGCCCAACATATGAGGAACAGAGAAAATGCATATGGCCATCACCAGTACCATTCCTGGAGAAAGATATCAACAGCCTCAGGTTGACTGCTGCTTTCTTTGAACTTATTCAAGTTGACATCTGAGGGTGAACGAAGAAGAAGAATAATCTCCAGTGGCAGTATCTACTGTGTGACTACATTTAGAATCCCTTTTATCCTGTCTCCAGTTCTTTTCTCATGTTTTTTGGTCTCCCACCACTTCTGTTCCTGGGGATTCCAGAACAAGGATTGTCTTATCAACAGTGTTCCTCAATATGTGTCTTACCTATTACTTGCGTCTTCTTCTCATCTATAGATTTCATATATTTGACAGTAAATACCGCAATCTGCATGAAGGTAGACATGTGACAACAAAGTACAGTGGAGTAGTTATGCTTTCAGGAGTGCAATTATCATCATTATTTAATGTCAGTCCTCTCCATGCAGAGATTTTAAAAATAAAAAATTCTTCATCCAATCCATAATAGCCCTCTGGATCTTACCTTCCTTCATTTTGGAGTTATATCTCAAAGCCTATATGTAAGTACCCCTGGTTTTAGCATAATATTTCTATAGACTTGGCTCATCTGTCTATTTTTCATGTCCTAGTCCTTGCTCTATTATCGAAAGCTGACATGCATACAGTTTTTAATCCATGACCTATTTCTGTAGATCAAGCAAGGTGAATGTGAGGTAAATCTTTTAAAGTGGCCGGGTTACCAGTTAATCTGATCAGATTGCATTAAATTTCTCTTGTGGCTTTTTATCCCATTTGTTCACTCCTGCTAAAAATTGCTGATTTTTCTTCCTAAAGTTACAAATTATTCCCCCTGCTGTTTTTCTCTTTTCAGTTAAATGTAGGTCAGCCCAGATCCATGTGTTATACTGCAGGAAGAACTAAAACAGTACAAGTATCCTCTACATTCAGCTGTTAGCCATATTTGGAAGATATTCGACTTTAGACATATTTAACTGACAGAAAGAACGAATAGGTCTACTGCCCCCTCAGGCATTCACGGGTTGTATTAATTCTTTTCTCTTTCCATTCTCTGACACTTTCTTTCCTTCCCCTGATGAAGGCCTTGTGGCTGAAACATTGGCAATTGACCGTCTTACTGCAGTCCTCGTCATTTTCTTATAAGAGGTGACTAATAAGACATTGTTCATGGGATGGTGACCTCATCATGTAAATCAAATTACTATTGTTATTGTTAATCAGAATCGACTTCACTGCACTCCAGGCAAACCCATAGGTGCTCAGTCTCCCTCAGCAAATGACGAAGAGTATTAATGCTAATTGTACCTGTAGCACGCTGGTTGTACATAGGACGGATACATCCTCTCTCACATCCATTTCTGCTTGTCCCACGTTTGATGCCAAACTCCAACAGTCTCAGCCTTGTTGATTCATCCATTGCAGTGTCATTATCCAGCAGGCGATCATTAATTGCCCTTAGTATCTCTCCCTTATCCATGTCCAGAGTCCCCACTATGGGTGCTCTCAAGGCCAGTCTGTCAGCTCTCTCATTGCCATGTACCCCTGCATGACCAGGACAGTAGACCCACACGTGTCTTTTAAGACTTGAGGATTCTTTTGATGTTTTCCATTCCTGCCACAGCCATCCGTTCTGAACTTTCCGAAGCATGGCTTGAGAGTCTGACAATATAACTGCTCTGGTTGATGGAGTTTCAGACAGGCACCTCGGTGCTGCAGTAACTGCCTCTACCTCCATTCTCATGCTGGAGGTTGTTGTCATATAGGCTCCACTCTGTTCAATGACGACCCTGCCATTTATTCTCGCAGAGAAGCCCCATCCTGATTTCTCACCATGCACTACAGACCCATCAGTGTACACAATGGCATCATCATCCCCAGCATGATCACGTATCTGCTGATTAATCTCCAGCTCTGCTTTTCCATTGCCCCAAGATATGCACTCTCTGCCAAGGCTAATGATGACCTGCTGGTAGTTTATCCAGTTCTCCCCTGACTTACTCCACTCTTCCCCTCTGGATGCATTTTCAACCCTGGTCACCTGACCAAGCGTAGCCTCTGCCTGTGCCATCCATGACATCCCCCTCTTGATTCTTGTTCCTTTGATATCAGCTACGTTTCTTGTGTAGGGGGTGTCTTTTGTCGGTGGTTACCTGCATATAGGCTTTTGCCTGGGCCATCACATATCTGGATCTAATCGACATCAATCCGAGCATGTATCTCACTGTCACAATGGGGTACCCTGCGTAGAGCCCAAAACTAGTCGCATTCCTTCATTCTGAATGCGTTCCAGTCGTTCACATTGTGACACTGACAGCGTGAGTATTCCTTGCCCGTATTTGATTACTGAAATCACGAGCTGATGATACACGAGAAACAATAGTCTCTGTTCCAAGCACGCAGCAGCCATTGTTTTTAAGGCTGCCAGTCCTCGCTTGCACTTCTGTATGATCAGTTCGACATGATACTTGAATGATAGCCATTGATTAAAAACGTTACTCCCAGATACTTCAGCCTGACTTGCCTTTCAATGTTCTGCTCATTGAAAGTGATATCTGGAAGGTCTGCTTTCACTATGGAGTTGTTCAAAGAGAACCACATCACACAGGCCTTGTTAGGATTGATCTTTGATCCGCTTTCCTCACACAATTTAGAAACCGCCTGTAGTGTCCCTTGTATGCCTTGGGAAATTTCCAGTCTGTCTGAGCCAGTTCTGTACATGAGTATGTCATCTGCAAAAGTTAATGTTCGTCCCAGTTCTGTTGGTTGAAAGGTTGCTACTTTTGCTGTGCAGATGTTAAAAAGCACCGGTGATAGTGGAGAACCCTGGGGTAGTCCCGGGCAAATGCACATTGGTTCTGATGTCCAAGTTCCCAAGCGAAATGCAACTGATCTCTCCATTAAGGCAGCTGCTATCCACCTTGTTATCCAAGGGTTTACACTACATGCCATTAGACAGTCTATTAGGGTTGCAAAGTCCACACTGTTATAAGCATCCTCTAGGTCAACTGCGACAGCCACCGCTTCTCTTTTACCCTGGAATCCCTCATACACATCGTACGCAAATGTTCCAGCGTTACCCCATGTTGTTTTCATAGGCATATAGCTACCCAGGGTATCAGGAAGGATGTGTGCATTTTCGAGGTGGTTCATTACTTGTCTTGCAACTATCTTTTCAAGTAATTTACCATAGACATTCTGTAGTGTGATAATCCGATAGCTGCTGAGCAGTGTGGGGTCTTTGCCAGGTTTAGGAAGTGGCCGATGGTAACTGTGTACCCAGTCTTCCGGCATCTCAGCATTCTGTATGCTGGTGTTGAAATCGCTCACCATATTTATAATGGCTGTGTCATCGAGCTGTTTAATATGATGGTATTGTACACCATCAGGACCCGGAGCAGTGTTTCTGCTTGTTCTCAATGTGTACACCACGTACTCTTCAGAAATGAGATCGAAGTATATCTGGCCCCTCATGGCATTGTCCAGAATACTGTCCTTTATATTCAGGTGGGCATTTTTGTCACCTTTATAACAAATTACTATAGAAACTACCACTGCAAGAGCACTTGAATAATTTGATACAGGCTACACCTATCAATTTGATACAGGCTACACCTATCAATCAGCTGCTGTGGTAGCTATATACTCCATAGGCAGCAAAAACTGGAAATGATTAAGATGGCAAAGTGTGTCACAGCTGGGTTCCTCACAGGAAATAATGATGATTAAGATGGCAAAGTGTGTCACAGCTGGGGTTCCTCACAGGAAATAATGATGATTAAGATGGCAAAGTGTGTCACAGCTGGGTTCCTCACAGGAAATAATGATGATTAAGATGGCAAAGTGTGTCACAGCTGGGTTCCTCACAGGAAATGATCTCAATTTCCTACTTTGGAAACAGTGTTTTAACAACTACACTAAGGAGGAACAGCACAAAGAAGTTGTTACAGCACATTTTCTCCAAATTCACTACACCTTTCACTGCTACTGTACACAGATTAACTAACAAAATGCTCCTTCAAAAAAAAAAAAAAAAAAAAAAGGTTTCCCATTAGAGAACCACAAAAAACAAATAATCAAGCATTATCTAATATTTGTATAATTTATTTTATTTTACTTTTGTTGAAACGTTTCTCATGTCATAAAAATATATCAAACATTAATGAGATATACAATAAAGACTAAATAACTGTACATGTATCAAACAGTCAAAATTACTTCAGATTTAGCACATCACATTACAATCTCTAGCTGCTTACACTCACATAATCAATATGGCTGAAAATTCTGCAAATGGTTCTCCTGCAGTATTCACTTTCATTCAAACTAATATGTTTGTATTTCCATTCATGAACAAGCTCATGCAAAATTACAGTACCGTAATATTATACCTAAATAACCAATTTCACAAATACATTTGATCTAGAATTAAAAAAACAAAACAAAAAACTATCAAATATAAAGAGCAGTTTTTTGTAAATAACGATAATATAGGACACACAAAATTATGAAGCACAATAAAAATGTTACGCCACCTCTCACTTTTCGCTGTCTGCAACCATCCTAAAGCACAGCTCTAGCTGTAATGTAATACATTTATTCCAAAATACAACATCAGCTGTGATGTAATACATTTATACCAAAGTACAACTATAGCTGTAATGTAATACATTAATCCTTACATCACATTTTTTCAGTGTCTGCAACCATCCTAAAGTACAGCTCCAGCTGTAATATATTACATTTATTGCAAAGTACAGCGGAGAATAGGTCCTGGAGCAGGTCGACCACTTTAAATACCTCTGAGCTATTATAGACCAAAAGGGAGGCATCAAAGAAGAGTTGGCCACTCGAAAAGCAGCAGCTGGGAGAATTTTTCAGGCCATAAATCGAGGATTCCTCAGCAAGAGAGAGGTTGGTAAGAAAACGAAGATGGCTGTATACCGCTTCACCTATGTCCCAGTCTTGACATATGGATGCGAGTCATGGGCAATGACCAGCCCACAAAAGCCAGATCCAAACCTCAGAAATGAGGTATCTGAGGAAGGTGGTTGAAGTAACAAGAAGAGACATGGTCCGCAACCAGACGATACGTCAAGGCCTAAAATCCCACCCCCTGCAGACCCAAGTAGAACAGTCCCAACTAAGATGGTTTGGCCATGTCTGCAGAATGGGAGAAGATCGGCTACCACGACAAGCATGGGAAACAAAGAGTCAGGGATCCAGACCCCCAGGACGACCCAGAGTCTGCTGGGAGGACAACATTAGACAATCTTTGAAGGACTGAGGACTAGAATGGAACCAGGCCAGGAAGAAGACAGCCGACAGGATAGTCTGGCGCTCTCTCTTCCAAACCTCTACACCTCAAGGTAGAAGGGGAACGACTAAGTAAGTAAGCAAAGTACAGCTCGAGATGTAATGTAATTTATACAAAAGTACAGCTCCATCTGTCATGTAATACATTTATCCCAAAGTACAGCTCCAGCTGAAATGTAATACATTTATTACAAAGTATAGCTCCAGCTGTCATGCTATACATTCATGCCTAAGTACAGCTCCAGCAGAAATTAATACATTTATGTCAAAGTACAGCTGTAATGTAATACACATATCCCAAAGTACAGCTCCAGCTGAAATCTTAAACATTTATTTTCTCCACACAACAATATGGAAGACAATAATATGGAAGACAATAATATGAACAGTTACAAAAAAGAATACTTCTTTCATTTAAATGACATCCCCTAGAAACTGACATTCAATGTCTCAAATATAAAATTATTTCAGTATCATACCTTGCACACTCAGACCTACTTCAACTTCAAAGCTGACAAACATCAAAGTTTATGCGCAAGGGAAAAAATTGCATAGTCGTTCTCTGAGAGACAGTTCTGCATGTGTTCTGATTTTGTATAGTAATGTTATTTATACTGCAGACTGACAGATGACTGCTGTGGTGACTCCACTGACTCGACACTCTTTTGATTAGATGGGTAATTATTTAATTTATTACTGTGAGCTTTCGACTAGCCCTTGGTGAAAGTGTGTGCCTCTCGTGGCCAAGTTCCATGATAAAAAAAACTGACAGCGTCACACTCCAGTCTACCCAGCTGTAAATGCGTACCTGACTGCTCTTGAGTTAGGTAGGCAAAGGCAGCAAGGATTTGTACTGGTCACCCTGCCTCTGAAAGCTGGACCTAGTATGGTGAACTTTCTAAAACTTCACTCTAACGGCTACGGTACTACGTTTTACCATATTGTGCACTGTTAGGTGCGAGCGGTGTGGGATTTTCATTGTCTTGCTTTTTTTTTACATGTGTTATATATAAGGGTTGGGTATCAATGGACCTCAACTGCAGCCCTTTCAATTCACTCAAAAACAAACTGCAAAAATGATTTTACCTACAACACTTCAACAATGAAAAACATGAATAAGTCTCTACAATTTAGTAAAATAATACAATACATGCAATTTACAGGGGAAAATGAGGGCAATATGCCAAACAGTGAGAAAAATTAAGAATTGACAAATGTACATGTCAAAGTTCACTGCATATATGTATACAAACTGAGGTAGACAAATTGTGTGAATGCACTTGCCAGGATACAACTGTTCAGGCAACAATAAAAAATGTGTATATAACTGTTAGTGTAATCTACTCAACACCTCACAAAGCCATCCTCTTCTTCTTGCTGTCAACTTGTTACATACAATTAATGTTAATGATTTCACCTGTCTCACACAGAGATCAAATCAACATAAAATAACAGTCTGACTGTATCACAGTCACAAAACATTCAAACACATCAACAAGTCTGTCTTTGCCAGGAAACATAATATGCAAGGACAATAATATATCTCTTGAACATAAATAATCAGAAAAACACTGAATGAAAAAAAGGGGGTGGGGGCAATTACACACACACATTTACAAAGAAAAACATTGATGTAACTGATAATTCTCAGATAATTGCTGCTAGCAAGCAAGAAGGTGTAACCAACCATACTGAGAACCAAATAATGGGGACAAAGAGGGGTGAATGGTAGCAGTTGGCCTGGAATAGTTTTTGGAGATGGAACAAATTCAGATGTCTTATTACTGAACTAGAAGTTCAAAAATCAGTGGAAGGAGAAAGGTGATACATCCAACAGAGATGACCCAATCCACCAACTAAACAGACCATCATTTTCTGCCTGAGAACTAGCCACTGCAGATTACTTGGCCATCCCTATCGCCTCAGTATATCTCATACAAATGAATGTCTACGTGAAACTTGAATCCAGACTCCCGAACACATTCTTCAAAACTGCCAAACCTATGATGACCCACGACATCTGACCTGGCCAAGAGGTGCTGAGCTCAAGCAGAAGATATGGGGCTGCCGCGCTGACCTGGAAGAGACTGTGGACTTCGTCCTGGCAACAGGCCTGCATTTTTAGCATGACTACAAACTGAATGTAGAAGACTGGAATAGCTTTGGAGGTAGTATGGCTTAAGATGTTTTATTACTGAGATAGCCATGCTGGGGCTGGAATAGCTTTGGAGGTAGTATGGCTTAAGATGTTTTATTACTGAGAAAGCCAAGCTGGGGCTGGAATAGCTTTGGAGGTAGTATGGCTTAAGATGTTTTATTACTGAGATAGCTATGCTGGGGCTGGAATAGTTTTGGAGGTAAGAATTCAGATGTTTTAATACTGAGATAGCCATGCTGGAGCTGGACTAGTTTGTAGGTAAGAATTCAGATGTTTTAATACTGAGATAGCCATGCTGGGGCTGGACTAGTTTGTAGGTAAGAATTCAGATGTTTTATTACTGAGATAGCCATGCTGGGGCTGGAATAGTTTGTAGGTAAGAATTCAGATGTTTTAATACTGAGCTACAGTCAAGCTATCTTTTGTATCTGCATGCTGAGTTGATCACTTACATTACCAAGCTTTACTACATTCATTTTGATGCATCCCTCCCAACAACTCGAAAAAGTCCTCTAAGTAACACAACTTCAATGACAATTGCACATCAAGTACACAATAAAACAATGCAATAATCTAGAATTACAATTTTCTGAGACTTTGTTTTTGAAGCAATAAATACATTTTAACAAGATAAAAACATTATCCACATTCTCATTATAGTGGCTGGCTTAAGTAGCCATGTGCATGGTTAATTTGTGTATGTATGTCATACTTGTTCAAAGCTATTCTATCACTTTCCATCCAAAGGCTGGTGGTCATGCTCCCTGGCATGTTAGAAGCAAAGTCCATTTGCGAGTGCATCTGGCTGTAGCCTTGATGGCTGATTACTTTCTCCATTTTCAGATAATCTGAGTCCAGATTTGGTGACTTGCCAACTGGCATATCCACATTCTTGTTAATTTCTGGAACAATGTTTGGAGCTGATATTGGTGGTTGGTGTAGAGGATGAGCAGACACTTTTAATTGCCTCTCTTGCATATTCATTTCCTGGGCATGCTTGTTTTTCATGTGCCCATGTAGGGAATTTTTATGGTTAAATGCCTGAGAACAAAAGACGCAAGAAAAGTGGCGGTCACTATTGTGCACACGCATGTGAGTATTGAGGTTCGAACGGAGGGAACACTGTTTTCCACACACTTCACACTGATACGGCCGCTCCTTAGTATGTGTTAGAAGGTGCTTCCGTAACATGCCATTGCTACGAAAACTCTTTGGGCATTTGTTACAGGCATATGGCTTTTCCCCTGTATGAGTCCGCATATGCCTGTCTAGATTTGATTTTCTGAGATATCTCATGGGGCACTGGTCACAAGCATACAACTTCTCCTGAGCTATCTGGCTGTGCATCAGCATATGATCTTTAAGTTTGGAGACCACTATGCCACAAACAGGGCATTGTTCTTTTTTGCCCTTCTTGTGGTAAGCCAAATGCTTCTCCAGATCTTCCATGCTTGCAAAGAGATTTGAACACAGAGAACATTTAAGAATATCATTCGGATGGGACACACGAAAGTGGCAAGTCCGACTGGTTTTATTTGGGAATATTTCTCCACAAAGTGCACACTTTATTTCATGAGTGAGCTGATGCTTGGCAAGTTCTGCTCTAGATGTGAACCTCTCCCCACACGGGTTACATTTAAATCTTTGAGCTGACACATGGACATCCATGTGGTGTTGGCGAGAAGACAGAGATGAAAAGTGTTCTCCACATACACAGCAACGGTAGGCATACTCTCCAGTATGGAGGAATGTGTGGATTTTTAAGCTGTCCATAGAAGAAACCACAAGCCCACATATATTACACTTCATTTTTTCTTTCTTACTTTTCTTCTTATTTGAAAACTGAACACTTGCAGATTCTGCTGGCAACTCTGTGCTTGGATTCTTGGGCTTGTCAGAGTTCTTTGATGCTGCCTCTTCTTTAACTCGTCTGTGTTTCTGCATGTGAACAATAAGGTGTGCCTCATAGGGTTCTACTTTCCCACAAATACCACATTTGTGTGTGGACTCCTCTGCCCTTCGATGGTCATAAAATGCCTGCTGGTTTTTAAACTCAACTGCACAGTATTCACACTTGATAGTTTTGTCAATTAACAACTTTCTCGTTCTCTCTTTTACTTGCAGACCGAATTCTTCATTATGTGACTTAATATCTGGATTTCTTGTCTGCTTTGCTAAATATTTCTTGGGCTTTGTTGTATTTACTCTTATTTTTGATTTGAGTAAGGTTCTGATTGCCTTTGATGCTTTAAATGCTGTTTGAAGTCTGACATTTAATTTATTAACCCTCTGAGAACTCCTCAATTTCTTACTGTACACAGTGTCATGATGATCTGATTTTGAGTTATCTTCGGTGTTGCTGCCCATAAAATCAATCTCCTGAGCAGACTCATCACCATCTTCACTATCTCTTCTGTTTTTTTCTTCTTTTGTGGAACGAGACTTGTATCCAGATGATTGTGCTGCACTATGTCTGTGAAATCTCTTGGGTAATCCTGAATTGTCCAGCTCATCAGCAGGCTTGGATCTTTTTGACCTTCTCACCCTAAGTTTATTTTCTTTTGAACTTGAGGCCTGACCTTTATTTTCAAGGTTACTTTTTATATTTACATGACTGGTTTTGATATCACCATGGCCTGGACTCTTATGCTCATGGGCACCATCTACAGAGACAAAACCATCATTGTCACCAACAGACTCTGTAACTTCACCCTTGATCAGAACACTTTCAGCATGATCAATCTTGAAACCATCTACTGAGGATTTTGACCAGTTGTCAAAAGAGTCAAACAAAACTTCTATTTTCACCAAGCTGCTAAATTTAAGGCATACTGGCTCATTATCATCAATAATATAAACCAAAACTCCACTCCCTTCTCCAGATTCAAAGAGATGATTCCTTCTGTGAACTTCATCCATATCTAAACAAACACAAGATATTTACCAGATCACTTTTCAGATTTTGAATACGGCCAAAACTTTCATGTGTATAAAGGTTATTCCAACTGGTTATGTGGTGCAGTAATGGATAAAGATATGAAGAACCTTATTCACGGATAAATATATGTAAATATGATTGTCAACTTACACAAGATGATCAAAATGTGAAAAAAAGAAAGTTATTTAACTTGACCATGTTGTTGCAATAAAATATGTGGAGATAAATCGAAGGGAGTTTGCCATCCTGACTTGTCTCACTTGCAAATGATACCTGAAAATATAACAGCAGCACTTGAACTAGGCAGCCAAGGATAGTCTTTTGTTAGTGGATTACTTTTTTTTATTTTATTTTCCAAACATCTTTTTCCCCACCCTATCTAAAGCAAATCCAAATAAACACTAATGTTAACATTCAAGATATACATAAATGAATATATATCACTGAAAGCACACGCACAAAAAAATACACGTAACCTGTTGTTAAACTGTAGGAAAACAACAGCCTGTTAACGTATAAAAGACATTTGCTAATATATTTTTAAAATACTATTTTTCTGATATTGCTTATGAAATACGAGTGGATTAAAATGTGGTCAAAAATAAAACTGATTCAATGTAAGGGTTTATCACTGAATCAATGTGACATATATTTGTAGATAATGGGTCTCAAGCAATCACATATAATAAAGACTGATTTTAAAGTTATGTCCAGTGTATTTAATCATCATCTCATCTCAACCCATAACCCGTCATGGGTCGTAGGGGTGCCATGGTGGAAGCATCAGCAGACAGGGTCCTCCACTGCTCTCTATTCTCAGCAATGCGTACAAGTGTGGAGAAACCGTGTCCTGCCCATTCTTTGATGTTATCAGCCCAGGATTTTCTTTGCCTTCCTCTTCTCCATTTACCTTCGACTGTTCCCTGGAGGATCGTTTTCGAAAGGGAGTCATGACGAGTTACATGCCCAAACCAGGCAAGCTTTCGACGTTTCACTATTGACAAAAGTGGTTCTTGATGGCCTGCATAGGTGTTTATCTTCTCTCTAACATAGACATTTGTTTTGTGCTCTTTAAAGCAAATGCGCAAAATTCTTCTATAACATTTATGCTCGAAAGCCTGAATCCTTCGCTTCGTATCTGCAGTGAGTGTCCAGCCCTCACACCCATACAAGAGAATAGATAATACAAGTGATTTGTATAATTTGATCTTCACAGGAAAACTGATGTTACTTTTCCAGATCACATTCAACCTTGTCATGGCAGCTGAGGCCATCTCAAGTCTTGTCTTGATTTCTTTATTTGATCTTCCATCACTACATATAGTGGACCCGAGATATTTAAAGGTGTTAACTTCTAACGTTTGCCCATTTAACGTAATGTTGGTCGGAACATGTTTCTTATGGCTATTCACCAATATCTTGCTTTTTTCTATATTAATTTCCATCCCATATGTTCTTGTTACTTTCTCCAGTCTAGAGGTAAGGTCTTGAAGTTCTGATTCTGTTCCAGCTATCAGATCAATATCATCAGCAAAACGTAGATTACACAGAGGTCGGCCTCCAATCGATATGGTTGATTTATAATCATAGAGAGCCTCCTGCATAATATGTTCTAGATAAATGTTAAAGAGCACTGGTGACAGGATACATCCCTGGCGAACTCCTACAGTTGTTTTGAAACTAAGGCTTCACTGACATACTCCTGTCCAACATTTACCAGCATCAAGAACTATCTGGCAATCTAATTCTACACAATACAGAATCCCACTATGATGTAACAAAAAGATATTTCTCTACGGTTGACACAAGTAAAAGCCTCAATACCTTTAATATTGTAAAATTGTCCACCCTGTTATACTGAAACATAAACCCTTTATTTTTTTAAACTTGTAACTCAGGAATTATTATAGCATTTCTTTCAGTACTGTTTACATATCGGTATCCTTGAATCTGAACATCCAAAACCCGAAATAATTTGAAAATCAGAAGTTTTTTGGCCGACTTTTTGATGATTTTCGAACACATTTTGGGTGACTTTGGGCTTATTTGGTGACAGCTGGAAATTTTAAAAAATCCAATTTCCGAAACACTGTACCCAAGCATTTCGGATTCAAGGATATGGACCAGTAGCTGTAAAGTCTCTGATGTTAAACTGATATAGGTATACTCTCTGCTATTGCAGAAACTCATGAAACTTTGCCCACAGTACCAGAATAGAAAATTACAGCCTACCTGAAATATGCTAGCAGCCAAACACCCATTAACAGTTTAACTTCGTCATTCTTAGCAAATCTTTTTTCTATAGAACATTCATATCTCTCTAGTAGAAACATTTCATATCTCACAAGCAAAAATATTTGATATCTTCTCGATCAGTGATTTCCAAATAGCTGTTCACAAACCTCTGTGGTACAATGAGCTACATGATGACGTTTGGAAATTATAATATGTAAATAAGACTTTAAAGAAACTGTGGTTTCTATTAACAATATTTTTTTACCATACTGAAATAAAAAGAAAAAAACAACTAGTTACTTCCAATCAATAAATTTTTGCTGAAGTTACAGAAAGCATGTGCTTAACATTCTACATGAAGTACAGCAGAGGAAGCTTAAAGAAGGATCAAGTAATATGAATCCTTCCACATGTGTTACTGTGTAAAATGTCCTTCCATCACTTTAATCAAAAATACTACATAATTAGTACAAAAAGAAACAAAAATACTAAAAGAATAGTTTTTAAAATGTATACTAATATTGTTTTGAATATAACTTGTCTTGTGTGGTAATCTGTTATTTCATGATACAGGTCGATGTCTTGTTTGTATTTAGCGGAACACAAGTTAGAAATTAACAACAAAAGAAAAGTTGGAAATCATTGTTCTAGATTTATTTTGTAGTATATTCAAGTGGATGTTCAGTGGGGTCTTCATTTTGTGTGGGTGTAGCATAATGAAACCATGCCTTGTTATGATAGAAAGAAGGGAAATATAGGCAGCCACTCAGAAGCCGCGAACGCTCGCTTGCGATGAGCTGGTTCACAATGGCGTATAAACAAAGGGAGAGATTCTGCATAGGAGTACGTAGACTTAGATGGATTAAAAAAGAAAATGGCTGGACGGAAAGATATGATATTAGTCTCGTTTGCTGAAGACAAAGATCAACTATAAGCATGTCAAAAGAAAAGTTGCTACGTTATTTTGTTTTGGAGATAATCAAAGGTATAGGTGCCAGCATGATGAAAACTGTTGTGTCGATCGACTTCAGAAATTAATAATAAATTGGGAGCCGCACTGGTGTAATGGCTACCACACTGCGCTGGCGATCGGGTGATCCAGGTTCAAGCTTGGGCGAGGAAATATGAGGAGTGTTGTCGACCCTGACTTGGATAATTCGAGCCCCTGGCGAAGACATTTGAAGAAGTGTCGTCGACCAGGGACTGGAATAACCTGAACGGCTCCTGAGCCGACCCAGCTCTAATGGGTACCCTCTGAAGACGGCGAGTATCTGCCTGAATGGCGAGAAGACACCTGTCAGCGTACAAGGAAAATAGGATGCTCACGTAAAATCAGTCTCAGGTTAGATATACTAACTGGAGATTTTTACTCAAGTAATAGCAGGCGTACGTTAAAAAAAAATAATAAATCAAAGACAAAACTAATTACGGACAACCATTTACATAAATGAAGCCAATGTTCATACAAATAAAAGGTGATATGGATGACAGTGATCCATAATCTGGTTGAATAGCACGTGTTATGGACCCTGCTAAGCACAGATTCTCCATATCAGAGAGAAAAGCTAGCATTTAGACTGCAGTTTGCACTGTCCCCTCTCATATGTCTGCGCTCAACCTATAAAAGCAAGCGGTGGTTCTTTCAAATCATACAGAGCGCAAATAAGAATCAGAAGATAGATGGACTGCTGGAGGTAGAGAGAGCATAGTGCCTGGAAAGCTTATTTCATCATCTGCATGGCGGGCAGTTCAAATTATCACCAATTCCTCCAGTCCTGTTTGAACTTCTGAGCTATCCTAAGAAGAAATATAGGTTTATAAATATATATATTGTAAATAAATTCAACTTCATTTCAGGTTAGATACGTTTAAGGACTAAATTGAAATTTAATTTGTGGATGATGAAACGAACACGGTACTCACCAAGGTTAAGACAGAATGGAAACTCAGGAGTGTTCAGAAGCTTTTAATCAATAAGAATACTTTTATAGATGACTGCAAGCTACTATAACTGTAGAAGGCGACTGCAGCATCATGATTTGCACAAACAGTGTATTTTATTTATTTATGATAATGTATTACAGTTAGACACATGTCATGATTATGTTATACTGCTGTTACGCACAAATAATTACTTTTTCCAAAGTCTTTGTATGATCATTTTTCGTATGTATGATCATTTTTTTTTGACTGAAATGTGTATTATGTTTTTTACAGTCAAAGGGACATGACTCGAGTTATTGAGACTACAATTTTTTAGGAGTTTGCCTTCTCTTGTATAGAGACACGTTCGGTCTATAATTTCTTGAACGAAGCGTGACCATATCTCCTTATTTGGTAGTATCAGTCAACGGTTGTAGATGTCTGAAACATGTCTTAACGCTTCTGTTCATGACCATAAAAGGCGCGACTGTGTAAGACTTTTATCTCGAATGTTCTTAAAATCGCTTTGTGTGAATTGATACTCACGTAGATGAGTTCTGCGCATGTCAAAAACTGGGAGTTCGTTCTGTGTGTTCCGCCCAGCTGGGGAGTTTAGAAATGGTCTGAGTAGTGAGCGGACGCAACCTGCGTCTTGTGATTTTCTGAGGAAAATACATTGTCTTTGTGAGTTAGTTAGCTAACTAGACTATTTCCCAGTATTATTCAAGCCTGCCTGGAGGCATATGTTCGTGGTTGATTTTCCGAAATAAGGTAATTCCTCTTGTATCGAACTTTATGCTATCATCTAGAAGTTCGTCATTTTGTCGCTCTCTGCTCGCCTGTGTGATTCAAAATGGAGAGGTACTTTGACTAGGATTAAGTCACCGGTATCTTTATACCTGAACTAGTTATATATATGGGTCGCTCTAGACCAACAAGACTATTGTCTGTGTTCCAGGATTCGTTATATCAGAGATCACGTCCAAGTCAGATGGTTAGACTTAGAAACGTTATAAAGGTCGGTATGACCTGTATGCCCAGTATGCTATTCACGTGCAGACAGTAAACGGACTTATTGTATACATCTGATCTGCTAGCATCAGAAAGGGAGCATTTATTGTTGTCTATGAACATTGAAGATCTGCAGCTGACACTGTTGCAGAAGTTATATATGTTATTGATACAGCTTCACGAACCAGAACTTTATGATATCTGTTTACAATACAACTATTGAGTATTGAATCCTACATGACTATCAGTTAATATGATTTTGAATGCTGCATTCGTTATACTATGCTGATGATGACATAAATATCATGACTGTTTTGTGGCGTGCAATAAATGGTATAAAACTAAAGCGAAGTTACCATTTCTATGACTCTACACGACATGTTGCCTGTGGTGTATCCTGTGAACTGTTCTACTGCAACACACACAGCAACATTCTAAATCAGAGAAGACACCTACATCTTGCACTTTAATACCAGGTGTCGATAGGGGTGGCAAGTTATCATTTCAGCTCAAATCCACCTTTATCATTTTTGGTGGCCAGTGTTGGTTTACTCTGATACCAGCTATCAAGGGGGTCAACAAACCCAGACATCATCAGCAGACTACAAGACAACGTTGCAGTTTCTATTCATCACCTTTGATGAAATTTTTTTGAAAGACGCGGCATTACTGACAGTTGTTGATATTTTGAAACTACCCGGCGCTGCTCGGCAGTATTGAAGTTTGTCTACAACTAGAAGGACAAGTACCGAGCGAATGGATTTCCTGATCTGTTAAGAAGAAGGACAAGTGCCGTAACAACTGTTCCGGTCTCAGACGTACTGTTGCGGGTTCAGAAGGTCAAGTGCCAGTTTGAGCAATTTATAACATTCAGAAGGTCAAGTGCTCAAGTCAATTTGTAGAATTCAGAAGGTCAAGTTCAGAAGCTGTTTCCTGTCAGAAGCTCATTTCCTTCGTCATGGCAGTTTACGAGAGCAGATATGGATCAACGTTGGATCATTGTCCTAAGAATGCTGATCACATCCTGTTCTGAACTGTGCTGACGTTGTGGATACATAGAAGTTAAGTGGCCTGTTTTGTTTGTGAACTGTGCCCTTATGTTCTAGCTGAGCCTTCTAAATTCTTTCACACTTTTTGCTATTTGTTACATGTTAAATGTTATTTGTATTTGTATATTTATATGTTTATATTTCAGCGGGTTTTCTCGGTTGGGCGGTGTCTTTCAGTAGAAGATACCACGTCACAGAGGTTCTACTGTTAGCGTTTTCGTTAGGGACTGTGCGAATTTCCTACTGTGAAATTTGCTAGCGACAATCGTTGCTATATCTGTTTAGTTGTGACGAGTTGTGCTTTATTTTCGTTTTTTTGTATATTTTTTTTTTCTCTCTTTCTTTCTGTTTTTTAGTTTCGATTTCATTGTTTGTATTTGTAGGTCTCCTCTTTTCTATTATTCAGTTCTTTACGTAAATTTTTGTGTATACACTGTAGCGTCATTTGTTTGTCATATCTTCGCATTTTGTCATCACATTTCTTTTTAGTTTCGCTGTTTATTTATTTGACTTATGCGAATGTTTTCGTATTGTTTGATTTTTGTTATTGTTTACATTGACTCTGATCTTTGTTATTGTTTACATTGACTTTGATCTTTGTTATTGTTTACATTGTTGGTGACCTTTGTTATTGTTTACATTGTCTTGTTATTGTTTGCATAGTTCTTGCATAGTTAGCTTTCACTATTGTTACATATATGCTCATGCACTATTGGTCTATAGTGCACTTATCATAACTAACTGGTGGTTTTTTGCTTATGCACTATTGTAGTGCAGTTATGATAAATAACTGATGGTTATGCACTGATTTGGGTAGTGCACTGATAATTAAGAGGTGACTTGTGATATTATTATACATTTGATAATACAAGTTGGTGTCAAGTCTTGTTTCCCACAGAGATTGGAGTAAACATAGTGATTATACAAGCACTTTATTAAGTCTTGTTGCTATTAAGATTGAAATAAGATAATTAATTATTTCAGGTTCTGTAATCACATTTTAGACATCATGGCTACATTTGAGTACTTTATTGAGCAGGGTAAAGCCCTTGGGAAGAAAGGTGATAAATTAGAAGAATTTGCGACTGTTCAATATGCCAAGGCATTGAAGTCGGAGGAAAAGAAAATGAAAGAACTAACTGAACAAAAGAGAATAGATGCTGAAAATTTAAAACTGCAGATGCAGGTAGATGAAAGAAGATTACAAATGGAAATGGAAAAACAAAAAAGAGAAGCAGAATCTCAGGAGAAGAGACTTCAGGCTGAGGCTGAAAATAAGAGACTTGAAAAAGAGGCTGAAAATAAGAGACTTGAAAAAGAGGCTGAAAATAAGAGACTTGAAATAGAGGCTGAAAATAAGAGACTTGAAATAGAGGCTGAAAATAAAAGATTAGAAAAACAAGCTCAGGTTGAAGAAAGAAAATTGCAGGCACAGGCTGAGGCTGAAGAAAGAAGGTTACAAAGAGAGTCTGATGAGAGAAAAGCAAAAATGGAGCATGAAGAAAAACTCATAGCTTTAGAGTTAGAGAAGTTAAAGTTATTGAACGCTGGTAATGCTAATGATGCAAATAAGGTGTCAGATAAGACTAATGCTAAGGATTTCAAGCTTAATCTACCAGCATTTAATCCCTCAATCGATGATATAAACATTTTATCTAGATAGATTTGAAAGTGCATGTAATGTGCATAATATAGATAAAACATTATATGTTTATCATCTGTCCAAGATACTTAGAGGTGATGCTTTGACTTTGTTGAGTATGGTAGATGTGCCTGACAAAAACAACTATGAGGTTGTCAGGGCGGCATTGTTAAAGAAGTACCAACTTAACGAGGACGGATATCGTCTTAAATTTAAAAAACATGTTACCAGAAACTGGAGTTGAATTCTCTGAATTCATCTCAAGCATACGTCTTACTTTTTTACGATGGATTGAGTTGTCTAAGACAGAAAGTACATTTGAAGCCCTCATGGACTTACTACTTAGAGACAAGGTTATGTCTTCTGTTAATGAAGCTTTTCTTTCTTTTCTTCATGAGCGTAAGCCTAAAAACATAAAAGAAATGGAAGAATACTGTAGCCAGTATGTTACTGCGCATCCGCACATAACCATTAGCAACTCTAAGGTGAAAGAAGGTCTGCCAGTTGCTTCGGCAGCACCTTATGGCCCAAATTTTATGCGTAAATTTCAGGGTAGCCAGCAAAATTTCAATAAAAAGAGTAACCGTAATTATGCCCAGAATCATAGTAATCAATTCCAGGGTGATTCTTCTTCCCAGAACTGGAGACAACCTAATACTACACGGTATTCTACTCCGGTTAACTTTAGAAATTTTCACAAAGGTAATCGGCATAGAGGGAAATATTTTTTGCAGAGACCTCAATACCAAGATAATAGAGGTTCTCAACAGCATAGAGATGGTAATGACAGTTATGGAAACTGGAACTCAAACCAGGATAAAAATTACAGTAGGGACTTTAATGATAATTGCAGAGGCAATAATGGTCGCGGTAGATCGCAACATAAGAGAAAAAAGATATCAACAGACAAACTCTGTTCAACAAGAATCTCAGGGAGCAGATAAGCAGGTTAATAATGATAAAGACCATAATGCTATCGGATGCTCATCTTTTGATTTTGGTAGGGCAAATAAATGTATCCAATGCAGTACTTTATTTGATCCGAAGACCGTTAGTACTCTAAGCTGTGGTCATCCTTTGCCCGCTCTTCCTGCTAATGTTGCTCATGACGGGAGAGGTTCTCTTATATTACATAAGGGGCTAGTAAATAGTAATCCAGTCTCGGTGTTGTTTGATTCTGGATGTACTACTGTCGGCGTTAGGCAATCTCTTGTAGATCCATCCTGTGCTACAGGAAAGGTCATCAAATGTGTCACATTTGGTGGCACGTTGGAAAAATATCCTACTGCCATAATACATATTGCTACTCCTTTCTTCACGGGAGAGGTCCACGCGTGTCTACTTCCAAACCCTATTGCGGACCTTATTATTGGTCGTATTCACAGAGTTAGGGAATGTACCCCACAGCAGATCGCTGTTTGGGAAGAGCAAAACATTGAAACTACCAATGCGGTGGTCACAAGAGCACATGCTCTGGATCCACCTCAAACTTCATTAACTACTAATGATGAAGTAAATGACCAAGATAGTCACTTGACTATTACACGTGACTCATTTATCAAATTGCAAGAAGAAGATCCTTCTTTACAAAAATTCTTCATTCTGGCAAAAAAAGGTGATCCTAATCAAAATACTAATAGAAAGTCTTGGATTTCTATGAAGAACGGCGTACTTGTACGTATAGTACAAGACTCGACTACGTCCACTCATTCACAAATTCTTGTGCCTAAGAGCATGAGATTGCAAATATTGCAACATGCTCATGACTCGCAATGTGCTGGACATATGGGTTTTTCCCGTACAAAGTCGAGAGTTCTTGCGGCTTTCTTTTGGCCATTTGTGAGCAAGGACATACGAATTTACTGTCGCTCTTGCAAAGTATGTCAGGAGGTCAAATCTAAAGGACCACGACATGCTGCGCCTATCCAGGCTGCTGACATCCCTATTCGCCCTTTTCAAAAAATGGCAATAGATATTATCGGTCCTTTTAGAATTAAGTCGGCTAGAGGACATCAATTTATTCTTACATGTGTCGATATGTGCACACGTTGGCCAAAGGCAATACCTCTCAAGAGCATCTCAACTGCTGATATCGCAGACGCTCTTTGGCTGATATTTTCTCGCTTGGGTTTTCCCGGAGAAATATTGTCAGACCATGGCACTCAACTTATATCAGACACTATGTCACAGGTAATGTCTATGCTACACATTAAAAGGTCTCTCAGCAGTATCTATCACCCAATGTCTAATGGGTTGGTCGAACGTTTAAATAGGACTCTGAAAACTTTACTTGGTAAAATAACTGAGGATCATCCTCAGGATTGGGACAGGGTCTTACCCGCGGCTCTCTTTGCGTATAGAGAGGTCCCCAATGAACATACGGGGTTTTCCCCTTTTGAACTTGTCTTTGGCGCGCAACCGCGCGGCCCTATGTCTTTACTTCACGATCTAATCACTGCCGATAATATTAGCGATGAGACTCAATCTTCTTATGAGTACGTCATTGCTCTTAGGCAAAAGATCATCGAGGCATGCAAACTAGCAACTTCGTCTTCCGAATTTGCTAAAGAAAAGGCAAGGCAGTTTGCAAATAAGAATAGATGTCTACGACAACTTTGTCCAGGTGACAAAGCTCTCGTTCTACTTCCTTCAAGGGAGAACAGACTTCTAATTGCATGGAAAGGTCCATATGCAATAGTCTCCAAAATTTCTGATGTCGACTATGTTGTCGATATTGATGGAAAGCATAAAACTTTCCACATAAATATGCTCACGGAATTTTATGAAAGACCTGACTATTTGCAGCCTATTTTCCAGGCAACGGACAATTCTCAAGTACCTCATGGTCAGTACTCATCTCTGTCAGTTATACAGGATGAGGAAACTACTTTTTCTGATGTCAATCTTCCTCTTTCTATGGTCCCACTTTATTCTACGGAATCTTGGAAAAACGTGACCGTTTCTCCAAATCTTTCCGCTGAGGAACATCGACAAGTTTCTTCGATGTTGCAAACATTTCAGGATGTTCTTACAGACATCCCGGGACACACACATGTCATTGAACATGACATTGTGCTAACTGATCATAATCCTATCAGAGTCAGACCCTATCCAATACCTATCCATTTCCAGTCTCAAGTCGAAAAAGAATTGGATGAAATGATACGTTTGGAAATCATTGAACCATCCACTTCAGCATACTCTTCGTCTATGGTTATTGTTCGAAAGAAGGATAATAACATTCGCATTTGCGTAGATTATCGCAAATTGAACCAAGTTACGAAGTTCGATGCTGAACCTATGCCTTCATTAGAAGAGCTACTCAATAAACTTTCTAATTCTAGATTCTTTACCAAACTAGATTTGTCTAAAGGTTATTGGCAGGTCCCGCTAACTGAACGTGCCAAACCTTTTACAGCTTTTTCTACACCTAGGGGTTTATTCCAATGGAATTTCATGCCTTTCGGTCTTATGAACGCCCCTGCTACATTCGTACGCATGATGCGGCGAATTCTCGCATATCGTACAGATGTCATAGCATACCTAGATGATATCTGTCTATTCAGTGATTCCTGGGAAGATCACTATTTGGGTTTATACGAATTACTGTCTACTCTTCGCGAGTATAACTTGACTGCAAAACCCTCTAAAGCCTTTATAGGATTTAGTGAGATTTCTTTCCTAGGTCATCGTGTTGGTCGTGGTCTTTTAAAGACAGAGGACCACAATGTTTCAAAAATACTTAACATTTCGGTCCCTAAGACGAAGAAACAAGTAAGGAGTCTATTAGGTTTGATCCAATTCTACGGACGATTCATTCCGAATCTGTCCTCCATTATGGCACCGCTTTCTACTTTATTGAAGAAAGGGTCGCCTAATCTGATCCGCTGGTCTAAAGAATGTCAATCCTCATTGGACCAGGTTAAAGCCCTATTTTCATCTCCACCTATTCTTAGGTTACCTACTATTGAGAAGACTTTTGTTCTTCGAAGTGACGCCTCGTCAACTGGGATTGGGGCGGCACTAATGCAGGAGTATTCTGATACTCTGCATCCGGTGATGTATATCTCTAGGAAATTAAATGCTGCAGAAAAGAATTACTCGGTTTTAGACCGTGAGTTATTGGCTATGGTATGGTCTATTCTGAAGTTACAAAGATTTCTTCTAGGCGCACATTTCATTGTGGAAACCGACCAGAAAGCGCTTACTGCTATTCAGAGCAAAAACTTGAAGAGCTCGAGGTCCACTCGTTATGCCATAGCTCTTCAACCATTTCATTTCTCGGTTCGAGCTATCCGTGGTTCGGATAATGTGATGGCAGACATTCTGTCCAGATGCCCACACGATTCCACATGATTCTTCTGTCATATATATATATTTCCTGATATACAGTCCAATATTATAATGACATGTTAGTAGATTTTTTCTCACTTTTTTTTTGAGGGAAAGTTATAACATTGTACCATGTAATTATCTAAGAAGGCTTAGTTAGTGATATACGGGCCAAAAGATCACTCGGCCACATTTACATAATATATTTGCATAATTGTATTAAGAGATTTACCAGTTGTCTTTAAGATTTGTGTTATTGATATTTTCGCAGCACATCATTAACGTCTGCGAGATTATGTCCATGGTGGAACTTTGAGGATATCAAGTCCTGTCCTAGATTGGGAGCGGATGATGTCCACATCTTCTATTGCTTGTTTATGTCAACAAAGAACAACATTGTATTACTTATTAATTACTGATGCATTATATAATGTAATAAAATAGTGCGGTATATTAATATATTACACCGCTGTTTGCACAACACATTATATGATATCATAATAATATATTTAATTTCATATATTGGTATGAGAGTAATTTGACTTTTATTATGATGTTGCCATCATGGTGGCTTGTGTTGGTGGCACCTTCCTGGAATATATACGCGAATACTTAGATAAATTTTTTTTCTCTAAGGACCTGGGATATGATCTCAGTTTCGCTCCAAGTGTTGAGCTATTTTGTTAGGTATATATCCGCGCATCATACGTGCGTTAGGAGCCTAGATTTTTCCGGCTCCAGGATTTTAAAAAAAAAAAATGTTTCATTTTTTTTTTTCCCGGGAGGGTGCGGTAATGTTACGCACAAATAATTACTTTTTCCAAAGTCTTTGTATGATCATTTTTCGTATGTATGATCATTTTTTTTTGACTGAAATGTGTATTATGTTTTTTACAGTCAAAGGGACATGACTCGAGTTATTGAGACTACAATTTTTTAGGAGTTTGCCTTCTCTTGTATAGAGACACGTTCGGTCTATAATTTCTTGAACGAAGCGTGACCATATCTCCTTATTTGTTAGTATCAGTCAACGGTTGTAGATGTCTGAAACATGTCTTAACGCTTCTGTTCATGACCATAAAAGGCACGACTGTGTAAGACTTTTATCTCGAATGTTCTTAAAATCGCTTTGTGTGAATTGATACTCACGTAGATGAGTTCTGCGCATGTCAAAAACTGGGAGTTCGTTCTGTGTGTTCCGCCCAGCTGGGGAGTTTAGAAATGGTCTGAGTAGTGAGCGGACGCAACCTGCGTCTTGTGATTTTCTGAGGGAAATACATTGTCTTTGTGAGTTAGTTAGCTAACTAGACTATTTCCCAGTATTATTCAAGCCTGCCTGGAGGCATATGTTCGTGGTTGATTTTCCGAAATAAGGTAATTCCTCTTGTATCGAACTTTATGCTATCATCTAGAAGTTCGTCATTTTGTCGCTCTCTGCTCGCCTGTGTGATTCAAAATGGAGAGGTACTTTGACTAGGATTAAGTCACCGGTATCTTTATACCTGAACTAGTTATATATATGGGTCGCTCTAGACCAACAAGACTATTGTCTGTGTTCCAGGATTCGTTATATCAGAGATCACGTCCAAGTCAGATGGTTAGACTTAGAAACGTTATAAAGGTCGGTATGACCTGTATGCCCAGTATGCTATTCACGTGCAGACAGTAAACGGACTTATTGTATACATCTGATCTGCTAGCATCAGAAAGGGAGCATTTATTGTTGTCTATGAACATTGAAGATCTGCAGCTGACACTGTTGCAGAAGTTATATATGTTATTGATACAGCTTCACGAACCAGAACTTTATGATATCTGTTTACAATACAACTATTGAGTATTGAATCCTACATGACTATCAGTTAATATGATTTTGAATGCTGCATTCGTTATACTATGCTGATGATGACATAAATATCATGACTGTTTTGTGGCGTGCAATAAATGGTATAAAACTAAAGCGAAGTTACCATTTCTATGACTCTACACGTCATGTTGCCTGTGGTGTATCCTGTGAACTGTTCTACTGCAACACACACAGCAACATTCTAAATCAGAGAAGACACCTACATCTTGCACTTTAATACCAGGTGTCGATAGGGGTGGCAAGTTATCATTTCAGCTCAAATCCACCTTTATCAACTGCCAATAGAAGAGATCACTGTGTCATACATACACGCGCATAACGCTGAACACTGACATGTAGACTTGTGGGCCATTATGACCAAAGGTAAGCCACATGTCACACTTTGTTCCGGGTTACTGTTCTGGTTTAGAACAGCAGGATCTCGAACTGAAATCCACTTGTGACTCGCTTCAACAATAAGGAGCACGTCGGTGTGATTCTGTTCATGCACTGACTCCATCAGATGATTGGTTAAGTCTAGTGCAGGGTCAATAACCAAATGCTGTGAAAACTACCTGTGTAGACCAGAAGAGCTGTACCAGATCACTGAAACTGAGTAAACTATATGTGAATATGCTATAACCAGTGTGAGAGTCAAAACGAAAGATCAAAAGAACAATAGAAGTGTTATGATGATAACTGTTCAAATTCAGTATTCAAGACAAGTGACATTTTAGTCTCAGAGGAAAATTGAAGGAACATTCTATTTAGTTTGAAGATTTCAACAAGAACTTTTGTTATTTAATACTTACAACTCTACTTTTAAATAAGGTGAAATTAATTTTTTTTTATTTCATTCACTTTCATCATTTTTCATCATTCATAATTGAATAAGAAGATAACAAAAGATAGATGTACATAATAAATGATTCAGTAATTGTATTCATCTGACTTATCAATTTTATATTGTTGCAGTTTGAATTGTACTGAATTGTTACTTATCATAGGTTAGTTACATAGCAAAGGTGGCATCTTAGGCTCTGACTTAATCTGAATGCTATCTGAAGCAGAAACCTTCACAGCCGTGACTATCCTGTAATACCAGTGCTCTTTTCTGACACTGGGACTATATTCTTTTCAGACTGACTTCATTGTCTGTTCTATCAGTATCTAATACTGACAACTATACTCTTAAAAACCTTTCGCTGCGGTGGGTTTTTATTGTATCCCGTTCAACATGTATACAGATCACTGTGATCTGAAAAAAAATATGGCTGGTTAAATGACACTTAAGAATACTGTGGCAGTCTGCTCAACTGAGTATAGTACTAGTCAGACATGACTCTACAAAAATTAGAGTAAACTTGAGGGACACCTCACAGAACATGAAAGCAATTATATTTGATCACATGTTCTTGTAACAGATCACATGGCTGAGATTTCCCAGCACCACCACATACGTCACTGTAATTGTATGATTTCTTGTAAACTTCCCTGGTGTTAAGTGCCAAGATGTCAGAAAGTGAGGATCACCTAACAATTATGACAGGCATTCTTCAGACCTCTGATTAAACAGGAACACTATCAAAACAATAAATGCTAGTATTTTACATTGGGCAACAATTCCAGGTGTTCTAAATCCACGGTTTCTTCAGCTTTTCAAATATAATTGAACTGATAATATCAATTTTAAAAAAAATATTTATTCCTAAATTATTGACTTAAATAGATTAACTTGGTGAACTTATGCTAAAGAACAAAGAATGAAAAAAAAAAGACTAGAGGTCAGTTACAATGCCCATCAAGACTTGACTTAATCACTGGAGCTCTTTGTATTTTACTCCTACTTATAAAATTGATCAAGTGGACTTATATCAAGATTTATGTACACAAATACTGCCACAAACAACATTGTCTTTAAAAAAAACATCTCTCTGAAGTTAACAAAGGCAAAAGGAAATAACTGTTTTTACACTTTCAGTTATATAGAAATAACACAGGATAATTCTTTGCACGAATTTTACAATGAAAAATGACTATTTCTTCAACATGAGCTTCAGAAGTTAGATCTTCAACGACTATTCATAACAGCTGTTGTGTAAACTATATTTGAAAATGGTGATGTCTAGCATAGATTTCCAATATGCCAAAACTATTAAGGCATTCTAATATTGAAATAAAAACTCTTATTCTACTGAAACAAATGAATAAAGATCTGCACTCAATTTTAAAATATGCCAGACTAAGTTAATCATCAGTATAAACTAATATTCATGGATGTCATATTCAGTGTGGTAACATCCAGAGAAGTAATGTTCACTAAGCTGTCTTCATGAGGTTGGCTGTTAACACTTGGGTTTACTTCCCTAGCATTTGAAGATGTCAGATTCACGTTGGCAACACTGGCTGAACCCTCCACATACACATGCTTGGAAGCAACATCCAAGCCCATTGGATTTATATGCATAGGATGAACTTGATATGTGTGTCTCATCATCAAGTTCACTGGGTTGATTCTGTTTCCTTCATAAACAGGTTTCATGGACACATCTGCTCTATTCTCATAATACTGTTTCATTTCCATGTTTGGTGCACTGACAAACGCTTGGTTAGGGTTAGGCTCTAACTTCCAAGAGCTACTTTCACAAAGCTGGCTTTGGCTTGGATCTATTCTGGTGGTTCTATAACTTTCATGGGCGTCAGATTCTAACCTGCTGTCATACTCCTGCCTCATTTCTGGAACTTGAGGTTGCAAGCCCACTACATTCGAATTCTGAGAGTGACGAGACCTCATATGTCCTTCTAGAGAACTTTTGTAGTTAAATGCCTGAGGACACACAGGGCAATGAAACTGCTTGGTGTCAGAATGAATACGCATATGCACTTTGAGGTTACCTGGCTCTTTGCACTTCTTGCCACACACCTCGCACTCATACGGCATCAAAGACAAGTGTCTGCGAAGGTGTTTACGAAGCACCCCACAATCTGCAAATTTCTTTGGACAACTGGGACATTGGTACGGTTTGTCCTGACTGTGGATAGTCAAATGTCTCTGGAAGGACGAGCGGTTGGTAAATTTTTTGGGACACTTGTCACAGACAAACAGTTCACTTTCGTCAATTTCTGCTTGAGCTTTGTGTGTGACGATGTGTTTCTCTAACCTTGAGAAAAATTTGCCGCACGTTTTGCATTGCTTTTTCTTATATAAATTGTGCTTTTTCATGTGCACTTCTAATTCTTCTGAAGAAGAAAACATGCTTGTGCATTTTGAGCATCTGAGAATATCATTCTGATGGAGGACTTTGTAGTGTTGTGTTCTGCTAGTTCTGTTTGGAAATACTTGTCCACAGAGGTGACATTTAACCTCCAGCAACGCCAGTTTGTGTTTCGCTAATGCACCTCTTGTGGCAAATAGCTGATCACAGCACTTGCACCGAATCATCCCACCAGATTTGTGTGTGATCATGTGATTGTTGAGCGTTCCAGGCTCTACAAACTGTTTACCACATATACAGCAGCTGTAAAAATATTCCTGGGTGTGAAACATAAGGTGTTTTTTTAACGCAAACATGTTTTTTACTTCTGAGCCACAGATGTCACAAACAAAGGAAGCTGACTCCTTCAGATTTGAAAACAATTTTTTCTCCTGGTGATATGCCCTTATGTGAGCTTGTAAATGAGCTTGGAAAGGAAAGACCTTTGTACACATACTGCATTCATATGCTTCTGACCGTGAAGTCTTTTTGTGGTCATAATAAGCTTGTTGGTTTTCAAAAACTTTCAGACAATACTGACATGAAATCTGGCGAGCTAATTTCCACTTTGCACTTCGTTTCTTCTTTGGATCATGTAACTTTATTTTTGTTTTTTTACCACCTCTCGTCTTATTCTCAAGTACAGAAATTGGTTTACTGTCCTGACAAGAGTTCACTTTCATTAACCGTTTAAACTTTATTTTACTATTGGATTCTTTTTTATCTGCGTTTCTGCCTGTATCTACTTTCTTTGGTTCACCAACTTTGTGTTTCTTTTGTCTCAAGTGTTTCTTTTGTCTCAAAGTTCTAAGACTTTTTCTTTGATCAGATAAATTACTCTTTTCACTGTTATCAGATGCATTTTGGGGTTCTGATGTCAGGGTATTTCTACCATGACCCAAATGATATTGCACTAAATCACCTTTTTCACAAGTGTTTGTATTTTTGACAGGATATGTCAATTCCACTGGAGAAAAAGCAGGCTCTACTTTATCTTCATCTAATGATTCATTAACTTCTTCCTTCATCTCAGATTCAGTAAAAGCTTCCACTTTGTGAGTTACTTTTTCTTCGTCAGAACACACATTCATGTCTTTTTTGAGACTGCTACTTTCATTTCCAGGTTGTAAATTTCCACCAACGGCACCTACAGAAATATTCCAAGGTTTGCGACTACATTTGTCAAGTCTACCTTCTGGATGCAACCTTTTCAGCTCACTTTCAGGTTTAATGATACCCAACATGACCTTAATTTTAATACCATGAAAGAAGTTGACAGAGATGGGATCCTGACTGTCGATAGTGAGATAAATAGTACCATATACATTATCTTTTGCATAAATAATGCCCTCATGCTCAGAAGCAGCCATAATTTAAATACAAATATTTAATATACCTAACAAAATATGAGTATGATATGAAAAAAATCCACCAAGTGAATTCACAATGTCAAGGCACTACAAATTAGAACATTCAACAATTTCACTCACACTTCTAAGATAAATATACAGCCATGCCTTTCTAATTCATTTGTGCAGGAACTACTTTATTCGGGGAGTTTTTCCCAAAAAATGTTCATATTTAAAACATTTAAAGCTTATCATGGAAGGCTGTGAGAGGAGACAAACACAATTTCCATCCAGACTTGACCCAACACCACCAGAGGCATCTGAAAATATAACATGAGCACTTTATGAAGGAGCCATGTGACAGGGTTGTTTTAGACAAGACAAAACATGGTGGCTAAGGGATCTTTCTCTCTATTTTCCCTGAACCCAAAGGAAAGTTTTAGATAGTAAATACCAGGTTAACTAGGTCTGTGATATTCGTAAAAGCACTCACAAGGTTTTATGAAGTGGTTAAGTCTGGATGACATGAAAATTAAAGAAATCAGACATGACAAATAAGGACACATTGAAGACAACAATTTTAAGATAAACATGGCCATAGCTCATATAGTGACTTCTGTGGTAGCGAGACCAATGACTAGAATTTTTTTTAAAGCCTTTCAAAGACCTCTGCAATCATGAAAACATTTAATAAAATCAAACAATTATGAAATAAAGAATAAATTATGTACATTTTAAAATGTATGGGTAGTGTCACTTTCTGAAGGCAATATGGTTAACCTCAGGTTTACTATATTCAGCTGAGGATTTGATTTTTTACATCTGTATGAGTTATCATATTTCAAATCTAGTCTATGCACAGCACAAAGCTCGTTGACACTTGTAAACTATTTAGCAGACAAAAAACTCCAGAAACATGAAAATGCTACATCAACAATGTTTTGTTAAATAAATACATTTTCTGAGCTGTCTATACATTTTCTGCACCCACTATCACTCTGAGCTGTCTAGATGTTTTCTGCACCCAACTACTACTCTGAGCCAACTAGACATTCTCTGCACCCAACTATCACTCTTGCTGTCTAGAAACTTATAAATGTAATCAGACCAGATCAGCTGCCATCGTTGTATCGAAGACTGCAACGGATCTCCAACTCCTCTGTCTCCTGCCTTGATGTAAGACTGAAATGATTTTTTTGCTCATCTCTTGATGTTATCATCCCACTTTTATCACTGTCTTCCTACTGCATGTTTACCTTCAACTTTTCCTTACATTATGATATGCAAGTGTTACGTGTCTTTTTATCTAATCAAAATCTTTTATCTAACTTTTATCTCATTCATTAATTCTCTTTTCATTCCTAGCTTTTCTAGGACTCAGTAATCTGTTTTGTTCTGTTTCCAAGAGATGAGCTCCATTCTTCTAAATGTTCACATTTCAAAGGCCTCAACTCTATCTTCTAACTGCTTGTTCATTGTTCATGTTTCTATGCCATACAGTATTAAACAGTGTATATAACATCTGCTGACTCTCATTTTTAATGTGCACATTATTTGTTTGGATGTTAGTATCCATCACAGTTTCTGATTGTGATGATAATATTAATTAATCCTGTCTGAAGTTGTTAATATTTTAATTTTAATTTGTAAAACGCTGAAAATTGTATTGCAGGGCAGAAATGTAAAAAGGCAATTAGGCCTATTTCTTTATCCTGATGAAATAAAGATTTCGTTCTCATGTTATTGCATTTAGTTTTGACCATTCCCATTGACTTCTTGATTTATTTGTCACACCTGCTCTCATATATCATATGCCCAAGTTATGAGACACTCTTTGACTTGTTCTAGTATCTTCCTATTTATTCTGATGTGTACAGTTGGCTTCTCATCTGTTTTGCTTATAATTAGTTTTCATTTTTCTCAGTATTAATGTACAAAACTCTGTCTAGGCTGGTCCCAAGCCCGGCTGAAAAAGGAGGAGGGCGGCCTGCATGGAGGCCGTAAGGAGGCAGCCCCTCCACCATGTAAAGGCACAACAGGCCAATCACCTGTTTGCTTTAAACTTTTGATTACAAGAACTACAAGAAAGAAAACTGGACTGATTCTAAAGGCAACAAACTGGAATGGACTACAGACTACGACTTGGAACACAAGAAGTATAAATGGGAAAGAAGAGGAGCTGGTGGAAGAGATGAGGAAAGCAAAACTAGAAATCCTGGCTATAATGGAAACAAAGAAAAAAGGACAAGGAGTCATGGATCTCGATGGCAACACGCTGCTCTACAGTGGTGTACCCACATCTGAAAGAGCTAAAGGGGGCGTGGGTTGCATTGTGGCCAAAAACCATAAAAAGATAGTATCAAGGGATGGAACTTTGTCTCGGGAGTGCATTATGGTTGTAAAACTAAAAGAAGGAGAAACCATAGTCAACCTGGTCATAGTGTATGGACCAAATGAGGATGAGAGAGCAGAGGTCAAGGAGGAATTCTTTGAGCTGCTTCAAAGGACAAAAGCCTAGATGAAACTATCATGCTCGGAGATTTCAATGCCAGAGTTGGAAATGACCATGCTAGATGGGGTGGAGTTATCAGAAGATATGGAAAGTGACTCCTTAGATTCTGCAGTGAACAGAATCTGATCATTACAAACACAAAGTTCCCCCATAAGTGCATACACTAGATGTGAACCAACAAAGAATGAGAAGTCAGTCATCGACTATGCCATTGTTAGGAGGAGCTCATTCAAATATGTCTGGGATGCTAGAGTCTGGAGGGGGCCAGAGATTGGAAGTGATCACTACCTGCTTACAATCAAAAGAACAACTGAAAGAGTTGCTCAGCCTAGGAACTGCCCAACATCACGCAAGAAACTAAGTAAACGAACGGGAGAAATGAGCATTAAGACCTACAAGCTGAGAGAGCCAGAAATTAAGACCAGATATCAGGGGCTTATTGCTGCAGTGGTGAGCAACACAGAAGAACAACCTGATGACTTGGAAACCCTTTGGCTTAAATTCAAGGACATCATAAAGACAGCTGCTGCAGAAGCATGTGGTGAAGTCCGACTTGGGAACAAGAGAAAGAGGACACCTTGGTGGACAGAGGAAGTCAAAGAGAAAATAAGAGAGAATAAAATGGCATGGAAACAATACTTAGGAGCTAAAAACACAACAGGACAAATGGAGAAATATAGAGAATATGTGACACTCAGAACAGAAGCAAAAAACAAGGTGCTAGCAGCAAAACAGAAGTCCTGGGAAGAATTTGGAGAAAAGCTAGAAAAAGATGCACAAGAAAACCAGAGATTGTTCTATAAGACCCTAAAGAACATGAGGAAGGAGAAACAATGCCCTCTCAAATTTATAAAGGACAAGCAAGGCAAACTGCTTACTGCCCTGAAGGAAGTAATGGAAAGATGGAAAGAATATTTCTCAGAACTCCTGGATGGTGAGCATGGTGAAGCATCAGAAATGATAACCACTAGCACAGAAGAGAAAACCAATGATGGTGAAGATGACATAAAGATGGAAGAACTGAAGGCAGCACTGGAGAAAATCAAGATGGGCAAAGCAGCAGGCCATGATGGTATAGAACCAGAAATGGTTAAGTACATGGGAGCATCAGGCGACCTATTACTCTTAAGGGTCCTACAGGCAGTGTGGTGCAACAAGACCATACAAAAGGATTGGGAGATTGCCATCATAACACCGATTTTCAAAAAGGGTGACAATTGACAATGTGGAAACCATAGAGGCATATCCCTTCTCAGTGTCCCTGGTAAAATCTACTCTAGAATCCTAGAGCAGAGACTCCGATGCCTAGCTGAGCCACAATTGGATGAGGTCCAGTGCGGATTCCAAGCAAACCGAAGTACTCAAGACCTAATCTTCACACTCAGACAGCTGAGTGAAAAGGCCCTTGAGTATAAGAGTGAGATCCATCTTTGTTTCATAGATCTGGAAAAGGCGTTTGACAGGGTCCTCTGGAGCAAACTTTGGGACTGTTTGGCAAGGAAGAACATTCCAGCACCTCTGATTCATGCTATACATAGCTTCTACAAGTCTTGCAGAAATTATGTGAGGACAGCAAACCATAAGTCAGAAGAGTTCAGGACCACCACTGGTGTAAGACAAGGTGATATCCTGTCACCTTATCTTTTCATACTCCTCATGGACGATGTCATCAAGGTATGTAAGGAGAGAACAAGCAAGTATTCAGTGGGGTACTGGAAGATGAGACAGGTCTGTATTTCAGAGCTGGCATTTACTGATGATGTTGCCCTGATTGCTAAATCAGAGGCACATCTCCAATCCAACCTGCAAGTCTGGAAGGAAGAGCTGGAGAAGAGAGGGATGGTCATTAGCAGCTCTAACACAAAATCCATGGTGATATCACGAGAAGAAAGAAGACATCAGATTAAGCTGGGAGAACAAGTCCTGGAGCAGGTCGACCACTTTAAATACCTCTGAGCTATTATAGACCGAAAGGGAGGCATCAAAGAAGAGTTGGCCACTCAAAAAGCAGCAGCTAGGAGACTTTTTCAGGCCATAAATCGAGGATTCCTCAGCAAGAGAGAGGTTGGTAAGAAAATGAAGATGGCTGTATACCGCTCCACCTATGTCCCAGTCTTGACATATGGATGCGAGTCATGGGCAATGACTACAACCCACAAAAGCCAGATCCAAACCTCAGAAATGAGGTATCTGAGGAAGGTGGTTGAAGTAACAAGAAGAGACATGGTTCGCAACCAGATGGTACGTCAAGGCCTAAAATCCCACCCCCTGCAGACCCAAGTAGAACAGTCCCAACTAAGATGGTTTGGCCATGTCTGCAAAATGGGAGAAGATCGGCTACCACGACAAGCATGGGAAACAAAGAGCCAGGGATCCAGACCCCCAGGATGACCCAGAGTCCGCTGGGAGGACAACATTAGACAATCTTTGAAGGACCGAGGACTAGATTGGAACCAGGCCAGGAGGAAGACAGCTGATAGGATAGTCTGGCGCTCTCTCAAACCTCTACACCTCATGGTAGAAGGGGAACGACTAAGTAAGTATTAATGTACAATCCATATTCATGAATTATGCTGATTACTTGCTTCACTAGTTCTCACAATTCCTGTTCACTTTTAGCTAACAAAACTGCAACTGCATATGTAAGATTGTTCATTGACCTTCCACTCATGCTCAGTCCTGGTATTTGTTGTATTCATTTGACCATTTTTTCTGTGTAGACATTAAACAAAGGGGACAATTAAGCATCCTTGTCTTGCACCTTTTTGTCCCTATTGATATATGGTGATTTATTCCTGCCAGATCTTACTGTCACAGTTTGTTCCCAGCATAGGTTACCACGTATACATATGTCTTTATCTATTTCTTCAAGGCATTTAATTAGTTTATCATAATGGTCTCTGTGAAAATATTTCTTATAGTCAACTTCTTGACACATATACACAGTTACATTTTTCTGTTAGTATTTTTATATGAACCCCGTAAGTTCCCAGGGGTCTCTGAAAAGACAAAGACAAAAAAACCAGACTACTACTCCCTGAGACATGTTGTACAAGGCCACTAATATGAAGTTGTGTGCATTGGGAATATAAATCTCATCATGTACAACAAATTGTCACAGGACCCACCACAGCAAGAGCATGTGAATGCTTTATGCATTCTTTCTGCAAGGGGACCAGCTGCACTGCTAGCTTCATGCTCTGTAAGGAGCACAAAGTAAAATGATAATGTTTCAATTAGTTTATCATGGTAGATTCTGTGACAAGCCTTCTTATAGTTCTGTGACAAGCCTTCTTATAGTCAATGGATTACATATACCTGCTTCTTTTTTTAAACCTCCATAAATTTTTCTGCTAGAATTCCTATTTGAAATATTGCTTCTCTTGTTCAGGCGCTCTGTAAAACAAACCACTGTTCTTCCTTATCTTCACTGTTTACTTGACTTTTCATTCTCTCCTTCATGACCTTGAGCCACATTTTAATTGTATGACTCATCAGGCTGATTGTTCTAAAGTCTGAGTATTCTCTTGCACTACGTTTTTTAGACAGTGGTATGATAACTGATGTCTTCAGATAATGTGGTATGGATCTTGTAATGTCTATGACATGACACAGATATATGATTTTTGTTATGTAATACAAAAGGAATAAGATCAACATTTTCCTAAATGCATGCAAATCTTTTATAACGCCTTACAAAAATGTTCCAATATCTAACTTTTTCCTTTGAAATGATGAATAAGAAAAAGTGAATTACTATCAGCTGCTTCTTTAATTTTTATTTGGCAAAGTAATAACTGAGAAAAATTACATCCATTATGTAAAATAAGTTGGAGCAACTACAGGCATGTATACTGATGTATCAACTGAGCTCATATCAACATAATGTGTGGTTCTCATATGCTCCTGAAGCCTGTTCTTGTAAGAGAAATGTTCACCACAGACTTTACACTGCACAAGTGAGCTGTCTTTGTGGATCTGCATGTGGATACGGAGATTGCCCATCTGAGAGCATGCCTTTCCGCAGACATCACACACAAAAGGTTTTTCCTGAGTGTGCGTGATCATATGTCTGCGCAGCCCACCACTTCGAGCAAACCTTTTTGGACACTCCATACATGCATATGGCTTTTCTTCAGAATGTGTTCGAAGATGTCTCTGGAATGACAGTTTCTGTTTGAACTGCTTTGGACACTGGTCACAAACATACATCCTGCAATCCTCTGACCTCTGGCTGTGGGACAATATGTGATTATCTAATCGTGTAACAAACAGGCCACATACTGTGCACTGAGTTTTAGCCCTGTTGCGGTGATATTTAAGATGAGGCGCAAGTTCTTCTTCTGACGAAAACATTTTCCCACATACCTGACATTTCAGTATATCATCCTTATGGGCCATCTTGTAATGGAACACTCTGCTGGTCTTGTTGGGAAAGACTGTATCACATATATTACATTTGAACTCATGTGTCAGCTGGTGTCTGGACAAGTCTGATCTGGACTCAAAGCTAATGTTGCATATTTTGCACAGAACTTTTCCTGACTTCAAGTGGGTGGCCAAGTGGTTATTGTGTTTTGCAATGGAGTGGGTCTTCTCCCCACATACACAGCATTTGTAGGCATACTCCCCTGTGTGAATCATTGTATGTGTCTTCAATATTGGAATGTTTGACACAGTCAGCCCACATATATCACATCTGATGTGCCTGCTGCTCTTGCTGTCTCCAGTGTTGCCAATAGGTTCTGACTCTGAGCTCTGGCCACTCAAACTGTCTCCAACTAAAGGAAGAAATTCTTCCTGTAGGTTACTGTTGTCATGCTTCCGCATGTGAACCATTAGATGTGCTTTAAATGGCACAATCTTGCTGCAAACCTTGCACTTAAAATTTGCCCTTTCGCCTTTCCTATGATCAAAATACAGCTGCTGACTTTTAAAAGTTTGTGAACAGTATTCACAATTAACATCCTTTTCTAGTTCCAGCTTTCTCAGTTTTGGTACTCTGGGCCTGTCTGTAGCGTCTCTGCTTTTAGTTTTAAGCTTCCCAGATTTGCTACAATCCTCTGTTTTTTTAACATCATTTTCTCTATTGTTCTCATACGTTTTTTCCAGCCGAGTTAATTGAATTTTTACTGCCGATTCTTTACTTTTCTGTTTAGTTTTTATATTATGTTCCTTCACTTTGACCTTATTTTTCTTAACTTTGGCTGTGTACTTTTTACCTCTGGCTTTTTCTTTCAAGACAGCTGGTGATAAAGAATTTTTACTAATTTTCAAAGTAATGTGAGATAATCTTTCTGAAGTTCTTTTGCTCCCTTTAAAGTCAATCTCTGTGATACCTTCCCTTTCACCACTACCAAAAGGCTTTTCCCCATTAACAGCTTCTGCTACACTCTCCACTTCTGATTCAGACACATCAATACTTGGGGGTTTTGAAATGACAATGCTGCTATGTTCTGCCTCTGAGGTAAGACTACCCACACAATCAAACTCCTCTTGTACTAGATCTTGAACAGAGGTAGCTGTCTCAGTCACTCCACCTGTAGTTCCATCACCAGTAGTTTGATTTTCGAAATTGGCAGGTGGAATATTATCAGCATAATTAATATCAGAATCAGCTTCTGTGTGACTATAGCCTGCAGGTGAAACAACCTCCATCTTATTGGGTGAAGGTAAATTACTGCAGCATACCGAGCTGTAACTAATCTGCCCATCAGAAATGAAACTGAAAATCTGAGCACTGTCGTTTGCCAATTCTGGTACTGCCTTATCATATACAACATTTATTTTAATATGTTCTTGAAACCTGTGCCAAAAAACCGGCTGGCTATCAAGAGTCAAATAAACAGTGCCTGAAGCAGAATAAGTCTCAAAAATATGATTTCTGTCTAAAGTTGTATCTGCCATATTCAAAATGGTACAAATGCAGAAAATACCCTCATTTCAGTGTGGCATCACATTACAAGTACCCTTCACTTCACTTTGAAGCACAGTATTTGTACACACAGAAGCATTCATATTTAAACTAACAAACATATAATTATTTCATTATTTAAAAAAAAACAACTGCAATCACATCTTGAAACAACTTTCTGAATAAGGAAAAAAGCATCACAACTGACAATGTATTTAACCTCAGTGTATACACATTGGTGAGGAAAAAAGCGTAAAAACTGACTCCATTCTAACCATATGAGTTTTACACAAGATGATTACACAAAACTGATGTAAACAAATGGTGGCGAGGACAGACTATAGCCTCCTTGCTTGCTTCAAGAGTGGAAATCTGAAAATATAATAGGAGCACTAGTTGATAGTGCGGCACAATTTGATTGGAGTGGACTAATCAACACATGAGACTGACCACCTTTTTTTTTTCTCATTACTTCTATCAATTGTAAAGAGAGTTTTTATTAAAAAAATTTTTATTTAGCTAAAGTACAACTTTTATAATAGCTTTCCTTTCCACTATTCTAAATGTACTACCTAATTTCTAAGACTTTCTTTTTTTTTTTTGCAGAGATCAAATTTTCATGCGATTTTAGTAATGCAAATTAAAATCCATTGAACTAGTAATTTAGAAAGGTCTCACTGAAATTTTTTTAATGAAAACATAAATGACAGTTCATGTAAATGACAGCTTTATGTGATATGCAAACAGTTACAATGTGGAAAAATGTTTTTTAATACAAAATGCATTTTAGCAACCTTTTCTCCCCACAGCACCATCGTAAGGACTGAGAGAGTCATCTTGTTTTAGACAAACAATCAAGGAAATGTATTAAACTGTTATGGGAGGTAAAGCACAGCTGAGCAAAATAAAGTGACAACATCTAATATTTGTTATTGCCACCAATTCACCAATGACACCATCAGTAACAACTGTACACCCAGAGTGGAATCTACATTTTGGGGGCCCTGAAGCTTGAACTCTTAGAGGGGGCCCTTTAATTTTAAAAAGTGTTTGGGATGGGAAAGACACGCATTAGAGAGACAACTGGACTTGGGGGCCCTGAAGCTCAAGCTTCACAGTAGATCCACCTCTGAGTACACCAAAAAACTTGTCATTACATGGCACATCTTGAATTTTGTACTTTCATACAGAATGGACATAAGTCAGCCATCTTCTAATGCAGGGGTCCCCAACCTTTTTCAGTCTTCGTACCCCTTGGCTTTCTGAAAATCTTCCCACACTACCTATTCAGCATTACAGGAAATAAATTCTAGGAGTTTACCATGCACATAAAAAAAGTAAATTAATTTTTCATAAAGAACTTTATTCGGTACATAAGAACATTTTTTAGTATCATAAAGTTGTTAAATGTTTATCAGAACAGTCAAATGAATTAGTGAGATCATTGATTCTGTTTCTCATCATTCAACAGTTTGATTCTTGGTACAGTTTGTGAAAGACATGCCTGCATGTAATGATCAGCCACCAGCTTGTTTCTTGCCTTGTGTTTGATTGAAAACATGACTCGCCGTTCTCTCTCCTTGTGTCTGATTCACACACAAAAAATGACTCACTGTACATTCTCCTTGTGTTTGATTGAAAACATGTCTCTCCATCCTCTTACTATTTGATTGAAAACATGACTTGCCGTTCTCTCTCCAATCCACAACTTTTTTCACCAACACAACTACTTTTGGAATATTTTGACAGGGTAATATAGTTACTTACCAAATATTCCATGCATGGAGGCATATCTTTAGTCATTGTTACATGACCACTAGCTAAGCACAATGCTATAGTATACAGATGTGGAAGAGAACCTCTGCATGTGAGGCTAATTACATCCTCATTAACTCTTGAAACCGTCCACACACTTCCAGCGATTCCCGTTGTGATGAAACATGTTGAGAACCCAGCATTGCACATTAAGCTCGAAGGAATCAATTAAACCCCAGACATAACTCTAAATTCTACCTGGCTGGTTGCATGCAGGTGGATCTCACTGTGCACCCATGACAGGCAGGGGAGCTGAGAAGTGACTCTGTGTAGGATATGACAATTCCTTGGGAAAGCCCAGAACCAGAGTACAGTATTTTAGCTCTGCATATTTGAAGAGCCCCTTTGGATGGTAGGGAATGCACAGTAAGCCACATGCTTGTTCCTCCTACTTGGGACCAGATGTGATGATCTTTTAAATGCAAGTCAAGCTGGAGATACCGAAGCTCAAGATTTCAACTCAACATGTTTCAGAATGACAGGAAAAGCTTCGATCTACAGTGTGAATTGGAGCCGCAGTAGCATAGTGGTTAGTGCACTGGCTTCCTAGCGCAGTGGTCTATGGTTCAATCCCCAGATGAGGCGGAAAAATTTTTAGGCCACAAACGGCTCCTGGGTCGACCCAGCCCCAAATGGGTACCAGAGCTACTCTGGGAAGGTTAAGGCGGCCGGCGTGATGCCGACCACATCACCCCTCGTGTGCCGACGGTCAAGATAATATGGGCCTAACACCATATTCCCAATATGCCTCAATGGGCGTGTAACGGGTTCCTTTACCTTTTACAGTGTGAATAATACCAAGGAGTCTTCAACTTGGTATTGGCTGCAAAAGAATCTCAGCAGCCCTAGTTAAACAACACCAACCAAATATTCCTGATAACCCTATGAACAAGATTCTCATACACCATGGGGGTACGCATACCACAGGCTGGGAACCCTTGTTCTAATGTCCTTTTGTAATGTACATTTTATGAAAACAAATTTACTTTATGTGTTGTTCATAATTTAACAAGGTACTCTGCTCACGTGACATTTCCTGCTTTGATTACTGATACAACAAAGGAACAACACAACATTATTTCAGACTATTCTTTTCTATGCAGTCTTCATCTTTTTGAAGAATACATGCATATTTTCTTGTCCTCTGCTCCGTGTATGTCTTGACACCTCCTTCCTCTTGTGTCCTTGTTGGATCTACTGCTTTCCTTGGCTATAAGTGAGTTACAAACATTCCTGAGAGTATGGCCAATTAGTTCTTTTCTTTTGCTTTAACACCAGCTACCTGATTTTAATGTCTCATGTAGTTTCAGAGGGTCTCTGAAGAGACAATGAAATAATAATACTACTACACCCTCTGGCATGTCATACAAAGCAACTAATATGAGGTTATGCATGGGGTTAGCAACCTAATCATGCAAAACAAAGTGCCATAAAAACCACTGGTGCAAGGGGTGCAAAGGACAATAATGATGATCTGATTTTAATGATAAAGCTTCGACTGTGAAGGGTCTGTAGCTTTAAATACTATTATTTTTATTATTTATTATTTTTTTAAATTACATCCCCAGACTCCAGTTAAACAAGCACACTAACTTCAGCTCATTGCTGCAAATAATGATGCCTCAAATATGAAATAACAAATTGTCTTATGTGAGTAACATATTTCACTGTCACTGGCAGACGTATAAGGAATAGACAGATGCTAAGACACCAGTTTAGATCAGCCATTTAAACTGGACTTTATCTACTATTGCTGTATATTTTATCTCATTAACATGCATCCATGACAGTCAAAATAATAAAAATATGGTTATTTCAAATAAACTCATAATGGATATTTTTTTAAATACATTTACTCCAAACAATCTAAAGTGATTTCTTTCTAATTTCAACTTTCAAATGTAGGTCTGATTAACATTATGCCATGGTAAACAAAACCACAATGACACTGCATATTACAAATCACTGGGCAATAAAATTAAATGTTTGTATACAACTTCCTACGCCCATGTAAGGGACTTAATTAGTTCCATTCTGCCAAGGGAAATAATCAGAATATAAGCATTAATGAAATATGTGATTAGCAACCAGTTATCTTCATTTTACAAAAAAAGTTGCAAATCCTCAGAAAATATAAAAGTATTGTTTTAGTTTACACAAAAAATCAAAGACGATTTTGAGATTTCTAAAGCATGTGTATTCATTTTATTGCACAAGCCTAAGGCACTTAAAGTAAACACACGGATTTTACAAATGACGATATGTTAAATTTTAACACAACTATATCAACAAAAATTACCAGACCCCTATGCCTGTTATATCTAGACTGAATTCTAATACAACCAACAAATGTAGTGTCTATACAAACAGTGCACACCTTGCTCCTACTGAAAACAAGTTTGCTATTCACTGACACTGTACTGAGTGCTGCTGCTGCATCAGACGTTGCTGCAGAAGTGGCTATTTAGTAAATGTATGGTCAACTCAATTTAAACACAAAAGTTCAGGCAGTCCCCTAACACATACTGCCAAATGGGAATGAAGTGTTAAAGGTAAAGGTAAAGGAACCCGTTACACGCCCATTGAGGCATATTGGGAATATGGTGTTAGGCCCATATTATCTTGACCATTGGCCACCAGGGGTGATGTGGTCGGCATCACGCCGGCTGCAATGAAGTGTTAAAGACTTTATTATACTAGCCGTGGCCTGGAAGGTGAGTAATGAATACTGTACAATATCAGGCAATTTGTTTCATGGAAATAGTTTTCTGTCCAGTTCAGTCACTGTGTATATTGGACTTGAGTGTTATTAGATTTCTGAAAAGTAAATTTATTTAGCGACATTGTTTTTTTAATTAACAGTGTTGCCATATCCGTGGTTGATATATATATATATATATATATATATATATATATATATATATATATATATATATATATATATATATATATATATATATATATATATATATATATATATATATATATATACATATACAGAAAAAAATACGCAAATTGGGTCATGTGATCTGGCAACCATCTTGGATTTTGTCCAAATCATTATTTTTTTTAAGAGGGTATATTTGTTTGGGACATATGTGCTTGCTTTCTAAATTGATAGTAGGGTTGAGAAGTAATACAAATTAAGTTTATTGGAAAAAAGTACAAAATAATATTAGTTAATAAAACATTTTTGCTAGAATCCAGCCCATTTAAAAAATGTTTGTATAGTCTAGAATCTATCCAACAGCTTTAATATACATAAAGAGTTAGAAACAATTTACAGGCTCAGGATATGTGATATTTTTTTACACTATACGAGCATAGGACTGGTCAAACTGTAGAAGCCACAGATTATGGAGTTGAGGGTTATACGATTCCTGCCACTGCCAAATGTCTGTAGTAGCAACAACAAAAGTCACTTACTCTCCCTCTCTCACATACATCCAATCACTCAAACACACACACACAGCACCCTCCACCAGTAAACCTGTGGGTCAGGTCTAATTTCAAAATTGTCATTGCTACTATTGCTATAAACCTTATCATTCTGTCCACTTAACCAACAATCATCTGAATCGTCATTAATTTCCTCTTCATAACACAAATCCACCCAATTTATCGCATCACTACTGTCACTCATTGTCCAAAAATTAAACCATGCAAAAAGAATGTACAAAACTTTTAAAAATGCATGCAGAAAAATAAATGAAAGTAAATTTCAAATATCTGAAAGGGCAAATTGCTCAAATTTATCAGTATCTACTGATAATTTTCAAAACGTCTCTTTAGATGCACAATTTTCATTGTTTACTTTTGTTGAAACTGGTTCTGTCAGTTATCTTTTTTGTTGGTTGCAACAAAAGTCAACATCCATAATCAAAGTGTTAAAGCAGGGGTCGGCAACTGATAGATCTTGATCTACCTGTAGACCCCTAGGCATCATTTGGTAGATCTCTAGGTGATGGAAAGGGTGGGAAAGAATTTTTAACCTAGGTAAATTTTGGATTAGCCTCTCCAGCCGACACTTACAAGCGCTGTGTCCCTGGTTTTTCACATTTCCAGCAAAAAAGCTGCAAGTTAGCTTACTAGAATTCACTTTATTCGTGAACTCTACAAGACAGAAAGCAATACTTTCTTTGAAGTGACGTTAACTTTATGTAAAATATTTAGTTTTAAGTAGCCACTGCTCTGATGATGGACTTGCAGGAAGTAGATCATGAAGCAGAGATAAAAGTTTCATATCATCATGTTCCTTTGTGCTCTTTACGGAGCATGCAGCTACAACTGCAGCTTATTCCCTTGCAAGAAGCCTGCACCAAGCAGTCCTGTGCTCTTGCAGCTGTGGTTTCTATGGCAATTTGTTTTACATGATGAGGTTGTCAGCCTCATGTACAGCCTCATATTAGCAGCCTGTACGACATACCTGAGGGTATGGTAGTCCTATTCTTTTTTGTTTGTTTCCTCAGAGACCTCTGGAAATATATGGTGCAAAAGTTACACGCATACTGGGTTTATTCCAAATTCCAGATACTCTGAAACCTTAAAATGGACATGACTTTTAGGGCAGATCTTTAGGGAGCTCAGTGTTTTTAAAGTAGATACCTATAGCCCCTGGGCTGCCTTCCCCTGTGTTAGAGCATGGCAAGCTACTTATGTGTTAAAAATAATTAATATAAAAAGTTTTTAAAAATAGTTACTTCAACATGGAGATCCAGATGCAATAGCTGACAGTGTGGTTTTTATGCTGAATCTCTTCTTTCACAGTATTTAATAGTGTCAAGGATAACAATCTGAAAAAAGACAGGGATTTTTTTGTTCTGATCAATAACAGAACAATTTATTTCCTCTGCGCTATTTAAATATTAATAACAAAACATTTAACACTAATCAAACATACAGTATTACTGTTTTTCAAAGCTGGCAGTAATTCTCTCCAACAAAAAGATACAATAAAGACAATAAACCAGATAAACTAAAATATATCCAGATAACTGTTTACATACTCAATGACAATGTAAAACATGAACTATGACCTGAAGTAATACTTTATTAAGTAGCCCTCTAACTTAAATATATATATATATATATATATATATATATATATATATATATATATATATATATATATATATATATATATATATATATATATATATATATATATATATATATATATATATATATATATATATATATATATATAACTTCATTAAATTTACTGAGACATGAATTGTAAAAAAATTTTCATTCATAACAGTTCTTTTAATGTTAAAATGTAGATCTGACTAAACAGCTGCTACTAATAACATTCTTTTTTTCAAGTAACATGTTAGATGACATAGGTGATGATGTCTCTCCACAACTTCCTATTCCTAGTGCTATCTATCAATTCTGTTGTTGGCTTCTTTCCACGCTACAGTGTCAAACTGCCCTGTATCTTCTTTCTTCATTGTTCTCTATCTCTTTTTCCTTGAATATTTCCTGTTGTCACAATTTATTCCAGCTTTGATCTTTTCATAACAGGCCCAAAGAAACTGCACTGCTTCCATCTAATATAAATTATAAGCTTCTTTTGCACACATGTTCTTTCAGAACATTCTCATTCTTTCAGAACATTCTCATTCTTTCAGAACATTCTCATTCTTTCAGAACATTCTCATTCTTTCAGAACATTCTCATTCTTTCAGAACATTCTCATTCTTTCAGAAGATCCTTGTTACTCTTTTAGCAGTTCAAGGCATTCTTAATATTCTTCTGTCCAACTGTGAATTTCTGGGATTTTCCTGCTGTTTACTGAAAGCCATGACTCACTTCCATATGTCAGGACTGGCTCTATATAACAATGAAGACCTCTTTCTTATTTCCATTGAAAAAGATTAGTTGCATAAAATATTGTTCATTTTAATGAACACTGCTCTTGCCTGGATTATTCCACTGTTCACCTGATACACATCTTCCATTTGATGTTATTAATGTGTCTATGTGTAAAAATCTTATGCTATCAGTGTTAAACATGGTCCCCAACCAAAGCACAGGAGAGGAAAATCACATCCTCTGAAATGATATGCCTAAGAAAAGCCATTAAATTTACCAGGACAGACAAAGTAAAAAATGGTATCAGAAAATTGTAGGAACTAAATCCTGCATCAAATATACAGAGAGAGAGAGAGAGAGAGAGAGAGAGAGAGAGAGAGAGAGAGAGAGAGAGAGAGAGAGAGAGAGAGAGAGAGAGAGAGAGAGAGAGAGAGAGAGAGAGAGAGAGAGAGAGAGAGAGAGAGAGAGAGAGAGAGAGAGAGAATATTAAGTGGTTTGGTTATTTCATGAGAATGAAGCCTGATCAATTACTACTACAAGTCTACACCAGTAGAAGATCTGGATTCAGGGCACAGGCAAGATCAAGAGGCAGATGGATAGACAGAAATCCTACAACACGAGCTAACAGCAACCAATACAACGCACTATGTTCAACAAAGTAAACTTCCGCTCCCCATTACGCTTTTATCAACCATATTTTTTTTTTTAAAGAATTCTGAAGCCAGAGAGAGAAAGAGTCAGTAAGAGAATGGGTGATAGGAACCTGTCACAACAATCTTAACGATTGAAAACAGTACAAACAGCAGGACTAAGTTGAACTTCATCAGCTTAGTGATGAAGAGTTGTACATTTTTTCTGGAATTATCTTTTTCTAGTGTGCTATATTGTACCTCACATTGCTGTACTACTGACAATTAATGTTTATAGTGTGCATAATGTATGCTAGAAACAAGTTATGTCTTTCATTGAATTAAGATATGGAATATGCCTATATTCTTTTTTTTTAATGGAAAGTGACATTCATAAGTAATATTCTCCATTAATATAATCTAATTTCTGTCTAGATATTTATAGAATGTGTGATTCCTGTATACACACATTGGGATCGTTGCCGGTGCTACAGGGTTCGTGCACTGTTCTGAGATCCTCCTTGTGTGATCTAAGGGAGAAGATCAGAGCACTGATGGAGTTGTCTGTGCGCAATGAAGATGATCCTTAAAACCAAACCAAACCATTTTTTGGCTGAAAGGAAGGATAGTGAACTGGAAGCTGCCATATTGGTCTATTTTTGGCAAGTGACTGATTACGAATAATGTATGTAATTACGGCGTTTACACGGTTAAGCCTACGTAAGAGATAATATATGTAAATGTGAAGGTATATAGTTGGGGAAATTTTTAATGGCATTGTGAAGGTAGGGGGTGGGCGGAGGGAGGGGAGAGTGCAGGTGGGGAGGGTGGCAGCACTGGTGCGGAGCGAGGTGGAGGGGAGGTTAGGGTTACGTCTATGTCAGCATTTTCACGTTTAAGTTTGGTTTTTTTTTTTTGGGGGGGGGGAGGGGGGGAGGGGGGGAGAGAGAGAGAGAGAGAGAGAGAGAGAGAGAGAGAGAGAGAGAGAGAGAGAGAGAGAGAGAGAGAGAGAGAGAGAGAGAGAGAGAGAGAGAGAGAAGGGGTAGGATTAGGTCTATGTCAGCATTTTCGTTTTAGAACACATCTGCTATCATTCAAACACATTGTAATTTTGCTACACTTCGCACAAAATCCTACGCTTTTTCGAGCTTGCACCATTGGAAAAAAAAAAAGCCTCTAAACTGAGGAGTTTTCACTCACGGTCAAGCAGAAATAGGGCGGGGATGTTCGGGTTAGAGTTAATAATGGGTATTTTACATTGTATCGATGCGATAGTTACGTTTCAATAACGTTCAGGCAAAATGGCGGACCTTGTTCCACTATCCTTCGCATTTACCATTTTTGTGTGTGTAAAGACAAAGTAACCTGTTCAACCCTTGATAGGTTATAATTAGGATATATAATGTAGTAAATTAAAGATAATAAAATCTGATTTCCGATATCTAAATATAGTATCTTCTCCCCGCTTCACTCAGTTCAAATACCGTAAACCAAAAATGTAAAATTGTGTGAACGTATGTGTGTGTGCCTTCCCCTTTCCAAGGGATGTGTTCTTTGATGTCATTCAAATGTCGCCCAGGTTGTTAGGGCTAGGATTAGGGTTTGGCTTACGATTCCTAAAAACAACCCTAACTCTTGCCCCATATTACTGCATCTCTGAATCCTTTTTTTTTTTGTGAGGCTGTTTCAAACACAAGACCCACTATTCTTACTTTTACCTTTAAATTTTATGAAGAAAAATATCCCATTCAACCTGTGATGGGTTATAATTAGGATATAATTTTAGGCCTAGCATGTTTCATTGCCAATACATGCTATTGGAATCATCTTTATTGTTCAGTTGAATCACCTAATTGAAAATTTCCGAATTGTGGGTGCTTGTACATTTATTTTCACGTCTTTCCAAATCTATTTTTTAGTAGTTGATGGTTAGGTTATGTTTATTTATTTTTTTTTTTTTCAAAATTCAGAGCGGTAACACCGGTAACAGCATTTTCGAGGTAGGGTTGAGGAATGTTCTGAGACGACACCACCAGATAACTACTGGGAAACTTACACTGAGCAGATATACCACTTTCATATGAAATTTAAAAAATATACATAATACGCTGTGCAACTGTAAAATAGCAAAATACTGCAAGCACACTGTAATACTTACCCTAGCCCGATGCTACACAGTACAAAGTAGTAGGCTACTCACTACTACTAAACAGCTGAGTTATTTTTACATGTATTTATAACCTTTTAATGTGACACTGAGTGCTGTTTTACTAACCAGTGAAGTCGCTTGTGGCCAACATCTGACAGCACTAGACCGACCATTTGCTGGCCCAAATGACTGGCCAAGACTACTACTTGAAAGCGAGTAACGCCAGCTAGTTTGTCCAAAAGCACTTGCAAAAATGGCTACGAATGTATCCGCGGAGAAACACCTCCTCTGGTGGCAAAGATGTTGAAGTTACAAACGAACTAGAGATGTTGCCGGCAAAGATTCATTTTTATACAGAATGAAACAATAAAATGTCAAACACTGAACTGTCTTGTATGTTTCAAACATACGTTCTATCATAAACAAAGTTAAGAATGCGAGCCCTTCACACTGGTGTCTCCGGTGTTTACTTAAAGTTGAGAGATAAAGCCGATTTAGTTTTGCACACGGCACTCGGTTTGAGCGAGCAACCATGACAGTGGCTTCGGGCCCGGATAATTTAACATACTTAGTGGCATTTTGTTGACGTTGTGGTTGATGAGAGTAGGAGTAAAGATAATGTGAACGAATAACCCCTTTGGCTGCTATAGGAGCAAGGGTCCACTGATGCGGCCCCCCATTTTGCACGAAAGCGTGTCCCAGTGCTCTTCATGTAGTCCTGTATTGGTAGATTCAGATGATATCCAATGCCGACAAAAAGCTAGACAGCGAATGAAACTGATGAAACACCTAGCAGGAACTGCTTTGGGAGCAGACCAGCATATATTGGAACTGTTATATACAGGAAATGTTTTGCCGCACCGGAATATGGAATCTCGGCCTGCGTTGCTTAAAAATTCAACTTCGACAGAACAGCAAGAACACTAATTCAGGCTGAGAGAAATATAACAGAAGTAATTAAGTCAAATTCAATATATAACACGAGGAGCAAAAAAGACTACAAAGTACTGCAGTTGGAAGACAAATTTAAAACGTGCACAAACGACCCAAAGCACATGCAGAAAAACAGATAGTGATATTTACAGATGCCCTGTCAGTAATAACATTCCCGAAGAGCCACCATGCTAACGGATTGAAAGATCTGATAAACTCACTTGAACGCCTGGCCAAATGCTTCAACAAGTGCACAGTCCAGTGGATACCAGCCCATTACAACATTCCAGGCAACGAAGAGGCAGATAAACTTGCTAACGAAGGGGGAGCCCGGCAACAAAACGATATAGAGACAACTTATGAAATGGCTAAAACAACTATAAAAGCCACATTCAAGTCCAAATGGGACAGAGAACACCCAGGTCACATAAAAGATGATGCCTATCACCAGCTATCTAGGCGAGACCAGGTCATCATTTTCCACTTACGTACTGATCACAATAATTTGAGGTATCATCTATATCACAAGTACAGAATTGATCCAACAGATCTCTGCTCCTGTGGCACCAGCTCCATGACAGTCGAACATCTGCTCCAGTCCTGCCCAACTTACAGCAGTGAACGAAGTGGCATATGGCAACAACCCACTGCTATCAATGAAAAACTATTTAGAGATGTCAGGGACCTTGAACTGACTACTGCCTTTATTAGAGTCATTAATGTAGAAGTCTGAGGGCGAACGAGAAGTCAGGAACCTTGAGCTGACTACTGCCTTTATTAGACTCATTAATGTATAAGTCTGAAGGCGAACGAGGAAGAAGATGAATAAACAAAAGATAGAGCTCCTCATGATAAGCAGTATATTCATGTCATGGGGAAGATCAATATTCCTACAGTTGATTTACTACATGCCAGAAATGATGACGGAAGGCAACCAAATTAAAAAGACCTAATTACAGAATGGACCCATATAGATACAGACGGAACAGCAACAAGAGCTGCACAAAAAATGTAGGATGAAACATACACGCCTAACTAATACAATAAAAAAAAAACTGGACTGGAAATTCTTATCAAAGTGGTCACTTGAAAACTTTATAATAACTTCAAGCTGAGGCAGAAGCACTAAAAAAAAAAGCAACAATAATTATCATAAGAAACAGGGATACTATTCCTCTGACATTCCATCTTTTTTTATATTTTAATTTAATGATGAGAAATATTCCGTTCAACCTCTGATGGGTTATAATTAGGATATATATTGTTTTCAATTCCAAATAATATGAACAACCGCCGATATGGGAAAGTGGTATCACACCTGTCAAATCATTGTAAATAAGGCAAATTATAATTACCAATTATGCTTGTATGTTAGAAACAAAACCCCCAAACAAACAAAACTGCCCCAAAAGCAGTAAAAACAGCGAATTAGCAGCTAGTCTGAAACTCTAATGGAACCCAGCTATAAATTAAACAAAGTGAAATTCAATGGATTCCCAGCCCACTGCAAGATATACGGAAATGAGAAGGCAATTTTGCAAATGAAAACTGATATCAATATCATTTTTTTCATTAACAGTTTTACAGTAACCCTCTTTATTATTTACAAACATTGTATTGCATGCATTGTTAGTGCCCTGTTTTCGTTGTGTTATAATTGTAATTAACGAAAACAGGTAAGTGGTAGGTACCGGGTACTTGTAAGAAACAAGGCCTGTGTGATGTGGCGCTCCTTAAACAACTCCAAAGTGAATACAGACCTTCCAAATATTAATCTCAATTGGGCTGAAAATTGAAAGGCAAGACAAGCTGAAATATCTTGGTCTAAAGTTTGATAGCAGGCTATCGTACAAGTACCGTGTTGAGCGAATCATACAGAAGTGCAAGCGAGGTCTGGCAGCCTTAAAAACCATGGTCGATGTGCACCTGGAGTAGAAATTACTGTTTCTACTTTATCACTAGCTAGTCATATCAGAGTATGGGCTGGGAATATTCATGCTGTCAGTATTACAAAGTTAACGACTGGATTGGATTCAAAATGAAGTAAGCGTATAATCTTGGGCTATATGCGAGATACCCCCATGTGACGATGCGGAACGTGCTTGAATTGCTGTCAGTTAGATCCAGAAATGCGATGACCCAGGCAAAAGCCTATATGCGGATAATAACAGACAGAAGACATCCCCTGCATAGGAACATAGTGGACATCAAGGGGAAAAAAAAAGAAAAGAGTGATGTCATGGATGGCAGAGGCTACGATTAGACAGTTGTCCCTTGTTTTTCTCATATAAAACCCGCATTGGGAATGCTTTATGGCGTCATTTTTTATAGGGACTATCCTGTACTCGCGAAGCAGCAGTAACTGACTATGGGAATGCGCCCCTGAGGTGATAGCCCTCATATTCTTTTTTTGTATGCACGGCTTTTCTTTTCTCTTCTGCTTGTTGTAAGAGCTTCTTTTAGCCCAATCTGTGGTGTCGCCGTAGGGAGCATCGCCACTTGGTACGATCGGCAGCTTCATCCTCTCAGGCTGCTGAATTTATCTCTAGTGCCTTTATGTCTCTTTTGCACACATCTTTGAATCTCAGCTGCGGTCGCCCGTCTGTTCTTTTGCCATCTTCCAGTTGGCCGTAGAAGATATCTTTGGGGTGCGATCATCTTCTATGCGGCGGACATCAAGCCAACGTAGTCTGCGACGTCTAAGCTGTGTATACATGTTTTGAAGGCCAGCACGTGACAACACCTCGACACTTGTCCACGACATACAAAGGATGTGGCACTCAACATGCTCTCTTAAACACAACGAAAACATGTGCTACGACAGAGACTATTGTTTCACAGTAGTTGATGTTCCGCCTTCATAGCTAACAGATTTAAAAAGAAAATTTGATATTTATGTTCGTTTGTATAAACTCAATACTTTTTTGTAGTCTTTAAAAATTATTTTACACAAAAGAAAATTCATCTTCGACTATCTCCGCTGCCGAAGTAGGACGCGGACGACCTTCAGGGGAAGATAGCAATGTTGCAACTATATTATTACAGTTCCTTCCCCTAGTTACCGCTCGTAGTTGATCAATGGTCTTTCACGAGTCACAGTTTTTCAGCTTTCTCATTTCCATATATCTTGCAGTGGGCAGGTATGCACTGTACTTCTACTGTTCTGAATTTATAGCTGGTTTTCATTAGTTGTTCTTATCTTTGTTGTCGCCGTGGTAAATTCCAATGAGAAATGTCACAGTGACACGATAGAAACACTAGGACTTGGAGATGAGAATTGGAGACAGATGTGAAATAGATGTGAAATTTGAACGGATGACACAAGATAAGAAAGCATGGCAAGAATATGTTCAACGCCTAAGCTCCGTGTGTAACTAGATGGTAATGAATGAAATGGTGCAGTAAAACTGTTAACATCCTGGACGCAAGTTCGGCTACTTCTAATAGTCGTACTTATTCGTTTATCACTCTTCAGCTCAACTGAGAATCATCAAATACTATATATATTCTTCATTATTGTAAGGTCTAGAAACAAAACCGCAAGGTCTTTATATTTGAACATGCGCTCTAATATAACCGACGGACCCAGCGTCTAGGTTGAATGTTAAGTCATATTTTAATTAAGGGGAGTTAAGTGTTAAAGACTGGAATGTACGGGTCGGTTTTTTGTACACGCTTGTAAACACGCTCTGCGTGATGAGAGAATTTCTTAGTTGAGGGGTGGAAGGCGGAGTAATGTTTAAACTGTTACCTGACTAGTTGTCACTTTGTTTAAAGATAGGATAAAGAAACTGGTAGAACGTTCTTTGAATTAGTTTTTTTTTTTTTCGGAGGGGGGGGGGGGGGGGGGGGGGGGGGGGGGGGGGGGGGGGGGGGGGGGGGGGGGGGGGGGGGGGTGGGGGGCGGGGGGGCGGGGGGGAGGGGGGGGGGGGGGGGGGGAGGTGGGGGGGGGGGGGGGGGGGGGGGGGGGGGGGGGGGGGATGAATTCAGCTCACATCTCAAAGCTGCGAGTTTGGGCTTGAATAATTTCTACTGAGCTGTTTTGAGCAGCTGATTTTTCGTTAGAGCACGCTTGCTGGCAGAGCTGGGAAATGGACGTTTACCATTTTCGCTAGTGTGTTCCAGAATATATTTTTTGTGAAGGGAATTTAATAGAGATGGAATATATTTTCAGGCCATGGATTGTACCGGCCATTATTATTATCATGATTCATATTTCCCTTGATGGATATTGTTCCCATGGATGTTATTGCACTGAGAGAGTTGCTGATGTTTAATAAGAATTACGATGTTGTTCCCGTTGATGGATATTGTTCCCATGGATGTTATTGCACTGAGAGAGTTGCTGATGTTTAATAAGAATTACGATGTTGTTCCCGTTGATGGATATTGTTCCCATGGATGTTATTGCACTGAGAGAGTTGCTGATGTTTAATAAGAATTACGATGTTGTTCCCGTTGATGGATAATTGATCCTGTGGATTATATTGATGTCTATTTGATACTATGTGCTACAGCCATTTGCCACGTATTTTATACCCGTAGTAACCTGTGACAGTGTGTTGTTTCTAATGTCAACGTTTGCTGTGTCGTCAATAAACTATTTAAAACGTTACAGCTGTTCCGAACATTTCCTGATTCCTATGTTTGCAGTGGTGTGTGATTTCAGTCTGTTCAGGTATGCCAGAACTCATTTAACATTCGCTTATGTTGTTATCTACATAGTCACACACCTGTCGGCCACCTGAAAGCCCGACTAAAGCTGATTGCCATTTATCAGCGAAATTATATATATATATATATATATATATATATATATATATATATATATATATATATATATATATATATATATATATATATATATATATTTATATATATATATATATATATATATATATAGTTTGTTGTATAGATATATCTTTTTTTTTTTTTTTTTTTTCTTAACCAGCGGCACTTAGGCTTTCAGCCCTTCGGCCCAATGACATGTCATTGCGAGGCTGGGGAACCTGAGGACTTTCCTTCCAACCCGGTCAGGAGCTTCGCTCCTTCCCATCCACAGAGGGTTTATCACAGGAGCCGTTCAGGCTATTCAGTCAAATTTCCGGCCGTAAACATTTCTTCAAACGCCGACGCCCGGGTTTGAACCATGAACACTGGTCGCCAGTACAACGCCGAAGCCATTACACCAGCGCGGCTCCCATACATATATATATATATATATATATATATATATATATATATATATATATATATATATATATATATATATATATATATATATATATATATATATATATATATATATACTGAAGCACATTAAAAACGCACCACCTGTATAATCCAGGAACAGAGTGTGAAATGTAAATATAAGTGTGTACAAGTTTACATATTTGGAATCTTTATTCATTTTCCTATGAATCCATGCTGGTCATTAATTTGTACATTTGATTGTTATGAAATTCATTGCATTCTGTGCAGGCAAGGGAGAAAACCAAAAATACAAAAAAATGCACGTGCGTTATCCTGCTGGAGAAGCTGTAAGTCTGGATAAATTGTGAACGCAGGAGCAACCAGTGCATCTAGAACCTCATCTCGATATGTCACAGCATTAACATTTCCACGGAAGACGTGAAGAGGCAAGCGATGGTGAAAACTGAATCCTCCCCAAATGTGAATACTGCCACCTCGAAATCGGTTGACACAGCAATCTGCAAAGCGCTCTTCGCACCGTCGCTAAATCCGCATACGTCCATCTGCAAAGGATATATTGAATCTGTTCTCGTCTGTGAATAGGACAGCATTCCACTGCAGTCTAGTCCATCTGATATGTTGCTCTGCCCATTGCAGGCGCTGCTAACAATGTCTGTGAGTCAAGTTTGGCCCAAAATAAGGTCGTCTTGCAGTAAGGCCTGTATCTCTGAGTCGTCGTATGACTGTCATTCGAGAGACTTGCCCATGTCTACCCACTATTGCTCTTGCTGTTTGACTTGCCGGGAGAGTACGATTCCTTAGGTGACTCAGCACAATATGACGATCTTGCGCAGGGGTAGTAACTCGTGGTTGGCCACTCCGAAGTCTATCCGGGCACTGCCAGTGGTTCCGTAACGTTCATTGAGACGTACAATAGTGCTGTGGTGGCAATTCATCCTTCTGGCAATGGCCCGCGAGCTCATTCCGGTCTCCAACATACCAATGGCTCGTTGGCGGTCGTTTTCAGATAGTCGTGGCATTTCAAGCACATGTACTGGGTGTTTTGTCTCAACGGCCTTTTTATACCGAGTATACTGCCAGAACGCGTACACATTTTCAGGGTCATAGCTGTTGGGAATCGTGTTGCACGTGTAACTTTCATCGTTTTCATGTAGTCTGTACACACACCCGTGGGTTGAATCTTGCACTTTCCATTCCAGCAGCCATTCGCTCTCTACCTCATGGCAAACACGGGGAAAATCCATTCCCACACATTTTTTTGCCAGCTTCTCGGCATCAGTATATATAATAGTGGTGCGTTTTTAATGTGCTTCAGTATATATATATATATATATATATATATATATATATATATATATATATATATATATATATATATATATAAACATTGTCCAGCAATCCCGCCAGCAGAAGGTGTTACAGCAAATCCAGCGGTAACATAAGTGGTCGCCAGTGACATGGGGTTATCTCATCTATAGTACTTGAACAGCATTCCCCAGACCAACCACTAACATACAGTGGTGTGTTTGACATTGTACCAACTACAAGGAGATCAAGTGAAGATGTGCGGGTGTTTCCAGTTCTACAAGATCTACAGTGTGACCAGTTCAAGTTTTTCGTGAGCAAGTTTCTACTAGAAGTACGAGGTTACTAGATTTACAAGATTTCAGCGCCCGATGTCGACATTCCGTCTGAATGCCATTGTCACCTAGACGTTCCAGTAACTATCATTCGGACTGTGTGACAGCTGATGTACACCATTCTTGTTGTTGCGGAGGCCGGGATTTTGTTTCATTTTGAAGATAAGTGGTTTGTGTGTTTGTAAACTGTACCACTGTTCGGGGTAATATTGAGCCTTCCTCAGAGCATAATCTGTTTACTCTTTCATGTATTCTATGTTATATGTTTCATATTTATGTCTGCGGTTGGGTTGGTGACTTATGAAGGGAATATCCCAGTTCACACAGGACCTTCATGAGCGTTCTATAGGGTTTAGTTTGTGAGTCTCAATTGAGCGGTAATTCCGGTTCAAGGCTAAAAACCTTGCCGAGGTTCAGACCGTTACTTGTCCCTCACGACAGTAATTGTTTAGGTGTGGCGAAACGTCTCGGTGTTGTTGTCATTATATTTTTCTCTGTACCTTAGTTTTTTTTAAAATTAAATTGTTTGTGAGTGTGTCCCTCTCTTTTCTATCCTTTATTTCTATACAATTTTGTGTTTATACACTGTATTGTCTTACTTTTCGCATTGTCATTGCACTCTTTGCAATATTTTTTCTTTGGTTTTGCTTTCAGGTTTAGTTGATTCTGCGAACGTGATCATTTGTGCTTTATATCTTGTCTTTGTCACTCTTGTTTGTACTATCTATTTTTGTCATGCACTGTCAATATTATAATGCATAATAAATATATAGATAATTAATTACATTATTAACAGTTAAAGGTAATTGTACAAGTTCTTAAGCAAGGACTTGTCACCCTTTGAGTTGGGATAGAGTGAGTGTCTCCTGGATATTTACATTACTTACATATCTTGTAAAATACAGCAGAATGTCTAGTTTGGATTATTTCATTACACAAGGGAAATCCCTTGGTATGACTACTGAGGAAGTAAAAGAATTCGCACTTGTCGAATATGCCAAGGCGCAGAAGTCAGAAGAAAAGAAACAGAAAATGGAGGCTGAAGATAGAAGATTGCAAATGCAGGCAGAAGAGAGAAAACTTCAGCTGGAAAATGAAAAACAGAAATTAGAGGCTGAAGATAGAAAAATTCAACAGCAAATGGAAGAGAAAAAAATGCTACAGCAAATGGAAGAGAAAAAAATGCAAATGGAAGAAAAAAGCTTCAGATGCAAGCTGAAGAAAACAAAAGACTACACGAGGAAAGGATCTTATCTATGGAACTGGAGAAAATAAAGGTAGTGAATATTGGTAATACAGAAAATGAGACAAACAATCAAACAACTTCTAATAAGGCAAATACTAATGCTTATAAAATCAGATTGCCTGTTTTCAACTCTGCCTATGACGACATTTCATTCTATCTGAATAGATTTGAACTTTCATGCGAATCTCATAAGATAGACAAGTCGGAATATTGTGCACGACTTATGGACATACTTAAGGGTGAAGCTATGAACACTAAAAGTATGTTGGAGGGCCCTGACAAGAATAACTATGATGTTGTCAGAGCGGTCTTGTTAAAAAAATACCAACTGGATGAAGACGGTTATCACCTACGCTTTAAGTCTCTATTGCCAGAGACAGGGAAAGATTTTTCAGACTTTATAGCAAATATTCGCCTTACGTTTTCACGTTGGGTGGAACTTTCAAAAACTGAACATACATACGAAGCCCTCATGGACTTATTGCTTCGTGACAAAGTCATGTCGTCTGTAAACGCTTCTTTTCTTTCTTTTTTACATGAGCGAAAATCTAAAAACTTGAAAGATATGGAACAATACTGTCGCCAATACGTCACGGCACACCCAAATGTGACTGTTAGCCACTCTGAGGTCAGAGAAGGTTTACCCGTGGCTTCAGCAATACCATATGGTCCTAATTTGCGCCGTAGATCTTTAAGTGCGGATCGCAATTTTGGTAGAAGAGATAATCGTGATTTTGGACAGTACCAAGGGGATCCATCACGTAGTAATTCTCCTTCTTCAAGGAACTGGAGACAATTTAACGGTCCTCAACATTTTGGTCCCAACAATTATGGAAATTTTGGAAGGGGTAACTACAATAGAGATTATCAACCCTACAATAATTTTTCTCGGAGAAAACAAAACCCATCGAATAGATATTTTGATCAAAGGGGAAATAGTAATCGTGAAAATGCTAACTGGGGTTCAAATCAGAACAATAATTTCAATAGAGTAAATAACAATGCTCCCCATAGAGATAATAGTCGCGATAGATCGCGATATGACGGTAGATCTCCAAATAATAGATCGTATCGCCATGCTAACTCTGCTCAACAAGAGCCCCAGTTTATTAATGATCAAGGTAACAATGACAATAGTGTCTCTAATGCTACTGCTTGCTCTATTTTCGATTTCGAGAGAGCATCTCAGTGCCCAGAGTGCACAACTTTGTTCCAACCTACAGCTATAACTACCTTGAGTCGCGGTCATCCTCTACCCACTCTTCCTGCCTTAGCTGCGCATGACGGAAGAGGGTTTCTTACTCTACAAAAGGGGTTTGTAAATAATAATCCAGTCTCAGTACTTTTTGATTCGGGATGCACAACTGTTGGGATTAGACAGTCTCTAGTTCATCCATCTTGCGCAACGGGTAAAATGGTGAAATGTGTGACATTCGGTGGGACAGTTGAGACTTTTCCGACTGCCATAGTCCACATTGCCACACCGTTTTTCACTGGTTATATACACGCATGTATGCTCAGAGCGCCTATCGCCGACCTTACTGTCGGACAGATACATGGTATAAAGATTTGTACGCCGGTACAAATTGCTGCGTGGGAACGGCAACATAATCTTACTGCCGCCACTATGCCAAAATCTTTTCACCAGGTACATTCGGCTAACGTGATACATTCTGCTAATTTCGTGCAATCATGCAGTATGGATGATACTATTGTTCATCATGCTAATTTTGGTGCTTCTTTTAGCCAAGTTCGACATACCTCAGTACGTCGTAATTCTAATTTTGACTCTTCTTTAACTACTATTATAGAAGAAGATCTTTCAGCTTTGTCTGACACACACACTAACGTTATAACTACGACAGAATCTACATCCAGTCATGTTGATTGCAACTTCTTTGCTGCAATGACTAGTGTTTTCCTTGCCACATGTACGGACTTAGTTGTTAGTACATATTTATACCTTATGAGTTTCTTTAGCTTTCTTGCTGGACCGGTTAGCTCAGTATCTTCGTCTTTTATGACTTTTTGTCATACTTACTGCTTTTCTTTTAAACTTCGACGTTGGTCCAAGTTTACTACTGTATGCTTTTACATCTTTATTATATCTTTCTTACTTTTTTCTTTGCCCAGTACACAGGCTATGACTTCAGTTCAGCCTTTAAGATGTACGCCTTTGTCTACTGAATTTTCTTTGTCTTGCGCAAAATCTCAGATAGTTAACCATCATGACACTCTTAGTCATCACTACCATCTTCCAGATTTACTTATAGATTTCGGGGTTACTTATATACCCACGACTCTATTATACGTTAATGCACACTGGTAGAACACTTTTATGACCCTGTTTAATTCACGATCCTAAGTTCGTCTGTGCTACTTTCTCTGTTACCTTTTCTTGTGTAACGGAGGAAAGTTTGATTAACATCGTACAGGGGTCGGAAGTTTACACGGCCACATGTGATAGGTTAGAATTAAAATTAGCTGTTGTATTTCATAAAATCCTTCCTTTATCAAACAGAGATTTTCATTTGTGTTTTCTTCACAGCGACGGCTTTGCGATGAGAGTCAGAGCTGCTATATTGCTTGAGTAGGCTGTGGTATATATCGCAAGATTTGCTGTTCCAGTGAAGCCAGTCGGCAGTTTGACGCCACTCTAGATATTTTTGGTATCTTCGTGTGCATAGGATGTTCCAAGACTACTGGAGTTTTCCTGTCTATGTAACTTATTTAGGATAGTAGATAATATTGTATATTAGTATAAAATAGTATAGTATATAGTATTGTATTAGGATATGATATAATTTTTTTAAGATAGTATGTTGGTTCATCTTTATGCACCAATTCATTACCATATTGTTCTTATACTACTGTGTTTTGATAAATGTTGAGCGTATGATAATTGCAATGATGCTATTATTTTTTACGTATCTGATCATTACGATACATTTGGGTAATGTACAATTTTTAAAAAATACGAAGACTAGAAAAAGGTATTTTTTTCTGACATTGTGATGTATTTTTTCTTTGCCCAGCGTTTGATTGTGCGCTAGGGGTAACTACGCATAGCGATATTATTAATTGATGTCTATAATAAGTTCATCATTAGTACTTTATAAGTTTATTAACTTGGTTATCATGCACATTATGTTATTTTTAAATGGTACCTAGTTATTTGTCTTTTGGTATAAATATGCATTGTTTAACTTATTGTTTACCATGATATATCATTGTCTGCTTATTCTTCTTGTACTTCATCTTGCCTTTTTACTTTTCACTTATGATGTCATAGCTAGTCTATACTTGATATACTTCATATTTCTTTGAATTTGTTGATCTTCGTATGCTTATCTCATTATCTTTCTATACTTCATTTTTTTTTACTTTACACTTACTTCTATCCCTCTTTTGTTCTTTTTTTTTGTTAACATGACTTAACATAGTGTAATCCTTATGTGTATATGTGTCGTAAATGTATTTAGAGAGAAAGAGTCTTAGAAATAGTGGTCCGGTTTAGAGTGGAGAATGATGATGAAAGCTCAGCGATAGAAATTGAAGAGAGTAAATAGTTGCTTCACAGAGTGCTGGAGGAGAGTAAAGACAGACTTATTTACGACAAATCGTTTCTCTCAATCTACTCTTCAGTCTCTTCTGGTCAAACAATTATCTGTCAGTTTTCCAGACACACATCTGCGCTCACACCGATTTGGTGCTTCAAACACACAAACGCACGTGAATACGACTATATTAAACAAATAGGGGGAATGTTTGACTTTGGGTATTTCCAACACAGTGCTAACTAGGTTTATGATGTTTATTAACCAAAAAAAAAAATCAAATCACTGTCATGAAATATTCTAATCCACATATATAAATTATTAGGTAAATATGAAGCCTAACAAATAAAATTAATAAAGAGAAGAGCAATGGTAAAATGACAGTGCTGTCCCAAAGAATGTACTCGAAATCCCCCTTGTTTTCTGCTTCGTCTGCAAATTGTAACGCTTTCACGTTGATAGTAAAGCTTACTGTATTATTACCCGCCTTCTTCAATGAAACGTGTGCTGTATTTCTTGGAAAAGCATTGAGACGTACTGCGTAATGACCTAAATTAACCCTAACATTAATTATACTGCGTTACCAAAACGAACGAACAGATGGACTAAAGGGATAAAAAGAGAAGGGAGAGGCAGAAAGCCGAACACTAAACCCGCTTCGCGCGATACACAATTACTACCATCACGCGTGTAAGTCTACATGCACTAATTTTTTTTCAGACGGACAGTGATAAAATACACTACCCTTTCCCAGAGTTAGGTTTATAAATCATAACAGACTCTTATTAGAAAAGACAACATTATATGGGTTTACGTTTGAACACATAACAGTACCCAGACAGCACATCTTCTAAACAGGAGATAGAAGAAATTGCATATTTTGAACGCAGCCACGTAGCTCCTTTAAATTAGTATTTTTGGGTTCCTTAGGGTTTGCTGACAAATAATATGTAAAACGTTACGCAAATAGTCCAGGAATTAATAAATTATACCCAAAATAAAATATTGGGGGTGCCTGACAGCATAAAATCATTTCTGCTCATAAAATTTTTTTTATAACGTGTTTGAAAAAACCTTACGTTACATAAATAGCCTACCATGTAAACTCCAAATTGATTGGAGCGCAACAAATGAAAGCCTAACCACGATTGGTCGGGCTATAAATACTATCTTGGTTGTTGGGGGAGACGGGAAAAGATAACATTTTTTTCAAACACTTGTCGAAACGTGGCTCATTGGCCAGTCTCGCTGATATACACACTTGGGAGCGTTAGTTCGAGACCACTAATTCAAATAAGCTTGATAAAGCGACAGTACGTTGAAGCCAGCTCACATTTTTGCTAAAATAAAAGCCTGGAACATAGGCAGAACGGAATTTGTGCCAGTTTGTGCCAGAATTCATTGCTAATCAACGTATCTGTGTTTATTTCCATGAAATTGTGGGACAGTGGTCTTGATGGTAGTGAGCAGCACCTGGTCAGAGATTTGCTGAATCCAGAGTCGGACAGCATACTCCTTGGTCTTTTTAGCTATCAGTGAGGTGTCTCCTGAGCCCAGAGGAGAATTCGAGCAGAGGAGTCCTTTCCTGCCGCCATCACTAAAGATAAGCAGAGTTGGCCAGCTGAGCTCAACATTATGTCCCCTCATCTTGAACTGATTTTTTAAAATTAACATTAAGAGGGGAATTTACTTGTCTTAAAATCAGGAACTGTGAACATCTACAATAATGGTCCCTAAAGACAAACTATTGAAGTCATGATGACAAATACCAACAGAGCTTGAACAAAACAAAACCAGTATTACCTCATTTTACCACTACACAATTGACACACATAGAACATTGGTAATAATATATGTCACTACAATATTCATATTAAATACATTCTGTACATAACTTGTAATTTAAATTGATTGTGATTCCTGGTTCCCTTGTAGTTGAATCAGGACACATATTCATTCATGCCAGTAATGAATACATATTGTTATTTGAAACGTTACTAGTGACTTCTTTAAGATATTCTCATAGAGTGTTATATGTATGTGAGTGTCACAGTGTTGTTAAGAGTAGTGGATTAAATTAAATTGTTTATCTGTCTGTTGTTGTGACTTACACTTCACCATACACATACCCTAGACACATAACGTAGCATCACACTATTCCAGAATAATTCTGACTGAGATATATAGATATGTGGTAGCAAGTAAGGTTATCTATAATACACTACTCTTAATAGATATAGATACCTTCACAGCTGATCTCAGTCAGTACACTAAGTCCCTTATAAGTATTTATAACTTCCCACTTCACCACATATATTGGGGTCTCGCTCTTGGGATTTTGAATCTTTAACTATTAAAAATATTGGGGATAATTCACTTCAGGGAATATAAGAATTAAAAGGTATCCTTGGGTGGAATTAAATAAGGTTGAGCTCACGGTGCCTGTGTTGTCCATTAGAGATTGAATTGTTGGTTAGACATTGTATTAAGTTACCTGATAGACAATGGCGGACCTGGCCAAATTTCGATCTGCTGCGGTTCAGACTGCAAAAGAGTTAGGATTAGATGGGCAAGTTATGGTTGCCTATGTTACTACGGAATGTGACAAATTTATTGAACGCGAAGAAAGAAGGTTTGAAGCCGAAGAAGGTTAGAGGCTGAAAGGGAAATTAAGAAGTTACAATTTGAAGCTGAGGCTGAGACTAAGAGGTTGCAGATTGAGGCTGAGGCTAAGAAATTGGAAGCCGAGGAAAGAAGACAAGCTGCAGAAGAAAGAAGATTGACTGCAGAGAGGGAAGCAGAAAAGGAGGAGAAAAGATTACAAAGGGAACATGAATTACGACTAAGGGAGTTTGAGTTTCAAGGCCATGCTCCTGAAAATGGTGCCAGTCCCTTTGCCTCTGATGCTACGGTTACTCAAGGAGCCTCAATCTCAGCTATGAATTTTCATTTAGATCATTTTGTTGAGAAAGACGATGATATTGAGAGCTATATAAATAGGTACGAACTATTAGCTACCACGTATGGGTTGGAGAGAGAAAGGTGGAGCTTAAAGTTATCTCAGGGACTTCGTGGGGCAGCTTATGAAGTTTTTGCAAAAATGAGCAGAGGTGATCAGGAAAATTATGACATGCTAAAGCAGGCTCTTTTGTTAAGGTATGAAAAGAATGCAGAGTTTTACAGGAAAAAATTTAGGAATGCTAAACTACTGTCAGGTGAAACCTATCACCAGTTCTCTGCACGAATAGAGACATACTTGGAGAAATGGACTTCTCTGGGGAAAACCCAAGATCTTAAGGAAATGGTCCTTATAGAGCAACTAAGAGAGTCCATGGCTCCAGACCTGAGAAAGTTTCTCATGGAACAAGGTGCAGAGAGGCTGGGTGAGTTGCTAAATGTTGCTGAAAGGTATCAAGCAGCTCAAGCAGAGGTAACAGGTAATAAAAAGAAACAGGTGGACAACTTTAGGGCACCACAGAACTTTAATAAATTTGATCCTAAGGATCAAAATAAAGGTAAGCACCAATTTGATAGGCCACGGTATGACAATAAAAATAAATTCCCACAATTCGATGAAAGGAAATATGATGAAAGAAAATCTTTCAACCAAGGAAAAAGGTGGTGTAAAAATTGTAAGATGAACAATCATGACACTGACCGTTGCAGAAGGAAACCTGTGTATATGGCAACCCTTCAGGTCAGGTCGACCTCAAGACAGGAGGAGGATATTATGTTAGATACCACTCCAGAAGAGATGAGGAAGGCACAGGCTGGGGATAAAACACTCAAGCCTTGTTTCAGAAAATTGTCAACTTGTCATACAACTCCAGGCAAGGGAGATTTTTACATGAAAAACAAGTTGATGTATAGGAAGGCCGGAACTAGATCCAATGGTCACGGACAGCTGGTTCTTCCAAAAAGATACAGGACAGAATTAATAAGGAGCCTACATGTGAAACCAGATGGGGACCATGAGAAGATAGGTACCATCATTCAAAAGGTGGCTCACAATTATTATTGGCCCAAAGCAAGATGGGACATTGAGAACTTTGTAGAAAGGTGTAGTATAGCACATGAGGGAACACCCACAAGTGGGAACATGGATCAGGACCTGGACACGCCATGGGGCAAAATCAGGCCTGACAATAAAAGGAAAAATAAATTTGATAAAGTGGACCAAATGGAATGGGAAGCCCCTTTTCACGGACAAGCTTCACTTAACTGTTTTACAATGGCCACTATGCGGAGAGTGCAAAAAGATGTCTTACCCCAGGATAAGCCGAAAATCCCTCAATCGGACTTAAACAAACTGGAGGAAGAAGATGTAGAGAGGAAATCTCTCATCAAGAATTTTAAGTGGGGAGAAAGCCCCAAAAGAAAAATTGGTAGCGGTCGTTTTGTGAATGAAATTCTGGGAGGAAAAATCATCACTATAAAGCTTCAAGTGGAAGAGACCATACCGGTGCATGGACAAATAGGTCCACACAATTAAAGGTCCATATGTAGCTTTGTTAAGAACGTGGACTGATGAAAAGGCAGAGGAAAACATTACATCTTCATACCAGTATGTGAATGAGCTGACCACTCGGTTAAAAACTGGCTGGAAACTTGCCAATGAAAATTTGAAACAAGCCAGGAAGAAACATGCTGCCTATTATAACAGGAAGGCGAAAGACAGAAATTTGGCTGTGGGAGAGAAGGTACTGCTTCTTTTGCCCGGGAGTCAGAATAAGTTACAAATTGGATGGCAGGGTCCATATACAGTTCTAGAGAAGGTGTCTAGAACAAATTATAAGATAGATAAGAAGGGGAAAGAAAAAATCTATCATGTGAATCTCCTGAAGAAATATTTGGAAAGAGAACATCAGGAAGAGACACACTTGTTGACCTTGTCCATCGCCATGGAGATGAAAAAGGAACCACTTTCATCATTTGAATATCCATTACACCCCTGTGAGACAGCAGCACAGGTGAAAATCAGTACACATTTAACGAAAACTCAGAAAGAGAGAGTGCAACAGGTTCTAAATAATCATGCAGAGGTGTTAACAGACCGACCAGGGCATACAAACCTATTGGAATATGATATGAAATTAATAGACTCCACACCTGTCTGTATGAAACCATATTCGATTCCGTTTGCTAAGGAAAAAGCTTTGAAGGAAGAGATAGACTATCTGTTGAAGGAAGGAATTATTTCGCACAGTGAGTCTTCGTATAGTTCCGGTGTTGTACTTTTAAGGAAGCCCTCTGGAGAACATAGACTCTGTATAGATTACAGGAGACTGAATGCTATTACAGAAGGACAGGTGGATCCATTGCCGGATACAAATCAGCTGTTTGCCAGACTAAATAAAGCTAAATATTTCTCAAAAGTGGATCTGAGTAAAGGATACTATCAGATTCCAGTAAAGCCTGAGGTTTAGACCATACCTAGCTTTTAGTACCTCAGAAGGACACTATGAGTTTAATAGATTGCCATTTGGATTGAAGAATGCGCCTAGTGTCTTCTCTAGAATGATGAGAAAATTATTGGATCCTCTGAATAATCCCTGTATAACAAATTTTATGGATGATATCCTTATAGCAACAGAAACATTTGAGGAACACATTGACTCTCTGAACATGCTGTTTGATCGACTTAGGGAGGCAAATTTAACAGCCCGACCAACCAAATGTTGCGTTGGATGTAAAGAATTGGAATTTTTGGGACACACAGTTTATCAGGGAAACATGACCCCTGACCAAAGAATTTAGAGAAACTACAGAAAGCCCCGAGACCACAAACCAAGAAGGACGTGAGATCCTTTGTCTCATTATGTGGTTTCTACCAGAAGTATATCAAAAACTTTAATTCCATATGTGCACCTTTAACGGAATTGACACGTAAAGGACTTCCAGATCGCATTACATGGACACCACAATGTGAAATGACTTACCAAGAATTGAAGGAAAAGCTCACAAGTAAACCCATTTTGAAATTACCTGACTTAAGTCAAGAATTCATAGTAAGGACGGATGCAAGTAATATTGGGCTAGGTGCAACTTTACTACAGAAATCAGATGCATTGGATGGGGAATTAAGCCCAGTGGCATATGCTAGCAGAAAGTTGAATAAAGCTGAAATCAACTACTCAACTAGCGAAAAAGAATGTCTTGCAGTAATATGGGCAATAAAGAAATTCAATATTTATCTATATGGGAAGGCATTTAAGTTGCAAACTGACCACAAACCTTTATCGTTTTTAGCACAGGCTAAGCATGAGAACTCTAGGTTACTCCGATGGTCTTTGCTTCTGGCTCCATATAATTTTAGCATTGAATATATATCTGGAAAAACAAATCTGGGAGCGGATTTTTTAAGCCGCCATCCGTGTGATGAGAATCACCGTAAACCCCAGAAATAATAATAAATTTCTCTATGTGTATATAGAATAAAGGACTGACATATAATGTCTGTTTTAAGAGGGGAAGTGTCATGAAATATTCTAATCCACATATATAAATTATTAGGTAAATATGAAGCCTAACAAATAAAATTAATAAAGAGAAGAGCAATGGTAAAATGACAGTGCTGTCCCAAGAATGTACTCGAAATCCCCCTTGTTTTCTGCTTCGTCTGCAAATTGTAACGCTTTCACGTTGATAGTAAAGCTTACTGTATTATTACCCGCCTTCTTCAATGAAACGTGTGCTGTATTTCTTGGAAAAGCATTGAGACGTACTGCGTAATGACCTAAATTAACCCTAACATTAATTATACTGCGTTACCAAAACGAACGAACAGATGGACTAAAGGGATAAAAAGAGAAGGGAGAGGCAGAAAGCCGAACACTAAACCCGCTTCGCGCGATACACAATTACTACCATCACGCGTGTAAGTCTACATGCACTAATTTTTTTTCAGACGGACAGTGATAAAATACACTACCCTTTCCCAGAGTTAGGTTTATAAATCATAACAGACTCTTATTAGAAAAGACAACATTATATGGGTTTACGTTTGAACACATAACAGTACCCAGACAGCACATCTTCTAAACAGGAGATAGAAGAAATTGCATATTTTGAACGCAGCCACGTAGCTCCTTTAAATTAGTATTTTTGGGTTCCTTAGGGTTTGCTGACAAATAATATGTAAAACGTTACGCAAATAGTCCAGGAATTAATAAATTATACCCAAAATAAAATATTGGGGGTGCCTGACAGCATAAAATCATTTCTGCTCATAAAATTTTTTTTATAACGTGTTTGAAAAAACCTTACGTTACATAAATAGCCTACCATGTAAACTCCAAATTGATTGGAGCGCAACAAATGAAAGCCTAACCACGATTGGTCGGGCTATAAATACTATCTTGGTTGTTGGGGGAGACGGGAAAAGATAACATTTTTTCAAACACTTGTCGAAACGTGGCTCATTGGCCAGTCTCGCTGATATACACACTTGGGAGCGTTAGTTCGAGACCACTAATTCAAATAAGCTTGATAAAGCGACAGTACGTTGAAGCCAGCTCACATTTTTGCTAAAATAAAAGCCTGGAACATAGGCAGAACGGAATTTGTGCCAGTTTGTGCCAGAATTCATTGCTAATCAACGTATCTGTGTTTATTTCCATGAAATTGTGGGACAGTGGTCTTGATGGTAGTGAGCAGCACCTGGTCAGAGATTTGCTGAATCCAGAGTCGGACAGCATACTCCTTGGTCTTTTTAGCTATCAGTGAGGTGTCTCCTGAGCCCAGAGGAGAATTCGAGCAGAGGAGTCCTTTCCTGCCGCCATCACTAAAGATAAGCAGAGTTGGCCAGCTGAGCTCAACATTATGTCCCCTCATCTTGAACTGATTTTTTAAAATTAACATTAAGAGGGGAATTTACTTGTCTTAAAATCAGGAACTGTGAACATCTACAATAATGGTCCCTAAAGACAAACTATTGAAGTCATGATGACAAATACCAACAGAGCTTGAACAAAACAAAACCAGTATTACCTCATTTTACCACTACACAATTGACACACATAGAACATTGGTAATAATATATGTCACTACAATATTCATATTAAATACATTCTGTACATAACTTGTAATTTAAATTGATTGTGATTCCTGGTTCCCTTGTAGTTGAATCAGGACACATATTCATTCATGCCAGTAATGAATACATATTGTTATTTGAAACGTTACTAGTGACTTCTTTAAGATATTCTCATAGAGTGTTATATGTATGTGAGTCTCACAGTGTTGTTAAGAGTAGTGGATTAAATTAAATTGTTTATCTGTCTGTTGTTGTGACTTACACTTCACCATACACATACCCTAGACACATAACGTAGCATCACACTATTCCAGAATAATTCTGACTGAGATATATAGATATGTGGTAGCAAGTAAGGTTATATATATATAATATACTACTCTTATTAGATATATATATATACCTTCACAGCTGATCTCAGTCAGTACACTAAGTCCCTTATAAGTATTTATAACTTCCCACTTCACCACAATCACAAACAAATATCAAGTGTTACATAAAATTATCATAAGTACAGAAAATGCAAATAACAAGGTGGGGAGGGGGTGAAGAAGATTGGTATCGACTAAGCCCTTCCCGCTTATTAGACAAAGATGAACCCAGTCCAAAGATAGATAGTTATCAGGAACATAGGTAATGTAACCTAACAGTGAAGTTAATTACTCTGAAAGAGGGGTTACAATACTAGGTATGGGTGGTAGAAAAAAAATCCTGTTATCCCAAATTGTTCTTCCCTTTACAAAGCAATTGAAAGGGAGGGGGTTAAACAGAGTTAACAAAATATCCCACTTAAAGGAACAATGCGGGGTATACAGAAAATGTATTGCCCGGTAGGCAAGTTAACAAATGGTTTGCAAAAACAATTAGATGTCCTGTCATTCATGCACGCGCGTGAGGATCCACACTCATATACACACACTTACCGATTGCAGCGCCAGACAATCCATATAATTATATAAACAACAATTACTCTTGACACGTGAAAATGTCTAGTACTTCGATGTCCCGCCCCAGATGTAGCGAGGTTTGCTGATAGCGAATATTCCCACTAATCGCCGGACTTGAAGACTCAGAGTTATTATGTTTTATTATATAAAAGGAGTCTATGGGATGGCACTGACACAATTCAATACAGGGGGTGAAAATGAGTTCTCTTTAATTTCGCTGCTGGAGGTAAAATTCCTTCAAGGCGTGATGATAGCAACTGACCGGTATGGTTTAAATCCAGTGAGGAAAAATTAGGCTCAGTCACAGTCAGGCAAATATGTATTCTCTCACAGTAGAGCCGTAAATAAGTTATCGCTACTGGCACTGTTCATCTTCCAGTTTATATTACAGATTGTAATTAAATTTGATGAGTTATTTTAAAAAAAGTTCTTGGGGGTGCTTTCTTTCATGTAATTGATAGCTAGGTCGCATCGGACCGCCACAAGAATTATATTTAAAAATGTTCCATTAATATATCTGGAAGTTAAGAACAGAGTCTGAAAATGACTCTGTATGATTTCTCTATTGCCTTCTTTATGCTGGGATCGCAAAGGTTACGATCACTCTGTATGAAAGAAAAAGACATGTAATATACCGAAAAATCAAATAACATTCTAAAGCGCGATGTATTTCCCGTTAAGACTATATATATATATATATATATATATATATATATATATATATATATATATAGATATATATATATATATATATATATATATATATATATATAATTATACCCTCGCGTATTTAATTCTGTATTTGGAAAAACAAAAAAAAAAAAAAAAAAAAAAAAAAAAAAAACCCTGCGCGAGTTCTAATGGTTAAAACACACATCTATATATATATATATATATATATATATATATATATATTATTATTATTATTATTATTATTATTCCTTTGACCGCCGACCGACTAAGCAGTCTTCGGCCATAACACCTTGCGGCGTCATTAGGGCAACAAGAAATCGTCCGTTGTTCCATCACACCTAAAGGCGTATATTGGTACAACAGACTTTTAATTGTTGTTTCTGTGATCAATGTGACAAGCACGCGGTAGATCAATCCGCTGTGCATATATATATATATATGACTTAACTAAATTTATTAATTATAAATTCCTTCGCGACTTTAAAAGTTACTTTAACATTTAAGCCTCTATTATTTTTGAAATAATATAACAGGTATAACATTACACTTACAACTGGGAACTATTGAGATGGTTTAATTTAATAAATTTAAATTAACACAATATCCAGTGAAATAGAATGAATGAACTAGAACACTGATCACTAGACACAGTTATATTTTACCGTTTTGCACAGAATAGAATTCACTGCAAATATATATGAAAATTCAGTTGAAAATCTATAACAAGATTTCAATATCGCTAGTGCTTCTGTCAAGTTCTGGCCAACGAGTGATAACATGCATTTCTTCATGGTCTGTACATCTACAACTGGAATGCAAGATTGGGGGGGAGGGGGGGGGCATGAGAAATTTGACATCTTTTTTGATCTCAGAAGACTTTTGGGGATCTGGCTGCCAGACTAAAGAAAGAAGCCGCCCCTGGTCTCTCGTATCTTCGCTCGCTGCTTGCGCCGGCTTTCCCGTTCGCTCCCACTGCGATCGGTTTCGTGTTTAACACCGAGATGCGAAATACCGGCAAGAAACTTGCGTCGCTCGTTTCAGGGACCACTACTGCCTTTGATAGCATGCCGCCAGTCCTTCCTGAGATCTCCCCCAGTGTCTTTGATCGTGGTCACTACTATCGTTTGATGCTGGCAACGCCCTCCACTGGCCAAGTTAATGAAAATACCTGCATCTGATTGCTCAAGAGATATCCATGTGCGTGATTTAATCTCTCCTTAAATCAATGCGATGACCAGAATGAACGGTAGATAAACTGTCCACATATTAATCAGCAAACGTGTTGACCATCTGCGTGGAAAGGTTGCATAGCTAATGAGTCCAAATGAAAAAAAATCCCGTTTGACGAAAAGTTACAATATATTCGGGGGCACTGATGCTATACGAAGGGGTCGTTACACAGGGTCGTACTATATCATCCAACGCTTCAGGGTCAATCAGGGTCAGCTAAGCTCGTCTGTCACAATATATTATGATTGCATCGACCTCAATTTTTCATTTATTTTTTGTTCGATGTAATTTTTTTTCCTTAAAAAAAAAAAAAGATCATATCATTTTTTTTCCGCCGAGGGTCGGTGTAGTCTGTTAAGTCATATTTTAATTAAGGGGAGTTAAGTGTTAAAGACTGGAATGTACGGGTCGTTTTTTTTTTTACACGCTTCTAAACACGCTCTGCGTGATGAGAAAATTTCTTAGTTGAGGGGTGGAAGGCGGAGTAATGTTTAAACTGTTACCTGACTAGTTGTTACTTTGTTTAAAGATAGGATAAAGAAACTGGTAGAACGTTCTTTGAATTAGTTTTGGGGGGAAAGGCGGATGAATTCAGCTCACATCTCAAAGCTGCGAGTTTGGGCTTGAATAATTTCTACTGAGCTGTTTTGAGCAGCTGATTTTTCGTGAGAGTACGCTTGGTGGCAGAGCTGGGAAATTGACGTTTACCATTTTCGCTAGTGGGTTCCAGAATATATTTTTTGTGAAGGGAATTTAATAGAGATGGAATATATTTTCAGGCCATGGATTGTACCGGCCATTATTATTATCATGATTCATATTTCCCTTGATGGATATTGTTCCCATGGATGTTATTGCACTGAGAGAGTTGCTGATGTTTAATAAGAATTACGATGTTGTTCCCGTAGATGGATATTGTTCCCATGGATGTTATTGCACTGAGAGAGTTGCTGATGTTTAATAATAATTACGATGTTGTTCCCGTTGATGGATATTGTTCCCATGGATGTTATTGCACTGAGAGAGTTGCTGATGTTTAATAAGAATTGCGATGTTGTTCCAGTTGATGGATAATTGATCCTGTGGATTATATTGATGTCTATTTGATACTATGTGCTACAGCCATTTGCCACGTATTTTATACCCGTAGTAAACTGTGACAGTGTGTTGTTTCTAATGTCAACGTTTGCCGTGTCGTCAATAAACTGTTTAAAACGTTACAGCTGTTCCGAACATTTCCTGATTCCTATTTTTGCAGTGGTGTGTGATTTCAGTCTGTTCAGGTATGCCAGAACTCATTTGACATTCGCTTATGTTGTTATCTACATAGTCACACACCTGTCGGCCACCTGTAAGCCCGACTAAAGCTGATTGCCATTTATCAGCGAAATTATATATATATATATATATATATATATATATATATATATATATATATATATATATATATATTAACATTGTTCAGCAATCCCGCCTGCAGAAGGTGTTACAGCAAATCCAGCGGTAACACCGACGGACCCAGCGTCTAGGTTGAATGAGGCTCACGCCTCGGCAAAAGAAGAAAATGGACAAAGAACAAGCAATTAGATGAAAGAATTGAGACCTTTGAGATGTGGAGACATAGAAGAATGAGGTGCGTCTCTCAAGAAAGAAAAGAAACCAAAAATAAAGATTCCTAGAAAACCTAGGAATGAAAAGAAAATTAATGATGGAGATCAAAATTAGACAGCGCAAATATTTTGACCATGTAAAAAGACATAACATCTTCCTGAAGACAATAATAGAAGGCAGAGCTGAAGGCAAACGTGCAAGAAGAAGACAGCGCTATAAGATAACATCAAGAGATGGACAGGACAGAGTCTATCAGAGCACCACCAAGACAAGAGACAGGAAAGAGTCTATCAGAGGGCACCACCAAGACAAAGAAACAGAAGATGTTGGAGACCCATTACAGCCGACCTTCGATATGGAGATGGCACGTGATGATGATGAATCTTCGGCTTTCCCAGGAGCATAGTCCTTCAACAACGCCAAGTCTTCCTGTCCCGCGCATTCAGATCAAGGTCTTTCCATGTCTTCTTCATCCCCTTCATGCCTGTTTTCAGTTTAATTCTCTATGTGTTCCTTGTTCTCCCCCTACATCTCTTACCCTGGGGATTCTATACTGTTCAAAAAAAGAAACGCAACATTATTGCAGTGGTAATGGACACCAAATTTCAAACTTGTACCAAAATTTTATTTTACGGAATTAATGTTTCAATCTTGGCATGAAGAAACTTTCAGACTTTAACAATGAAATGATGTTCATTAAATTTGGTTTGGACTTTTATTCTTTGCGACTGAAGCCTCCGTTTCAGTAAGGTGTATGGCCTCCTCTGGCCTCTATCAGAGAACGACATCTCGTTGACATGGATCCGATTAGCCATTGGACCTGTTGTTGTGGGATGCTGCCCACTCTTCCCGCAGTGCAAGAGACAACTGTCGTAGATTGGCTGGAGCCACGTCTCGCTGGCGGAGTCGTCTGTCGAGTTCATCCCATAAGTGTTCTATGGGGTTCATGTCTGATGACATGGCTGGCCACGGAATGGTCTGGACGTTGTTGTCAGCGAGGAACTGGGTGGTGAGTTGTGCCACATGAGGTCGAGCGTTATCCTGCTGAAAAATCGACCCTCGTGCAGCCAGAAGTGGAAGGACGTGAGGACGAAGAATTTCAGCAACGTATCGTTGGGCATTCAGGCGTCCTTCAATTTGCACCAGGTCACTTCTTCCCATGAAGTTGATCGCCCCCCCCCCCCCCCCCCCCCCCCCCCCCCCCCCCCCCCTCCCCCCCCCCCCCCCCCCCCCCTCCCCCCCCCCCCCCCCCCCCCCCCCCCCCCCCCCCCCCCCACTACGCGCGCGCGACACCCCCCCCAATGGACCCCCCCCCCCCCCCCCCACTGTGACGTACGTCTAAGTATGACAAATGAATTTCCCTGACTCGATGGATTATAACAGAATATTGGCCTCTCATAACTTTAGAACCCCTGATCATCTATTGTAACTTTAACCCGCATGCAGCATTTCCACGAGAATTTTACACGCTGGATCAAAGACAGGCTGATCTTCAGAATTCAACGTGGGGCGGTATACGATCTAAAGAAATCAGGGAACTCCCGGCTAACGTAGTTAGCTTCTCGAGAAATTTTTCGCACTCTCATGCGAGCAGCCTGAGACGAAGAAAATCGGTAGACCGGGGGAAACGGAGGAATCGCAGCGGTTAACACAACGGCGAGGTACCTCGGATTTGCTATACTTCAAGAAGGGTGTGAAAATCTAACACGACCCATTTAAGTTACATTTGAGAAGTATAAATAAAGAACTCCGTAAACTGCATTTTATCGTTCGTTCTGACAGAATCCTAGTTTCACTAGCATAGTCGGATTCCTGCTAGATTTCATCTACCTTCGTTGACTATTGGAGTGTATTCTTTCTGCGCAGACGGTAATTTATACATTAGCTTCGAGTGATCAGTGGTCTAGTTATTTCAATTTATGTCATTGGATTGTGGTGTAAATTTAACCTTATTAAATAAACCCATTTTCAAAGTTCTAGTGCAAACTAATGTTACAGCTAAAAGTATTTCCTAATAAACTTGACGCGTAAATTAATTTTGCAGACGTTAAAAGGAATTATAACCAGTAAATCCAGTTTAGTTCTGTATAGATAGATGTGCTTTTAATTATTTTAACTCACGGGGAGTTTTCCTGATTTGTTAATTGATGACGCTAATACAGTAAATAGGCTAACTGTAATTTATCGCGTGTCAGATTATAATATGATTTGTAATGCATTTCTTGTTTTGATTATCTATTATTCAGAACGATCATTCAACCTGCATCCCAGCAATTATTAATTATATACAGAGTTCTGCCAACTCAATTCGATAACTCCAGTAACATATGAACCTTTTTAAAGCTAAACTTGTGGCGACCTGTAATGGGTCCCGCTCCTCTGAATTTAACGGAGAATAAAGCCACCCAAGAAACACTTTTAAAATACTAGTTCATATAGGCTAGTCCTTAAAGTAAACTGGAAGCAGAACATATTTTATTCACTGCCCTATTTGTGAAGAAAAAACATAGGTCTACCTGAACACTGTCTGTCAAGTATATTCAGTGGATTTTACACACCCCCCGAAGAAGAACTTACCTCAGTGTTTTTTTAACTTGTGACATTACGGAAAAAGAAAGTTATCTCCACCAGCTGTGCCAAATTTTAGGAACCACACCATACCTCACGCCTAGCCAAATGCCTGTGCCATTCATTAGGAACTTTATCTAAACCAACAGTAGCCTTTACGCTTCACCGTCTGGCGATTTTTGAGACTATTTGTTACCTCGTTAAATCTGGGGCCTGACACGGAAGAAATAAAAAGACCAGTCTATTATTCCACGGTATTAGCTGCTGTGGTAAATAATTCCTAGAGTGACAGAATTCACCATTTTGGTAAGTCTGCGTGTGTGTTTGTGGGATGGCCAGCCCTAGTGTGTTTTTTTGAATGAAAGGAGTTTTAATCTTTTCTTTACCCTTTTAATTAGTTCGACCTAGTATTAAGGTGCATTATATTCCTTGTACGGGATTTCTCCTAGCGGGATTGTGTAACTGTGTTCATTCCCCCCTCCCGTAAAATTTGTATGATTAAAGGGAGACATTTGAGAACCCTAGCTTTTCCTCTACACCCTACCCCCCCCCCCCTTTTACTGTAACCCCTTGCCTCAGAGAAATAAATTTACCAGTGGGTTAAATTGCCTATCTTGGATCCCCCCCCCCCCCCCCCCCCTTTTCTTGTCTTTTGGACCGGGTCTTGTCTGTTAGTAAATACAAACGGGAAACGGTGGATGGGATATTTCTCCTCAAACCCCCCTCTTCCCTTATCATATTTGTATTCTGTAACCTTTGATTTTTGACTGTAAATGTATAATTCTTTGTGACTGCTTTATGATAATAAAGGTATTAATCTTTATTTGTGTTGGTTGTCGGCTGGCCCAAAACTCCAAACATTTCCATCTGTGTAGGCTGTATTCATGTACGTTGTGCGACAGAATCACCAAATCGGTGAGTGCGCCTGAGCGACTGGAACTGACAAACACTTGTTTGTTCAGAAGAGAGATAGGAATAGTCTGTGAGAAACAGATATTGTCGTAATAAGAGACTGTCCTTGCTCTTCCCCAGTGCTTGTGAATCTACTACCTCATTCTCCTAAATCCTTATTCTCACAGAGCCTTCAATATTCCTCTACACTCTAAAGGGACCAATATCCATCAGCACCCTCTCAGATAAAAATTACGACACCCACCCCCACCCACATCAGTACACCTCCACCACCATGTGGAGGAGCCTCATCAACGCTGTTCTGGGCGTAGCGCTCATGGAATCTGCGGTAAACTCTTCTCCGTCTATCGTGTCGCTGGAGCACAAAAAATGATTCATCACTAAACCAAACCCGTCTCCAGTCATTCCCTACGGTCCATTGACGATGCTGGTTCGCTCACTGCAGTCGGTTCTGGCGATGCCGGTAAGTAAGTACAGGACCTCTGTAGGGTCTTCTAGCCCAAAGACCAGAGTCGTGCAGCCGGTTCCTGACCGTTTGATCTGAAATTCGACGAGCCGCTGACATTAAATGGACTGTGGAGGACGCAGATGCAAGTCGATTCCTGAGGTGACGCAGCCGTATGAAGCGGTCTTTGGCAGGAGTTGTGACTCTGGGTCTTCCACTGCGCGGCCGGTCTGCCACTGAGCCAGTTTCTTGAAATCGCCTCCAAAGGCGACTAATGGTGCTTCTAACCACATTAAATTGTCTGGCCACTACACTTTGTGACTATAAACATAAATAACACATAAGGAAGGGAAACCCGAGGCCTGTAAACAGTAAATTAATATTAGACAAACATAAAGGTATGTTTTCAGGCACTCGAAATAAATAAATAAGTAGAACACTTGGACAACAGAAAAACAACAGACGTGAGTGGGACAGGTTGAACCCCGTGGCTCCGCCTACCCAGGCGTTCGCCAACCATGGCCCCCAAAAAAAGGATGCTTTGCTTCCGTACGACAACACAAGACTAACACCTACATCAAGCGAATCACACTTCTGTAGTTCCCCACGTAACAGTATGCCAGGCAAACAAGACAAAAATACTGGGATAAAATAGTAGAAGCTGACTATTTATAGTACGATAAATAACACATAAGGGAACAACCGGAAGTATACAGTGGGCAAACTCATAAATATGTTTTGCCTTTAGAAATGGACGCAAGACACACCTGCTTAGTTCGAACCCCCTATTAACAGTCTTGTGTCAGTACAAACAAGTTCACCCTGGGTAAGACCTGTTGTTTTACTGTTGTCCAAGTGTTCTAAATAAGTGCCTGAAAACAACTTAAGTTTGACAGTAGTATAGTATCTAGAGTCCAATTTAATGTGGTCAGAGAGTTTTGTGTTCAGTAAGTATCACGGGATTCTCATGAACCTGTCACGAGTTATTGTCAAAAATGTTGTTTTGACCTTGACCTCTTTCGTGACCTCACGAATCATGAGGAGAGTACAATTCAGGTAACCACGAGAAGTTAATGATCAGATGGACACAGTCGATAGGTTGACTGATGTCCAATAGGCGAATATCTTTTATAAAAGTAACACCAAAAAAGTTGCGTTTCTTTTTTTGAACAGTATAGAACAAGTACTTCCCTGTAGTGCTATCAACATGTTTCCTCAGTGTGTGTCCTTTCCATCTCCAGCATCTTCTTCGCATCTCTTATTCCACTGGCATTTGTCTAGATCTTGTCATAAATTCCACAGAAGTCATACATGTTAACAGACCTAAAGGTCTTATATATTTGGACATGCGCCCTAATATAACCGACTAGATTGAATGGGACGCGCCTCGCCAAAGCGAGGTGAAATTTTATTTAAAAAATCAAAAACATAAGTCATATTAATCCCCAAAAAGCAGAGGCCTTCAGTAAACTCATGCCACATCCTTCTGTCTTGTGCTGCCAGGTCAAGGTCTTTCCAAGTTTTCGTCATCCCTTTCATTTCTGCCTTCAGATCTCTCCTTTATGAATTTTCTGGTCTCCCCTTACCCCTGTCATCCCGGGAATTCCGAAATATCGGGAAAATTCCATAATTTGTTACTTAAATAAAAATAAAATTGTTTACATTTTGTTTGTCTTGTTGTATTTTTAATCTTCTTCTTCTTATGATTCTAATAAAGGCAGTGAAGTCAGCTCAAGGTTCCTGACATCTCCAAACTGTTTTTCTGAGAGAGAAGTGGGTTGTTGCCATATACCACTCCGTTCACTGCTGTAAGTTGGGCATGGCTAAAGCAGATGTTTGGCTGTCATGGGACTGGTGCCACAGGAGCAGAGATCTGTTGGATCAATCCTGTACTGGTTAAACCGCTGAAAGTGCTTCACTCAAACTTCCCCTGATTATTCCCGCACAGCTATAAAATATATGCTATTATATGAATCGTCCTTTGTAGTTCTGACAAGACAAATAAACAATAGGACTTCTGCTTCCCCAAGCGTGTCGTAAAAGGTGACTTATATGAAGGCGTGCATGGGTGCTTACAACATCATCATGTAAAACATATTGCTACAGAAAACACCACTACAATAGTGTCTACATTGGTTTAGGCTTCCTCAAGGGGGGGGGGGGGGGGGGGGCTACAGTGGTGGCTTCATGCTTCTTCAGGAGTTAAAAAGGAGAGGAAGAAGGTTCACAAGAGGAGAAGTAATCACATCTCTCCGCTGGTATCGAACTTTGACCTTTCCCTAACAATTCTGTTCTTCAGCTCTTCTCGTAGGTCAAGTTGTGGATAAGCTTTTCTGTCTGTCTTCCGTTACCTCGCTTTCCCTCTATTTTTATCCGATATGTACGATATTTTTCAATTGTATCTTTTCTGATCACGTGTCCAACGAAGATCAATAGTCTATTTCTTACGATTGTGTTCGTATTTCTTTCTATGGACTCACAGATAAAGACTTTACTTACTTAGTCGTTCCCCTTCTACCGTGAGGTACAGATAAAGACATGCATGTAATATTCTCTTTTATCTTTATCTGTTTGTTATTAATGTGATATGATTTGTCTGCCTCGGGCATACTAGAATCAGCTACATTGTTTTTTGACTCGTTTACATCAGCTATCTATTTCCTGTTATTCTGTTAATGGCTGTCATCTACAATACTCAGTAATTTTTGCCACGTGTTTTAAGGTATTCTTTTTAAATGTTAGACTAAGCAGATAAACAGCATATTTTATTTTTTGGTCAAAAAATAATTAAAATTAAGTTTAAAAAATGAGCGATGATGAAGGAACGCTAGGTAGTTGTAGCAGCATTACGACACACACGCAACCGCGTAAAAAAGTGAAGCCATGGTATCAGCAGGCTTTTTATGAGGAATGGCTAATAGACAGCGAACTGAAGGATTGGATAAAGCTGGATTCTGGCAATCGCTATGCTGCGATTTGTACGGTCTGTTCCTGTACATTAACTAATGCCAACAAAACAGCTATATTGACACATAAAAGCACACAGAAGTACATGAAAAGCTTCGAAGCCAAAAGCGAAACTCTGAATATTAACAAGTTTGTCATCAAACCAAAAGAGCCCTGTCTCCAAGACAAAATTGCTAAAGCGGAGATACTGTTGTCGGCTTTCATGGCAGAACATAATACTCCGTTTTCGCAAGATGATCATTTGATTGAATGTTGCAAGCAGATGTTTCCAGACAGCGCAATTGCTAAAAAAAAAAAAAAAATGCCTTGGTGACATATTGGAGTGTTAATAAAATCATTTTTATATAATTGTGAATTTCTGGTAATAAAAAATAAAATAAAAATGAAGAAATAAATAACATTTGGTAGCACACAGCTTATTTGTGCTAAAGTTGCACTAAAAGATTGTGTAAGCATCCTCTATCCCCGTGTATTTGATGCATAAAATAATCTAGGTATTTCTGGGTTTTTTAAAGAAGAAAATCTGGGTTTATTTCTAGAACTTGAGTGGCAACCTTGGTTGAGACGATGTGTTTGACAAGCCCCTCGTGAGCCCGAAAATGACCATAAGTCCATATCAACATTCTTCACCACACACTATAACATGAGGTGACAAGAGGAGCTCTCATTGCATAGTGACTTGAATGGGCATTAAAATATATCGAGTCAACCTCATAAATAATAGTCTCTCAACCCACACATTTATTCTCATTGTATGGCTATGAAACATAGAAAACAACGAAGACGTTATAAACCGCAGTGGTTGAATCACATGTAATCATCACATCTCAACCCTTAACCCGTCATGGGTCGTAGGGGTGCCATGGTGGAAGCATCAGCAGACAGGGTCCTCCACTGCTCTCTATCCTCAGCAATGCGTACAAGAGTGGAAAAACCGTGTCCTGCCCATTATTTGATGTTATCAGCCCAGGATTTTCTTTGCCTTCCTCTTCTCCGTTTACCTTCGCCTGTTCCCTGGAGGATCGTTTTCGAAAGGGAGTCATGACGAGTTACATGCCCAAACCAGGCAAGCTTTCGACGTTTCACTACTGACAAAAGTGGTTCTTGGTGGCCTGCATAGGTGTTTATTGTCTCTCTAACATAGACATTTGTTTTGTGCTCTTTATAGTAAATGCGCAAAATTCTTCTATAACATTTATACTCGAAAGCCTGAATCCTTCGCTCCGTATCTGCAGTGAGTGTCCAGCCCTCACACCCATACAAGAGAATAGATAATACAAGTGATTTGTATAATTTGATCTTCACAGGAAAACTGATGTTACTTTTCCAGATCACATTCAGCCTTGTCATGGCAGCTGAGGCCATCTCAAGTCTTGTCTTGATTTCTTTACTTGATCTTCCATCATAACATATAGTGGACCCCAGATATGTAAAGGTGTTAACTTCTTCTAACGTTTGCCCATTTATCGTAATGTTGGTCGGAACATGTTTCTTATGGCTATTCACCAATATCTTTCTTTTTTTTTCTATATTAATTTCCATCCCATACGTTCTTGTTACTTTCTCCAGTCTAGAGGTAAGGTCTTGGAGTTCTGATTCTGTTCCAGCTATAAGATCGACATCATCAGCAAAACGTAGATTGCAAAGAGGTCGGCCTCCAATCGATATGGTTGTTTTATAATCGTAGAGAGCCTCCTGCATAATATGTTCTAGATATACATTAAAGAGCACTGGGGACAGGATACATCCCTGACGAACTCCTACAGTTGTTTTGAAAAATTCTCCAATGTCATTGCTTGCAAAATTAGCACTGCTTGCGTCCTTGAATAGTGCTTCAATGATATCTATGATGTTGGCATCAAAATTGAATTTTCTCATTATTCTAAAAAATGGCCAAAAGAGTGGGTGCAGTCATTAGTAATACCGCTTCCATAGAAAGGAAATCTAAAAATGTGCAAGAATTACAGAACCATTAGCCTAATTAGTCATCCAAGTAAAGTGATGTTGAGGATACTTTTGAACAGAATCAAACAGAAATCAGAAGAAATCTTGTCCGAGGAACAGGCTGGCTTTAGACCAAAAAGGAGTACCTCAGAACAAATCTTCAATATTAGATTACTGATCGAAAAACATCTCCAGCATCAACGCGATTTATACCATAACTTCATCGATTTCACAAAAGCCTTCGATAGAGTCTGGCATGAAGGCTTATGGCAAATAATGAGAAATAATGAGGCAAGATAACTACACAAACTAAAAGACAAGTATAGGAAATGACGTACTAACAACCACTATAGAAACTAGTGTAGTAACAATGACATCATTGAGTGATACGGGCACAACAACCTTGAAATGTAAAATAAATTGCTATGGAAGCCATCAATCCAAGAACACATGAAGTCTTTGTAACAAGCTTAGCGTAAGCTGTTGACTCCATGCTCCGTAAGGATCAAACAGAGAAATAAAAACTGACAACTTAAAGGATAACTCCAGCAATCAGCTTATGTTAATTAATCATCAACATCGTAAAATATATAAGCACTTATGACATTTTTATTTACCGTTCATACTAATACAAGAATGTAGCAAAAATCTGTTTAGGTTAACCTAAGGAGTGGAGATAGACGATATAATTATAAAAGTTATCATAATTCGCTACTAGTGACTATCTGCAATTTAGTAATACTGGCTCAACCAGGGTTCCATAAGTGTAATAAGACAGCTTGAAGTTTTAGGAATCTTGTCCTGAAATCTTGAATACTACTTCTCTCTCTTCTCAGCCCCCCACCCCACAGTGACAACTTTACATTCTAAAAGTCGTATAATAACAGCTTCGAATTTAAGTCTTATAATAGCTGATTCAAACTCGAGACGTTTGATAATCACAACTTTGAATTCTACTTTGAATTTTAAAAGTCTTATAATAACATCTTTGAATTTTAAGTCGTATAGAAACATTCTTGACTTTTAGAGGTTTTATAATTACATCTTTGAATTTTAAAAGTCTATTGGGGTTCATTTCATGTTGTGAAACAATTTTGATGAAGTTATTTTGTCGGGATTTTTCACACCGTGTCACATCTCCAACAGCACATAGGAAGGATGTGAAAGTATGCAAGTATTATGACGTGATAGTATGTAACTAAGGATGACGAGGAGTGGAAAACAGGAGAGTCTCCGTTACGCCTTTGGAGCGCACAGAAGGGTTTTACAAAGTGTGGCATAGCTACTTTATTATGTGTGGTAGATCCACTACTCACTCCAGAATTGTCTACATGAAAGTATGCTCAGATTGTATTATTCATTACCAAGGATGGTTACGCGAAGTCTGCATTGATAATTATTATTGGGAGGTGGATGAATCTCGTGTTAATATTAATTTCTCATGCTCGAAGAAATACACACGTGAGCATTTGCAGACATAAGAATGGGTGCTATATAGCACTGTTTTATGTGGGGAGAATTGTCTGAACTGTATATGATTAATGGTGCACATACGTATCGAGCATTCTAATTTCTGAATGTATGAATGGCGGATGCTTATAACGGAACTCATGATATAAAGATTTGGAGTGAGTCGTTAATCTGTTCCGAAGTATGTTGTTCAAATAAATATTAAGTCGTCAAACTCAAGGCTTTTGTAAACTATATCGTTGGAACAGTTTATGTTGAATTGGCGTTGACTATAATTAAGAAGTAACCCTAGATACGTGAGCTATGCATTATTACACAACGGTTGTAGAAGAATACTACAAACATAAAAGGTATCAGTTATTTATGGAAGACTATATACTTATAATCTGGATAACAGAACCCATAAGGTTGAGTCAAATCAAAGTATAAACGTTGAAGCCAAACACAATGTAAACATGCCAGAGAAACCTACACACGAGAAAATGAAACCACCTATATATCGTTCCAATAATAATAGTAGTACAGAAGAAAAACGCGAACAACTTTAAAAAAGAACCGCTTTAACAAAGTCTTATGATAAAATTTTTGAATTTTAGAAGTTTTATAACATCTTTGAAATTTAAAAGTCTTCATCATCATCAACATTTTCTTTTGTGCAACGTAGGGAGCATGAAGTCGGCGCGGCAGCTGGTCCCCTTGCAGGAAGCCTGCGTCAAAACATAATGTTACTCTAACAATGCAGTGAGAAGTTCAACAAGATTACAATATTACAGTATAGTATTACTCAGTCATTGATGTGAACACTTTTGTCGCATTAAACCTCTGCATTCAAGAAATATGAATTCCTCACGTTGTTCCTTCATGTTTGAACTCCAAGGATCACACGCTTGAATTTACGTCTTCTCCCTACCACTTTTCCGTCACTCCCTGTTGTATTCTCCATCCTTCAAATCCAGTCATAGCATTGCTTTCTCCCACATTCCCCCCCACCACCACCACCCCCATGTGTTAAATTCTACATAGGAAAGAGAATATCATACGCACGTACAGAAAACTCACAAACAAACAAAATCCACAAAAACAATCAAAGAAACAGGTTAAAACATAAAGATTACATAATAAAACACCATAAGCACTAAAAACACTTTGATAAGGCAACATACACGTAAATCCACTTTATTTGCTGACTCCATTACAATATGCAGATCGAGAATTATATACTCTTGATACTATTTTTAATAGTATTTCTCCAGTTATGACAGTTAATCTCTGCCTATGACTGTTATTCGGGAATACACTTAGGTCCACCACAGTACAACACAGTCGCATATGTCAGAACTTCACATCACATGTCATTCATTTCAAATTTTCATTGACTCATTTTAATCCTTGCAACACGAAAGCTAAACTAGCACGGTCTAACAACAACAAACTGATAATCAATATAATTTACGCTCTAAGTTTGTCACATTTTGAGTAAAGTGATTAGTGTTTGAGCAACAGAACTAGCAAAAATTGCTTCGCAGTTTGCACATAGATCTATATTATGATATAAACACAACTGTGAGGTTTCTACAGAGTTACCCACACAAGTAATATGACAGAGATTAAGAAGAAAAAAAAGAATGTGTGTGTGTGTGTTATTTTATTACATTTGGATGATACAGTTAATTGTACACTCAGCTTTTCTGTTACTAGGGTAGGTGTATTGCCACATATAACAAGGTTACCCCGTTACGTAGTTCCCGTGGGTGTCGGGGGAGAGAAAGAAAGAACAGGACTACTCCCCAAAACATATTCATCAGAGTCGACTAATATGATGTTGTACATAGGGCTGGCAACTTCAGTATGTCAACCAGAATGTTACAGAAACCACAGCTGCAAGAAGACATTAATGGTTTAGTGTATGCTTCCTGCAAAGGGGACCAGCTTCAATGAGGACCCCATGCTCCCACAGGGAACGAGAGGGGAAAACGACGATGATTATGATGATGCGGTTGAAATGAAGAACAGTGGACCGCTTGTTCAACAGTGGACCGCTTGTTCAACAGTGGCCTTAAAACAGAATTGAGAGACGCAGTAAAAAGAAGTAAGTCTTAGGGTTAGGAATCCTAAACCTAACCTTAATCATAACCGTACTGACGTGGGTGACTTACTTGGATGGCGTTGAAAAAGACGTCCATTCTTCTTCATTTCAACCTGATGATGCTTACGAGGGTAGATTAAAAGATTCTTTACTTTAAAAAATGCCACTTTTGTATCAGTACCTCTTTGGTCTACATATATTCTGGAACCAGTGCATCATATCAAACAGATTCCTATAAAAACCATAGCTGCAAAAGCATAAGAATGCTTCGGTGCACTTTCCTGCATGGAGACCACCTGCAGCGATGGCGCCAAACTCCATGAGGAGTGACAAGTAAAATGATGATAAAGAGTTACACGGTTGCCAAACGGAATTTCTGAGTGTCCGATTGGCTAAGCGTTAGAGCGCCTGTTCCTCGCAGCAAAGTTACCAGGTTCGGGAGCTACGCTCCAGTCTACCCAGCTCTAAATGGGTACCTGACTCTGTTCTTGAGTTATGGAAGGCTAAGCCAGCTAGGAAGGTAACTGGTCACCCCCTCCTCATGGAGCTGGGACCTAGTATACTGGTCTCTAACACTCCTCCCCCTCACAAATCAGTATCAAGTATGGGACAACCTTTACCTATACAAAAATTGAGTGCAAAATTAAACTCGACACTGGCCAGTCAATCAAACAAAAGACGTCACATTGCCAGATAAGCAAGTAGAACATATGGTACTCTCAAGACTATGATCATGCAGCAGTCAAAGCATGACAAATTGCAAAAAACTCTCACAAGTAATCACATTTATTAACTGTAAATTTCTGAACACAGTCAAGTATAATTAATGACACAGTCAAGTTATTTCAACCTTTCTTGTTCATCATCATCATCATCAGCTGCCATCTCCGCAACGACGGTTGGCTGCAATGTATCCCCAACGTTTTCTGTCTCTTGTCTTGTTGGTGCACTCTGATAGGCTCTTTCCTATCCATCTCTTGATGTTATCTTCCCACCTATAGCGCTGTTTTCCTCTTGCATGTTTGCCTTCAACTCTGCCTTCCTTTATGGTCTTCAGCAAAGTGTTAAGTCTTTTTATATGGCCAAAATATTGTAGCTGACTTGTTACGACTTACTAAAGCTAGCTAGCAGTGGTTTATAAGTCTGTATGCTCCACTTACGCAATCATTTCAATAATCATCGCTCATTATTCCTTCTTTCTTCTCTGTTTTGTTTTGTTATTCTTTCTTTCGTTCTGTATTTTTTCCTTTGTTTAACTTCCTCCAGCTAACAAAAGAAAAAAATTACAAATTGTATCATGTGATACGGTACGCTTTGTACGGACAACCTATGACTGTGGGGCTGATACATTCATATCAAGTAATTAGGTAAAGAATCCTGTTACATACCCATTGAGACATATTGGGAATATGGTGTTAGGCCCATATTTTCTTGACCATCGGCACGCCAGGGGTGATGTAGTCAGCATCACGCCGGTTGCCTTTAACCTTCCTAGAAGTTGGCTCTGGTACCCAATTCATGAGGGTCGACCCCGGAGCCGTCTGTGGTCTAAAAAAATCCCACCTCAACTGGGGATCAAACCAGGACCGCCAAGCTGGGAAGCCAGGGCACCAACTATTGCATTACCGCGGCTCTATATCAAGTAGTAATAATACATACACACACAAAAGTATATACATCGCTCGAATACCAATAGACACGAAAAAAATGAAATCATCACAGTTTAATAATGTTGAGATCTGTTAGCGATTTATGGAGTGTTGTTTTTGCTGAAAATACCAGACAGTTAGAAAATTGGATATGTGTCATGCTTATTTTACTGAACTGAACTCGCCCATAAGTCTTTATTTGATCAAATGTTGATGTTATTCCCCCCTAATATTATCATAAAACTGAGTCTGGAATTGAAACCACGTGGGAAGAAAAGAGTAAGAAGGTCAAGGACAGACTGGACACGATAGTTAAAAACAGGAAGCCAATGCGATAAAGGCGATCAGAGCATCATGGGTAGAGCTGAACAGGACGCTCCAAAAATAGAAATCGATGATGATTAGTATTCATCGTTTTCCTTTTTGAGCATGAAGCCTCAAATGTTGCTGTCCCTCCCCAATTGCAGGAAACATGTGTCAAAGCGTATGCTCCTGCAGAGATGGTCTATGTAGCTATCTATTTTACCTGATGAAGTTGCTAACCCCATACACAATTTTTACTAGTTGCCTCTTACGACATACCTGAGGTAGTAGTGGTTCTATTTTATCTTTGTCTCGTCACAGACTCCCGGGACGTACATGGATGTTGATGACCACATAATCGCAAATTCTAACTCTTCTCCTGTTTGTGTAGCATTCAACAAATTCTTGTTGTAGTTTCTTTTTCAGATCGTCATCTCAGTTGTTTACCAAATAGGAACTTTTCCAATGATATTGATATCACTAGAGTGAGATTGGAACTGAAGGGGCAGTGTTAAGAAATTTGCCATTTCCAAAGTTGAACTGTCTCGATCGATGTGCTTTAGGGTGCAAATTTGACATGACCTTGACATAACATCTTTAGTAAGTGTCGTGAATATTTGAAGTATAATACTCGTACTTCAGCAGTTGTCTTATAAGAAGTATGCTCTGACAGCATGAAAAGACGCCAGCAACAGAATAAACAGTACCGACGACAGGAAGTTGTGCAGAGACATAATCACCTATACCATCAGATATGGTATTTGAAGAAGAAGATGCTATGAACAAATGCACACATGAAATTTTATTACAGACATCAGAAAGAAGCAGTCCACATTTTTATGTGGTGAGTGTTACTCACAAGTATGAGAGGAGGTTAAGGCCGCAATATCAGATATGGAGGCTACACCTCATGCTCATTACCGTGGACGCCAGCTAATCAAGGTGAAAAGATAGCAGTTTGTAAGCCCACTCTTGCTGGTTATGTAGAGTCTCATGGAAAACTTCTGCCATACGTCCCCGCCATACATCATGGATACAAGGTTTCGTGGGTCCTAGCAGAGGAATTCGGAACAAGTGGAGCCCCAGAGATGTTGTGCGCAGAACCCACCCGCAACTGGTGAATGCTCCAGCACACATCAGTCCACTCCCAAATCATGGGTCAAATGATGCTTGGCGTTAGATGGCTGTAGAAAACTGGTGCTCAAAACGAAACCATCAAGACCAACCGATGTGAGGACCAATTCTCTAATGATCACCACACCAGTCGCAAGCTATGGGTCAAATAGTACAAATAAAAACTAGGGTAAAGCGTTATCCAACTCATGCCATTGCACACCTCGCCATTAACGCAAGCCTGGTGATCCTTGATCAATAAGCTTCATTTAGTCTGATACTGAGCAATGAGCTGAGAGTGAGTCACAGACCAAATGCAGAGGGAGCCCCAGGTGAAACCGTCCGATCAAGGACATTTCGCTCCTGTATGTCTTTTAATTATTGGCTGCTATATTCATCACAATAAGGAAATTTGTGCCAGAAGATTACAGGTGTCTCAGAATTTTCGCTCAAAACGTCAGCCAACCACCCAATTAACAATGTTGAGTCTAGTCTCAGGACCTGCTGGGTTTGAGCAGCCCTCTGGATTTGTAAGAAAGCTCTACAAACAATACCCCTCACAATTAAAAACCCTATATATAGACACAAAGCAGCTGAAAGAGACGTGCATTTTCCAGGGCAAAAAAGAGTGAAACTCATAACCCCTGTGATTGAAAAGTCAAGTTTGGACGTGTTATTAGAAATGGAAATTTTAAATACATTGTGACAACTAGCAAAACTGATCTCAAAATAAAAGAGGACGACAAAGTGAGAAGATACGAGACAGTTTGATATCATGTATGGAAAGAAGTCATCAGAATTGACGACAGAAACAGAGACAGCAGGTTGTGGAAAAGCTTGCAAATTGGTGTAGAAAAACTGAGTCACAAAGTAATCAGAAGACAGAAACCGTAAAACTGTACATAACACATCTGAAAGAGAAACGTTGAGAGAAGTGATACAGATCTATTATATAAAGATCTTTCTATCCCAGACAGTTTTATCCAGACACAGTCATGGATGCCAGTTTCCCCTTCCCCCACCCCCAATATGATCTTTTAAAAATAAGCATTTAACATAAATGTTTATGAGAAAATATTTCGTAACAATTAAAAATGTGTTATAAATTGGCTACAAAACATTTAGAAGTATTTAAGTGTTACAAGTGTAGCAACATGGACAAGACAATCTAGAAGTGCCACGTTAACTAATGATAAATTATGAATCGAAAACCAGAAGTCTACTGTGACTTTCTGATTAATGCTCCGAACGAGATAATTCTTTTTGAAAATTGAACAGCAACTACAAAAACATGTAATTATGGCAGTGGAAAATCATTATCTTTGGTAATTAACGAGGAAATCTGGAAAATTAGCACAACAGCCTCTAAATCCCACAAAAAGCTACCAGCAGGAAAGTGAACACAAGCTCGGACTTCCGAGAAAGGAAAAGGTTAGATTTGGGTTGGGTATATAAGCCCGCTCAGATTCAATACTGGACTCTCAAAATTTCACTCATAGCTGAAAATACGTCCAGCGGACTGACACGCGCTTGTCGAAGCCACATAACCACAGGCCATAGCTGAGAAAAGAAAATATGCCCTGCTTGTGAACAGACTTGCATAAGTGATACGCTCAGATGCGTAACACTATGTTTGAAGGGTATGTTAAACATATATTAATAGCTGAGTTACAAGTATTTTGATGTTATGTAAATTGGTGTAATATTTAAATATTAATGTTTTCACTGATTTTGAATTAACTGCTGATATCTTAATCTTGGTACTTTAAAACCCTGTGCTGATAACTGAAAATTGGTTCCAACTAAATATAACCTGCACAATCCTGAACAGCATGACGCAGCTAGAAGTCTTTAGCAGGATTGCGCAATATTAGCTATAAGAGCATACAGTCATTTTCAGGGCTTGGCTTTTAAATGCTGGATGCCAAGAGGTTAGTCTTTCTCGTCTTACTCTTCTTTTTCGATTCATCCGTTTCTTCGTTCAATTTAATATTTTGTTGATGTAATATCTTTAAAGGGAAATCACTGTTTGGCCTATCTTAGGACCAAAGGGAAGTAATCAAGACAGATTTTAAAAAATTAACTGATGTCTATAGTCTACTGTAGTGAAATTGACAGAGATACAACGGTAAAATACCTCCAAAGATAACATGTAAGGATAAAAACATAATGCGTAGGCTGCTGATAGTACATGATCGCCCAGACCGCGGGTCATCACCCTCCATAAAAATTGACTTGCTAGACAGGAGGGGAACGGCGGATAAAAAGGAAAAATATGACTGGAAAGATTGCGTGAGACTAGAAAGGCTAAGGAGACGCAATTGGATGGGAAACGGAGAAAAGTCACGTTTCCCAAGTTGACATAAAGTAAGGAACTCGACAGAAGGGACCTTGGATATGTTACGCCACAGTCATTTATTGGTCGCTTTTGCGATACCAAGCCTTTGATTTGAATTCAGCGGCAGAACGCAGATGTTTGGAATATTACAAAAATTAAAAAGTAACTTTTTCGTAATATTAATGTTAGGAATATAAAAATTAGCTGGCCGGATGGCCCATTCTGAGCAGTGAACTAATATGTTCTTAATTTTACAGACGGATAGATAATATTGAAGATAATGACAAAAGACAGTGTTGTTCACATCAGCGACAGACTGTATGGAATAAAAAGTGTCGCTATTTGCACAAAAAAACACGACCTTGAGACGCAGGTGTTCAAATCTACTTAGTAGGGAAGCGAAGGGACATTGGTGGGAGCTGTGTCTAAATATAACTTTTAACGACAAAATTTTGGAGGGGAGAGAAAGGTTGGTTCAAAAATCAAGTACGTTTTTGAACAAAACAAGTAGAGACGGACAGACTAACAGATAAACATCCATACTTGACTGAAGCATGACTGAAATGACTTTAGGGTAGGAAATTTGAATTTGAAATAAACCTAGGCAGTGATTGGCCACAGACAATCATTTTATCGGCGCTCAGACGAGAAGTGGGGCCATTCCTCAATAGTTGTTCGATGATAGACACAGTATTTTAAAGTGTGGTGATTTCCAAATGAAAGAAAGTGAAATAAGTTCAGGGACGCCATACTATAGCCAGCAGCTCAGCTGAGTTTTGCTAGCATTTCTGTGTTCTTTATTCATAATCTGAGCTGTGAGTTTCAGTTGTCAACAAGGCGGTGTCCATTCAGTTGGTGATTTTACTCGAGTGTATCTGTGCAGTACGTTGTGACAGAGACCACTATTATTGCCCGCCAGCACGGAGAGGTGGGACCACCAGATTTTAGCACCAGAGCTACATATGCAAGTTGAGTGAGCCTCTGGTCTGCTGGAAGTTCACCAACGCCTTTTAGTTACTAATACCCCATAAAATTCCTGCAATTTACTGGACACTGTGTAGTCAATATAGACAGGTGTGATGAGGCCACCCCAACAGCACAAGCAGGAAGTTAACTATCCTCCCAAGTAGATGACTACTAGAACATTTTAATAAAACTAACTAGTCTAGTACTTATATATGTACACTCTTGCATTTATTATGTAACATTCCATGCATTTCTTTCATAATTTTAAAATCCTTTTTTAAAAAAAAAGTTCTGGTCAACATAAAACTTGATCCAGAACAAATAAATGTAATATAATTCTATCAAAAATTTTACACTCTTGAGTTAGTTCAGTGTATTATAATATTTGTTAAATATTATTAGTCTGCTTAAATATCTGTGGGTGTATCCATAACTATCACACCACATTACATATCATTACCCTAGACATTTTACATAGCTACATTCATTAAGAAAAAAATTGAGTGTGAGGTCGTAGTGGTAGCAAGAAAGGCCTTCTGACAATTCACAACTACATTTTATCTCAGGAGCCTTCACAGCTGGCCTCATACATTACATTTAGTAATATCACCATCATACAATACCATCAAACCCACTACATCTACTAATGTATTTTATTGATTTTATGACGTACTTCTTTGATTGGCGTGACCACGACCTCATGGACTATGTTGTCTCAGTGAAGGTTCTGATCTATAGTGGCCCGTTATCATCAGAGGATCGTATTTGGAGGTAGGAAACAGATACCATAATCCGTGCATATGTTCCAGGTTTCTTATCCGGGAGAGAGTCACAAGAAAAGCATTTTAGCCGAAGCAAAGCAGATTGTAGTGTGGGTGATTAAATGACCACTTCTGCAGATCGCTGAATAGTAGCAATGGGCTACTTGTCCAGGGAAATAAAGAACTTGGAAGTCAACACCTGATTAATGACAGGAAGTGTCTGTTTTGTGAAATGACCTGAACGAGATAAGTAATAGTTACCTTGAAGAAATAAGATCCAGAAGTCACCAATAGCCATAATGATGACTAATAACATTCTATAATTTTCAGCCTGTGATTTTGTAAATACATATCTGCAAACTTTACTAACCTTCTATTTTAAATTAATAAGTGTACAGATATATTTTATAAATCGCAGTCGACTGATTTTGTAAAATTCTAGTTTCTGTTCGAAATTTTGTTACCGTGTGGAATTTAAGAGAATTAATTAATATTTTAATTTGGTAGGGATAAAATACGAGCTACATTTCACATCAACCATTAATAAAGACACCCTTGAAGCATAAGATAAAGTTAGTTGCTTATCCTTTACAGGACGTGGCAATCAACCCCAGCTTGTATTGGCTGTTTGTGATTTTTCTAGGCAATTTTTTCATTCAGTAGTTTGCCATTGCTTTCTGAACGGTACGGCGCTTATACCATTGTTAAAAATCCACACAAAGCGATCTGCTACCAAACCGCCTGCAGAAGGTTTCAAACCTGGTATATCTGGATTATGAAACTGCGTTCATATCCATTAGGCCACAGACGCCGACAAAGCATAAGATAGGTCTTGCAAAAAGGTGACTTACTTGATATCTCTTTCTGTAGCTACCATCTAAAGGTCTTGCGAAAAGGTGACTTACTTGATATCTCTTTCTGTAGCTACCACCTAAACTGTGCGGTTAACTACCTGACTTGACCTGTGTCATCCCTACATCTTGTTCACCAGCTCTCTTCTCCAGTCTTGGAAACTATATCTATTATTTATATCCAACTTCCATCTCGCCACAAAAAGTAATAAGTATGTTTGTTTTATATTGTGTAAAGTGTTAGCATGATGAAATCTAACCATAATCAAATGGGCATACCAGGTCGCTATTGTGAAAATAATGTACCATATCATGGCACGCCATAAAGCCCGCGGGGATAAAGAGTAAATGAAACAAACTGTGAGGGGATTACATAATTTACTAGACTTGGGAAAAGGATTTAACATAAGAAGTTGAAGTAGATATTTGTCAGAATTCATCAATCTTCTTATACAAGTAGACATTCCCACTGAAACGAAATCTTAAATTCTTCAGATAACAGAAAATCAAATGTACAAAAGCCATTCAGTGCAAAGCTCGGAGAATCAATAATCGTGGCAAAACACGCTTTTCACACTTTTGTAAAGCGCCAATATGACAACTTTAGAATTGGATGCTGTTTTTTTGTTGTTGAATGTTTTCTAGCAGGACAATAGCTCTTTCCTGCAGTAAATTAATATAGAGTTTTTACATTTTTCTTCGTTTTGAAATTTTGCTTTTATTGTCGTGATTTAAAAAAAAAACAACTTATTTTGCACTATCTGAGAAAATTATTCAGTATTGGCAAAGAATTCAACACAAATAATTTAACAATTTTAACACACAGGATATCATTAGCAGTGCAAAGTTTTATCAACATAAACTAAATTTCCCATGCCTGTACTAATTAAATAACTTCTGAAATGAACATCGGTTAGGCTCCATAAAGTGTGACAAATTTCATATATAGAAGAATCAGTCTTGAAAACAAGATGGAACTCTTTTATACCGCCAAACAACGTCAGGGGAAAACAAAGCAGAGCTGAGATGTCCAACTTGGCATATATGAAGTTCAAAAGAGAAAACAATCTCTTGAGCCAGGTAAACGATATTCATATATCATGGCTGACATTTATTTTAAAAGTTGAAAATTTAGCCTGGTAAGTTGTCATCAGCTAGCCGCCTTAACGAGGTGCTCCAGTATAAACTTGATGAGGATTCTGTATATTGTGTCCATGTTATCTGTATAGCGGTCGTCAAGAATGATTCTCACAGCGTCCAGGAATGGTTGTTCCATCAGCTGAAACGAAAAAAAAAATCAGTTGGCGATTAACCCTTGGTGGCTGGCACTATATTGCAGAATACTGAGTAGAATATTGCGATATATCTATTACACGGACGAGTATTAAAATCATTTATTTTAGTAATGTAAAGTAGTACGAGCATACACATATCTCTCACTGATACTCAGCAATGTATGAAAGGTAAATATAACTAGTTAAAGAGATATTAGGAAGGATATTTCGTCTTCCTAGGAGATATTATAATAGGTACAATATAATTGTTTCAAAGGAGGTATTAGAATGGATACAACATATCCTAGGGAATAGATACATCATATCCTAGAGAATGGATACCCCATATCATACAGAATGGATATAGCATGTCCCAGGGAATGAATAAAACGTATTGCTATCCTGGAAAGTATTAGAATGGATACTACATATCTGGGAAGGTTAAAGGCGGCCAGCGTGATGCTGATCACATCACCCTTAGTGTGCCGATAGTCAAGAAAATATGGGTTTAACACCATACTCCCAATATGCCTCAGTGGGCATGTAAACGGGATCCTTTAACTTTACCTTACAACATATCTTTTTCCTAGGTGGTATTATAATGGATACAATATAAATTTGTTTTCCAAGCAGATATTAGAATGGATACAAAGTATCCTAGAAAAAATATACACTACTGTATATTATTTTCCAGAATATATTAAGATGGATACACATATCTTCTTTCTAGGATATACTAAGATGGATATAAAATATATTCTTTCTATGAGATAAGAGAATTGATAAAGCGTATACTCTGATCCATGCTATACAGAGCTTCTACAAGATTTGCAGAAATTATGTGATGAAGGCAAACCATAAGTCGGAAGAGTTCAGGAACGCCACTGGTGTAAGACAGGGTGATGTTCTGTCACCTTATCTTTTCATACTCCTCATGGACGATTGTCATCAAAGCATGTAAGGAAAGGATCAAAAGGTATTCAGTGGGGTGCTGGAAGATGAGACAAGTCTGAATTTTAGAGCTGGCAATTGCTGACGATGTTGCTAGGATTGTTAAATCTAAGGCACGTCTTCAATCCAACCTGCAATTCTGGAAGAAAGAGCTGGAGAAGAGCGAGATGGTCATCAGCAGTTCCAAAAAAAAAAAAAAAATACAGTATAATAGATATAATAATAGATACAACATAAATTCTTCCTATGAGATAATAGGATGAAAAGGTAGTCCGTAGCAGGAACAACCTTAAGGGGAGTGAACTGTTAGAAATGTCACTATAATAAGTCCACCTTCATATAAGGTAAAAGACCAGTTATCTTCTTCGCTGCAGGTGCCTTCTCAAACTTAAGAGTAAAGTATATATTTACAGCTGGGTAAACTGGAGCGTAATGCGTCCCAGCTTCGATCCTGGAACCTGGCAACTGCCGCAAGACAAAAGCGCTGACTGCTTAGCCAATCGGATTCTTTCATTTAAGAATAGGTCTTGAGAATATATAATAGAGACGGCCGAAGTTGCATACTGGGACACGACACTAGTGAACGAAGTAACGCATCTGCATCCTACAAAGCGACTAAGGAAGATTGTGCATGGGTTAAAACCCTCAAAATGTATTAAAAAAACAAAAACAAACAAACAAACAAAAACTAAGAAACAGACAACAAAGTCTTTTATACGAGAATACTGGACATTCGTTCTAAAATAACCAACGGACCCTGTGTCTTGATTTTTAAAATATAAAACGAAGGGTTACATAATCCACACTCCTGCAAAAGTACTCTGGTAGTCCACTGATCCTATAAATAAAAAAGACAAGAAAAGAAGAATAAAAATGTATTGCGGTGAAACCTATTGCCTACAAAATGAACGAGACAAACAAAAACGATATAAACATATACATGCCACTTTATGTGTGTGGTTTTTTAAAAACTGTATGCCATTAGTTTGCTGCTTTTATCACAACATCAGTTTTACTTTGACTGTATTTGCTTCGTCTTTTAGTGTTGAAGCTCTTGGTAGTTTTGGATATTGTCACCGTAGATTTTTTGTTTCTTGATTTCTGAGAAACCCTACATTAAACGGTTGTCTATAGCTAAGTGTTGTTGTAAATGTTATGAGTTTTAGCAACACCTGCGCCTTTACACATACTTTTACGTCATGTAATGATGATCTGAGCTTCTTGTCTATGCACATATGATAATTCACCTTTTCTGTCCAATGACATACATGTCGCTTTATGTCGTTTCCATCAGTAGCAAGTTGAGCTGAAGAACAGAAGTTTATGACTATTTCTTCATTTTTGTTCAGAGTCCCAAGTTCAGGTTTTCTCATGATCTCTTCAAAGTTTTTATTGTCTACCAAGTTGTAATGCTTTTTTCTTCATTATCATCAAAGAAATGTTGAAGTCTGGTGTGAAATTCTTCTTTGAAAAATTCTTTTCATTATTTGGCGCATAACAGCATATCACTGGATGATGTTCTCTTTTATTTTCCTGTTCAGTTCTAAATGCCTGTGGATATTAATCTGGGCCCCATTGTTTCCAATTATATGGGAAAGTCTCGTTGACTTCTACGCTTTCTTTAAAAGTATAGCACTTTCACTGTGATGTGCCCTTTCTTCCTCATGTCCCGATGACAGTGCCATTTCTCTTGTGGTCAGCTTCTTCGGTTCATTTTTCACTTTATTTCACACAATCCTAGGATGTCATTATGGTAGAACACATTTCTGCTGCCACCTGTACATTTTTGCGTTGTTTGTGTGCTGTTCGAACATGCCAGATGTCCAATTTGGAAATTGTCCTAGAAGTAAAAAAGTACAGCCAATAGCCTTGACTAAATTGAATTACCGCTGGACATAAATATTTAAAGGCCCACTTCTTTGCGCTCGTGAAATAAATATTTCGTTCGCTCAAAACGTTATCAAAATTTAATATTGTTTTATAACCAGTCAGAGTGGGCCAAGGAAAACACTTTGACTAAAAGTAAGTCACAGAATGCATGACACCCTAATCCACGATTTAATCAAGAGTGGTGGCTCTATAAAATAGTCTGCCTGACGGCTTGACAACCCTAAATATTCTTGATGGAAAACTGTGGCCACGAAAAGAGCCTGGGATAGACATATTTTACGAAATAGATGTAGGCTGTGGCTGTATCAGCTTAGCTTAGTTTTGAGTTGGAAACCTGCTTGACTATAAGCTGATTACCATTGAAATGAAGTTTAAATAGTACTTCTTCTTTCCTTCCTTCTTAATTTGCGCTCCTTATGGAGCACGGCATCAACACTGCAGTAATCTCCATGTAGCCAGCCTGCAACAAAGCACTCGTGTGCTACCGTAGTGGTAGTTTCTGTAGTGATCTGTTTTATATTGTGGAGTTGCCACCCCCCGACCCACACAATCTTAGCTCAGGATCCTCTTAGGATAATCCTGTTGGGATCAGTGGCCCTATTCGTCCTTTAACTCAACACTGATCCCCCCCCCCCCTCCGAGCGCCATATGGGGCGGCCATTTGAAAGAGATACAAGAAAGAAGAGGTATACCATTGATAATCCTTTCCCAGTCTGTACTTCTGTAACCACGACCTGATGTGGAACGAAGAAATCGATATGTTGATTTGTGGGGCTGGTCAAATACTCCAGGACCTAGTTCTTCCAGCGGATGCCCCAGAAATAAATGTATTTCATCCTAGACGAGACTGAACTCAGAATAGAAGACTGGAAATCTCCTGCCTCACAATCATCTGTTTTCGATTTATGTGGGTGGAATCAACGGTGAAGACAGTCAAGAAGCAGTCATGCAAAAAAGATAACAAGATATTTCAGGATGGAGAGTCCTATATTTGTAAGATTCTGAAGACTGTAGATCCAGTATTGTCTTCCGACATGAGACACGTATTTTTTCGTTTGTTCTTCTCTCTTTCTTTTCTTTCATTTTCCCTGTCATTTGTTTTATTCTTTCTATTTTCATCCATTCATCACCCTTCAGCTCACCAAGGAGCATAGACCTATTACAAACGTAAGTCAAGTCTTCCTATTCCAAGCCATTAGATCAAGGTCTTATAATGTCATCCTTACTCTTTTAATGTCTGTCTCCAGTTCTTTGTCTCCAGTTCTCTATCTCCATTTCTCTATCTCCATTTCTTATCTCCATGAATTCTTCGTACATAACTTCTTTGTAATACTATCGACAAGTTTCCTCAGTGTGTGTTCTATCCATCACCAGCATCTTTTTCTTACCTTTTGTTCCACTGGCACTTGTTTAGTTTGTATCTTCAGTTCCACATTAATGATAGTCATACCATTTCAGTCCTACGCAAGATTCCATTATGCACGTCAGTAACTTTCTTGTTGTTTCTTTTGTTGTTCTCCATGTTTCAGAGCCATACAATAGGACTGACTTGACATTTGAGTTGACGAATCTGATTTTTGTGTTGGACTTGATTTCTCTTGATCTGCATATATTTCTTAACGTAACGCAAGGTCCCCTTGCCTTTTATATTCTTATTTTGACATCCCTGTCTGGCTCTCCAACTTTGTCTATATTGCTGCCTGATAAATTATGGTTCTTTATCGTGCAGCGGTGTTTCTTCAAGTGTAATATAGTTATCGTTTCCTGCGCTTTTACATCGTTTTTATATTTCATTCCTTCCTTTCTTTATTTTTAATCTTCTTCAGTATTTGAAAGAGACGCGGCTGGTGGAGCGATAATGGTTTTAACATTTCGGTAATTAGATTTAGTGTGTGCTGCCAATGTTGTTGCAGAGAAAGGTAACTATTTATATTAAATCGTGTTAACAGGAAAACTCTTCTGGTAACCAAATACTGGTTTGTGTGACCCTCAAATGTGGGGCGGTTTAGTTTTATTCGGTTCATCGGTTTCTAATAAGGTGCAACATTTTCATTCTCGTGTCGTCTTTATTTTCACTCTTCGTCTTCTCCGCTTCTTGTCTCTTTTTTTCTGCTAGACATTTCTTTTTTTTTTTCCTGTAGCGTTATATTAAGAAAAAAAATATATATATATATATTTTTCCCCATCCCTGTCGTTCATTCATTCATCACGTGTCAGATCCCTGTGGAACACAGACCTATGACAACTACATGCCAAGCCTATCTGTCCTGTGTTATCCGTTGATAACGGGGGTTGGAGTGGCTAAGAGGCATGGTGTCCGCCTCTAATTGTAAACGTGCCGGGTTCGGTTTCCAGTACAGGGAATATATTTTATGGCAATTTTTTTAGGAAGTATAAATGGGAAAGAAGAGGAGCTGGGGGAAGAGATGAGGAAAGCAAAATTAGAAATCCTGGCTATAACGGAAACAAAGAAAAAGGGACAAGGAGTCATGGATTTCGATGGCAACACGCTGCTCTACAGTGGTGTACCCACATCTGAAAGAGCTAAAGGAGGGCGTGGGTTGCATTGTGGCCAAAAACCAAAAAGATAGTATCAAGGGATGAAACTTTGTCTCTGAGAGAATTATGGTTGTAAAACTAAAAGAAGGAGAAACCATAGTCAGCCTGGTCATAGTGTATGGGCCAAATGAGGATGAGAGAGCAGAGGTCAAGGAGGAATTCTTCGAGCTGCTTCAAAGGACAGTGGATGACTGCCTAGATGAAGTTATCATGCTCGGAGATTTCAATGCCAGAGTTGGAAATGACCATGCTAGATGGGGTGGAGTTATCGGAAGATATGGAGAAGATACTCTCAATGACAATGGAAAGCGACTCCTTAGATTCTGCAGTGAGCAGAATCTGATCATTACAAACATAAAGTTCCCCCATAAGTGCATACATGCATACACTAGATGTGACCCAACAAAGAATGAGAAGTCAGTGATCGACTATGCCATTGTTAGGAGGAGCTCATTCAAATATGTCCGGGATGCTAGAGTCTGGAGGGGGCCAGAGATTGGAAGTGATCACTTCCTGCTTACAATCAAAAGAACAACTAAAAGAGTTGCTCAGCCTAGGAACTGCCCAACATCACGCAAGAAACCAAGTAAACAAACGGGAGAAATGAGCATTAAGACCTACAAGCTGAGAGAGCCAGAAATTAAGATCAGATATCAGGGGCTTATTGCTACATCGGCGAGAAACACAGAAGAACAACCTGATGACTTGGAAACCCTCTGGCTTAAATTCAAGGACACCATAAAGACAGCTGCTGCAGAAGCATGTGGTGAAGTCCGACTTGGGAACAAGAGAAAGAGGACACCTTGGTGGACAGAGGAAGTCAAAGAGAAAATAAGAGATAAGAAAATGGCATGGAAACAATACTTAGGAGCTAAAAACACAGCGGGACAAATAGAGAAATATAGAGAATATGTGATATTCAGAACAGAAGCAAAGAACAAGGTGCTAGCAGCAAAACAGAAGTCCTGGGAAGAATTTGCAGAAAAGCTAGAAAAAGATGCACAAGAAAACCAGAAATTGTTCTATAAGACCCTAAAGAACATGAGGAAGGAAAAACAATGCCCTCTCAAATTTATAAAGGACAAGCAAGGCAAATTGCTTACTGCCCCGAAGGAAGTAATGGAAAGATGGAAAGAATATTTCTCAGAACTCCTTGACGGTGAGCAAGGTCAGGCATCAGAAATGATAACCACTAGCACAGAAGAAGAAACCAATGGTGATGAAGATGACATAAAGATGGAAGAACTGAAGGCAGCACTGGAGAAAATCAAGATGGGCAAAGCAGCAGGGCATGATGGTATAACACCAGAAATGGTTAAGTACATGGGAGCATCAGGTGACGTATTACTCTTAAGGGTCCTACAGGCAGCGTGGTGCAACAAGACCATACCAAAGGATTGGGAGATTGCCATCATAATACCAATTTTCAAAAAAGGTGACAATCGACAATGTGGAAACCACAGAGGCATATCCCTTCTTAATGTCCCTGGTAAAATCTACTATAGAATCCTAGAGCAGAGACTCCGACGCCTAGCTGAGCCACAATTGGATGAGATCCAGTGCGGATTCCGAGCAAACCGAAGTACTCAAGAACTGATCTTCACACTTAGATAGCTGAGTGAAAAGGCCCTTGAGTATAAGAGTGAGATCCATCTTTGTTTCATAGATCTGGAAAAGGTGTTTGACAGGGTACCCTGTTTGGCAAGGAAACGATGTCATCAAGGCATGTAAGGAGAGAACAAAAAAGTATTCAGTGGGGTACTGGAAGATGAGACAGGTCTGTATTTCAGAGCTGGCATTTGCTGATGATGTTGCCCTGATTGCTAAATCAGAGGCACATCTCCAATCCAACCTGCAAGTCTGGAAGGAAGAGCTGGAGAAGAGAGGGATGGTCATAAGCAGCTCTAAAACAAAATCCATGGTGATATCACGAGAAGAAAGAAGACATCAGATTAAGCTGGGAGAACAGGTCCTGGAGCAGGTTGACCACTTTAAATACCTCGGAGCTATTATAGACCGAAAGGGAGGCAACAAAGAAGAGTTGGCCACTCGAAAAGCAGAAGCTAGGAGACTTTTTCAGGCCATAAATCGAGGATTCCTCAGCAAGAGAGAGGTTGGTAAGAAAACGAAGATGGCTGTATACCGCTCCACCTATGTCCCAGTCTTGACATATGGATGCGAGTCATGGGCAATGACTACAACCCACAAAAGCCAGATCCAAACCTCAGAAATGAGGTATCTGAGGAAGGTGGTTGAAGTAACAAGAAGAGACATGGTCCGCAACCAGACGATACGTCAAGGCCTAAAATCCCACCCCTGCAGACCCAAGTAGAACAGTGCCAACTAAGATGGTTTGGCCATGTCTGCAGAATGGGAGAAGATCGGCTACCACGACAAGCATGGGAAAAACAGAGCCAGGGATCCAGACCCCCAGGACGACCCAGAGTCCGCTGGGAGGACAACATTAGACAATCTTTGAAGGACCGAGGACTAGAATGGAACCAGGCCAGGAGGAAGACAGCCGATAGGATAATCTGGCGCTCTCTCTTCCAAACCTCTACACCTCACGGTAGAAGGGGAACGACTAAGTAAGTAAGTAATTTTGTTAGAACCAGTAGGTACTAATAATGTTATACTCCGCCTACCTCCTTCCTCCTGGGTACTGAGATTGGATGCCTAGCCTTCTCGGATAAGGGGGAAAAATAAACGGTCCTTTGTGCGAGTTGCGCACGTTGAAAATCCTAAAGCATTAGGAAATTTTAAAGAGTAGGTCATACTGCCGCTGCCCTGGCAAAATTTACAAAATTAGGAAAAACCTACCAGCCATAAAAATATTTAAAGAATGTGTGATTCCTGTATATACACATTGGGATCCTTGCCCGTACTACGTAGTTCGCGCACTGTGCTGAGATCCTCCTTGTGTGATCTCAAGGAGGAGATCGGAGCACTGATGACGTTGTCCGTGTGCAATGAAGATAATCCTTAACACCAAACCAGCCCAAACCAAACCAAACCAAACCAAACCAAACCAAACCAAACCAAACCAGCCCAAACTAAATCCGTTGAAGGTCTTTCAATTTCCACTTTATCCTCTTCATGTCAGCGTGTAGCGCCTTTCTCCGTGTGAATTTGTTTTAGGATGGTTTCCCTCTATTTATCTACCATGGGGTTTTCAGAACAAGGACTGCATTGTACTGCTATCAACTAGTTTTTACAACGTGTGTCCTATCCAATGCCAATGTCTAATCTTCATCTCTTGTTCCAGTGGTATTTGTCTAGTTCTTTCTATCAGCTCTACATTAGTGGTTTTGTCATGCCTTTACAATCTTTCTATTCTCCGCAAACATCAATCTATGAAAGTCTGTATCTTTCTTATTACAATTATTTTTGTTTGGCTTCCTCTATCATTACATGACCAGAATGCACACACAAATAAATTAGTTTTGCAGCCCTCGTGCGTTTTGAGACAATTCGCAGTTCTGAATATTCCATCAAATTTGTCCTCAAACCAAGCACAGCACGTTCCCAGGTTAGATCACGTGTCTTCGCAACGAAGGTTGATTGCAATATATCTCAGCTTGTTATGTTTCTTTTTTTTTACTTCTTGTCCTGATTGTAACATTGTGATTGACTATTATCTTGTCGTGGTTGTAACACTGTAATTGGCTATTTTCTGTTTTGTGTCTTGATTATAACACTGTGATTGACTATTTTCTGTTTTGTGTCTTAATTATAACACCGTGATTGACTATTTTCTGTTTTTGTGTCTTGATTATAACACTGTGATTGACTAATTGACTAATTTAAAGGAAAAATACCGACTAGAGATAATATAATATAAAACAAATACAAACAAAAACATATTACAATAAAAGAAACACGTCCTGATATAACCAACAAATCCATGTACATGGTAGATGGTTGAAAGGGGCGTGCTACAAAATGAAGTAGCAAACACATTAATAAAAAAAAAAATTGACTAATTTCTGTTTTGAGTCTTGATTATAACTCTGTGATTGACTATTTTCTGTTTTGTATCTTGATTATAACACTGTAATTGATTATGTTCTATTTCTTGGCTTGGTTTTAACACTATGATTGACTTTTATATTTCTTGTCTTGATTATAACACTATGATTGACTATTGTCTATTTCTTGGCTTGATTATAACACTGTTAGGGCTTATTTTCTTCTTATCTCTTGATGTTTCCGTCGCGCTATTATTTTCCCCCTCATTTATAGTTTCCAACAAAGTGCTACGACAAATTGTTTTAATTTGTCCAACAAAAATTTTATCTTTTCAATTTTGATCTCTTTCACTTCTCTGTCACTATAATTATTATTGTTATTATTTAATTCATAGCTTTTCCAATACTTCTTTAAATTTTTTTAAATTCTTACTTTTGTTGTTGTTGCTGTTTCCTGTACATGCGTCCTATCATCTTTATACCCGCAATTCTAGGCTTTAGTTCTTTCTTCCGATAGTTTGTTGTGCGGTCTTATTCATCTGAGTTTTGTCTGTTAGTTTGTTAGATGTTTGATATTTTTTTTTTTTTTTTCGTACGCCCGCTAATACTCGAGGCGAAATCTCAGGTTATTATTAATTTCTAACCTGACATTGATTTTACGTGAGTATCCCTTTTTTTTCTTGTACAGAGACAGGTGTCCCTCGCCATTCAGGCAGATACTCGCCGATTTCGGAGGTACCCATTAGAGCTGGGTCGGCTCAGGAGCCGCCAATCCCTGGTCGACGACACTCCTTCAAATGTTCTCGCCAGGTCTCGAGTTAATCCAGTCCAAATCCCGGTCGACGAAAAATCCTCAAATGCCGTCGCCCGGGTTTGATCCTGCATCACCCGGTCGCCAGAGCGGTGTTGTAACCACTACGCTAGAGCGGCTCCATGATATTTTTATAATGTTCCTGAAAGCATTTTTTGGGCTTTCTCATTCTTTTGTTCATGAATGTTTCACATCCGTCCCCCTCTATTGTTATGAAATCAAAGTTAACGCCCAGTTCAGTTTCACAACTCTTGCTGTTTAATTGTTTCACTCGTTTCCGCACGAAGTTGTCTTGTTTTTAACCCGGCGTAAACAAAGATAGAGCCGCGGTAGCGCAGTGCTTAGTGCACTGGCTTCCTAGCTCGGAGGTCCATGGTTCGATCCCCAATTGAGGTGGGATTTTTTTGACCACAAACGTCTGACCACATCACCCCTATTGTGCCGATGGTCAAGAAAGTGTCCTAACACCATATTCCGAATATGTCTCAATAGGCGTGTAACAGGATCCTAAACAAAAGATGCAATATGGATATAATGAACAGAGAGATTCTAAATATCTTTCTACGAAATCACATCGCCTTGATCAACACTAATCTTCATCTTTGATATGGATCATATAATTCGCTTCCTTGTGAGTAGAATGGCTTTATGTAACACCGAAAAACTCTCATTCTTACTTCCGCTGACAATGACTTATTGCCAAGTTAGCTTTTTTTTTGTTTTGGTTTGTTTGTTGTTTTTTTAATTCGTGTAAATGCTGTCTTTACTTGAACATCATCTTGATAAACGTAATTCGTGTAAATGCTGTCTTTACTTGAACATCATCTTGCTAAACGTATTGCTACAAGAACCACCACAGAAAGAGCATACGACTTGCCGTAGGTTTTCTTAAGGGAAGCAATTGGAGTCGATTATTTATGCTGCATAAGAAGAGCAAAAAATGATAATACATTAGCTAATTATTTTGTCACGTAAACACACACACAGAAAAGGACTTCTGCTACCTCAGGCATGTCGTAAAAGGCGACAAATATGTGACGTTTTCACGCGGCTGGTAACTTATGGAAAATAAATTACTACAGAAACACCAGGCTCTAGGAGCTTTATGCTTGGACGCAGGCTTCTTGCAAGGGGGTCAGCTACAGTTGTGGCCCCAGACTCCGTAAGGAGCGGAACAGATATGATGATGTTTCTCTACTTTAATTTGAATCTCTAATTCGAAGCTAGTTGTGCGATTAAGCATTTAAAATCTTTTAGCACTTGCTCCACCTGGTGACCAATAATAAAATATTTCTTTGGATATTCTGAGGTATATGTAGCCGTGACATAAATTCAGTAACTATAACCGCACTAAGACTAACGGAAGGCAAGGAGAAACTATCGCCATATTACTGCTAGTTAAGTCTTATAATCCAAATAAAGAAACTCAACAACAACAAAAACTATGAATGAGAAGCGAATTAATAAATTAGGCAAATAAAATGGCTTTGACACCGAAACAGAAACAACTTTGTTATAACAGTCGAAGACAGAGACAAGAGAAGATAACATCTCGAGATGGGCAGGAAATAGCCAGTCAGGGCAAAGATACAGAGAGCGCTAGAGATCCATTACGATCAATTTTCGATGTCGAGATAGTATGTTATCTAATCTAGTGTGACTCGTGAATCGAATCCAGAAGATATTTCATTAAAAGAAGTAAGATAGAAAGAGAGTAGCTAACTCAATCAATGAAGATAACAACAACATAGACAGGAATTACAAGACAGCTGTTATAATAAAATAATAGAAGAAATTAATGGACACGACAAAGTGAGACAAGACTTGTAAGTGAAGAGAACAACGCCAAGATAATGAGATGAAAAGTGAGAATTCGATAAATAAACTCCCGTACAGAACTGACTCACTGGGATTTGTCGCACAATCCATCTTAATACAATAATGGACGTTGTGCACTCGGGGACATAAAACCAGGGTGTCTTATCTCACTCAGTCACTATGGATGGCAGATGAGAAAAGTCCAAACTGTCCCATTTCTCATCTTTGGCTTTAAAGTGGCACAAAGATAGGGGCTTTTAAATGGGATAATTCTACGTGGCACAAGTATCAACCAGGGAGTAGAAACTTAGGTTGGGTTAGAAGGAAGAGCAGATGAGAAAGAATCAAACCGTCTGAGGATAAATTTTGGGAAGACAGCGTTGTGAGAATTCACGGAGACAAGAGAAAAGCAAATTGATATTTAAAATTTTGGCTTCTACCATCAGTTTGTCTATGCGCCAGGAAATATTTGTATCTGGGAACAGGAAAGGGAAGCGAGGGAGGGGAACAAGACGACTGAAAAGATGATGTAGTTGATGATGATGATGATACAGAGTTACTATTATCGACAATAAAGGGGGCGGGGAGCAAGCAGGTAAACAAAAAGAAAGAAAGAAAAAAACACACACACACAAGGAGGAAGAAAACGAGATTAATAAAAGGGGTAGAATAAATCAAACACGAATAATATGAATAGTAGGATGACACAGAAGGAGCAAAGAAAAAAAGAAGCGGAAAAGGAGACGGGCGAAATGAAAACAAAACAAGTGACGACAAATGTGCAGTGTTTACTTCAGAACGGCTCCATGTACATAGTCACTTTTCGTGTTGCTCTACTTGTTAATGTAACGTAAACCTAGCCAACGGAAACTGATGCGTGTCTTGCATGCTGCAACACTGTTCATAGTGTGTCTTTCCCGTGTGAGATTCTTGCCCTACGTAGTCTTACTTCAGGTCTCAACCAGACAACATTTGTTCTAATCAGTACTAACTAGTTTCATAACTTAACATAAAAGAGTCCCATAGTAGATACTGCCGTTGTGGAGTGAAGTGTTATAGACTTCACTATTTCTAGGTCTCTGCTTTATAAGGTGAGGTGACCGGGTCTCTTCCTCACTACCTTTGCCTTTTCTAATTTAAAAGCTGAGTTAGGTATCTATTTACAGCATGGTAGACTAAATAATCAGAATTTTGCAATTCAAAAGTCAAGTCAGTCCTATTGTATAGCCTTGAAACATGAAAAACAACACATACATTAACCAAAAAGCTACAGACTTCCATGAATGGATGTTTGCGTAGAATAGAAAGATTGAATATTTATGAGAAGATTACTAATGCGAAACTAATGACAAGAACTAGACAGGCGCAAGTGAAACATGTTATGAGAAAAAGACGCTAGGGATGGATAGGACATATACTGAGGAATCTGTATATAGCATTACCAGACGGTCCTTTTTGTGAAATCCCCAGGGTAAGACAGGTATAGGGAGACCAAGGAACACATGGAGAAGAGAACTGGAGAGACATGAAAGGGATGAAGTAGATATAGAAAGACCTTGAGCTAACGTCACGTGACAGGAAGCTTTTTCATGGTTTTGTTGAAGTTTTATACACCTTGAGAGCTGAAAGATGATAATAATGATGATATTGTGGTGTAAAAACAACTTTTCATTTATTATTATATTTTCAGTAGTCGGGCACATTTAAAGAAAATCACAAAGAATTTACCCAGAATTGTTCAGCACTAAACCTCTGGAACTGCCGATGTTGTTGGGCCACTTTTTGCATCTTATCTAGTGCGTAATCAACATCGTCAATATTGTTGATTATATCATCTAACGAAGTCATCATTTTCTCTGCATGCTTTTCTAATTCCTCGCTCATGCGCAATTTGTCTTCTGTTTGTAAGTGCCGGATGTTTTTAAACTGCATCTGTGTGGATGGTTCCAGCCGGAATAGTCTGCAAAAGAAAAGAGAAGTTATACACACATTTACTAAGTTTTTGTTTTTGCTGTTGTTGTTCAATCCAGGATTAAATGGCAAATTATAAAACATTTACTAAGTTGTTGTTGTTCAATCCAGGATTAAATGACAAACTATAAACACATTTACTAAGTTTTTGTTGTTTAATCCACGATTAAATGACAAATTATAAACACATTTACGAAGCTGTTATTGTTCAATCAAGGATTAAATGACAAATTATAAACATATTTACTAAATTTCACGCTAGCTTGGCAAGAATACAATATGACTGTAAATGAATATATAAAAATGTAATCGCATTTCGTTATATTGTAATTCTGCATAATGTAAAAACTACAAGGGCCAGTGGAACAAGAGACGAGAAGAAGAAGCTGGAGATGGATAGGACACACACTGAGGAAACTTGTTGATTCTATTACTAGTAATCCTTGTTCTGGAATTTCCAGGGTAAAAAAGGTAAAAAGAGACTATCCGCCAAGTCTCTTTTTCTTATTATAATTATATAAACCTTCTTCGTTGTAACTACCTTGTTAGTGTTAATTTAATTATGTTTCCTGCATGTTCAATAATTGTCGAAAGTGTGTATCATTAGACTGCTTTGGTACTGTTTGTTCTTAAATTATTTTGATCAATGGTCATAGTTTGTGTTTTATATTTGTTTATTTATCGTATATTTTTGTCATTTTCATATCTCTGACGAAATAATCTATTTTAAAAATGGTATCCCGTAAACCTGAGAATTTTCATTAAATATAATACAACCAGCTATTTGTCCACAGGTTTACAGTAATGGCCTTCACATTCGGATCAAGCTACGAGAAAAGGCGGAAGAAGGGTGGAGTGAAGAAGAAAGAGCGAGATAGAGAGAACATGAACCAGACACAGAGAGAGTAGAGCAAACGATAGAGAGTTCCATAATGGCCAATTCCGTTAAAACGAGACAGAACATTAATGTTTGAAGAGATGGAGGAACTAATGGTTGTTTCTAGTGTCGCATTCAGGGCTGCAGCGTTTGTCCTGTGGTGGCGTGATATTCAATTCTGTTATAATGTCGCACTTTTTTTTATATGCTACTCTCTTGATAACCCCAACATTGATGTTTATGACGATTGCATCGGCTACGACCGCAAAAGTGGACTTTATAGGGCAATTTATTCAGTATTTCAATAAAAATACAGCAGTTTTGGATTTTATAGAGTGATTTATTCTGTAGATCAGCAAAAATACTGAAGATGTGAACTTTATAGGGCGATTTATTCTGTAGATCAGCAAAAATACCGAAGTAATGGATATAGGGTGATTTATTCTGTAGATCAGCAAAAATACCGAAGTTGTGGACTTTATAGGGTGATTTATTCTGTAGATCAGCAAAAATACCGAAGTTGTGTACTATAATTATAGGGTGATTTATGCTGTAGATCAGCAAAAATACCGAAGTTGTGGACTTTATAGGGTGATTTATTCTGTAGATCAGCAAAAATACCGAAGTTGTGGACTATAATTAAAGGGTGATTTATGCTGTAGATCAGCAAAAATACCGAAGTTGTGGACTTTATAGGGTGATTTATTCTGTTGATCAGCAAAAATACCGAAGTTGTGGACTTTATAGGGTGATTTATTCTGTAGATCAGCAAAAATACCGAGTCAGTGGACTTTATACTGTGATTTATTCTGTATATCAGCCAAAAAAAAAAAAACTACTGAAGCAGTGGACTTTATAGTATGAATTATTCTGTAGATCAGCAGCAACAAAATTAAAAAAAAAAAACCCGAAGAACTGGACTTGACGAGTGATTTATTCTGTAGATCAGCTACACTACCGCAGGAAAATAAACACGTTATCTAAAATATTCCCCTCCTTTCCCTTCTATACAAAAACGGGCCCGAGGGACACAAACAACTACTTCTAGATGGTTTCTGTCAAAGACGTTTTCCCACAACGTCATTATATTTAATCCCTGTGTCATTTCCTTAGTGTTACCTAAGCCGGTGCAAATAGTTCCGGCTTTAAGATAAATTTAGAAGCAGTGAGCATAAAAAATATCTATAGGTTTTATATCATACTAGTAAAATACTTGCTGGGTAGGTCTTAGATAGTAGAAGACTGGCATTTTCAGTGTTGTAATAAATCAACAACAAATTTTTTTTTAAACAGTCTACCAATCCTATTGAATGGCTGTGAAACACGGAGAACAATAAAAAGGATCACCAGAAAGATACAGACTTTCATGAATGGATGCTTGTGCAGAATCATCATCATCCTCCAGCTCTCCTCAACTAACGTATGCCAAGTCTTCATATCCTGTGCCATCATCTCAAAGTCTTTTCATGGCTTTCCTCAACCCCTTAACGTCTGTCTCCAGCTCTCTTCTCCGTGTGTTCCTTGATCTCCATCTACCTCACCTTACTCTGGGGATACAAGGACTGCTGGGTAATACTATCAACAGGTCTCCTCAATGTGTGTCCTATCCATCACCAGCGTCTTCTTCTCATCTCTTGATCCACTGGCACTTGTCTGGTTCTTGTCATCTCTTGTTCCACTGGCACTTGTCTGGTTCTTGTCATCTCTTGTTCCACTGGCACTTGTCTGGTTCTTGTCATCTCTTGATCCACTGGCACTTGTCTGGTTCTTGTCATCTCTTGATCCACTGGCACTTGTCTGGTTCTTGTCATCAGTTCCACATTTGTGATCTTGTCATACTCCACCAATCCTTCTATTCTACGCAAGTACCAATTTATGAAAGTGTGTAGCATAATACACGAATTGAAATAGTATCACTGGTGTGGAACTGATGACAAAAAAAAAAAAAAAAAAGAAACAGACAAATACCAGTGGTAAAACATGTCATAAGAAGACTCTGGTGTTGGATAGGACACACGCTGAGAAAATATGTTTATAGCATTACAAGGCAGTCCTTGTTCTGGAATATGTATGGCATGAGAACAAAACGAAACTAAAAAAACAAGTGGAGAAAGGAATTAGTCCTAGGCATGGAGGGAAGTTTCTCTATGGTGCGGAATGCTGGAGAGTTACAGAGAAGGAAATGTCGAAATTGTCCTCTTTTCACACAACATGCCTGGGAGAAATTCACCGAATCTCTTGGCCGAATGCCGTCGCTAGCCGGGATCTGCTTACTCGTAACAAGCAAGAAGACATGCACACCATCATAGCTGGCAGACGCTGGAGCTGGGTTGGTCATGTCCTCGGGGGAGACCCCGGTGCCATCACGGGAACAGCTATTATCCGATACGTCAGCTGAGATGTTAATATTATTAACAAGCCGTCTACGAGGGGTTGTTAACTATTGCGTATTTGAAAGTAGATTCAGAGAATTTCTGTTATAAAATCTATTTTGTTCCGACATCATTTATGAAATAAATGAGCCTCACTTTTATTTATTTGTGTGGCGTCACTTTTTTTCAAACCCCTTTCTTCTATCGTCACACACAGTCACAACATTTTAGACCCCAGTCCACCTCACAGCGTGACGTCATATGTGGACGATCCCTTAGTTCAAGCTCTGTGTCTATAAGGAGTGCGTACAGTCTTTTGTCGCATAACGCGATTGGAACGCGATATCTAGGTAATCAAAACATAATGAAACGCCGGCTAGATTGTGCGCTAAATTTCAGCCAATGGGAATAAAGTTAGTTCAAGGCATGATTTCAGACTGCAAGAGTAAACAATACGGAAGGAGAGAATCGTAGAATCCTGGATGCGTTTCCATTAACAGTAGAGACCAACTAGAGGATTTCTTCTGATAAAGCTAGTCTAGTTATATAGTACATAATTGGAGCTTTATTCTGACACCTGTATCATCGTTGTGTGAGCAGTAAAAGCGGAGAAAAGGGAGCTTGAAGGCAGTAAAACTTTGCAGGGTTTCACTGTTTCGGCTGCCTTGGAAAGAGATACAAGGGTCAGAAGTCAGAGAAAGTTAGCTATAACGATAGATCCAAATCGTTTGAGTTGAACTAGCTTTGGATGAAGCAAATCGGTTGGATATTAACTGAGAAAGGCCTATTGGAAGTTTTAGAACAAGCACAGTTTGTCTAGGAACGACAGATTCTTGAAGTGTTGGAAGGAACGAGGGATGAAACATAACAGCCTATCAGATCGTTGATCACTATTTGCCGGTTGTTAATTTGAAAGAATAACCGGGGAGACAAATCTGAGGAAAATCACTCGCCGCCATAATTGAATCAAACACTGAAATCAGAATTCACCACCCTAGCGTCTTTGCCATCCAACGGTGTGTGCAGCTTGACAAAGGTTTTAGAAACCATATGTGTATTCTGGAATGAGGGTAAGAGTGATCTAAGTATAAATATGTATATACTATTAATTGTGCGCATATGGGAAGGGTTGTGTGTGTGTAGATTCATCTGGAACAAGTATTGGAGGGAAACCACCATTTTGTGCTGTGTAATTCTTTTTGAATTAAATCAGAAGGTTTGGAAAAGGTAGAACAGTTTTTCAGAAGGCTATGTAAGACTTTTCTGATTACTGGATGGGACAGGACTAGCAAGAACACTGAAAGAATAGGAGGCAGTGTTTTGCTGTGTAATTTGAGTATATAGTTAAACATTATGAAAAAGGAGGAGGGCGGCCTGCAGGGAGGCCATAAGGAGGCAGCCCCTCCACCATGCAAAGGCACAACAGGCCAATCACCTGTTTGCTTTAAATCATGATTACGCGAACTACAGGAGAGAAAACCGGACTGATTCTAAAGGCGACGAACTGGAACGGACTACGGACTACGACTTATGGAACTTGGAACACAAGAAGTACAAATGGGAAGGAAGAGGAGCTGGTGGAAGAGATGAGGAAAGCAAAACTAGAAATCCTGGCTATAACGGAAACGAAGAAAAAAGGACAAGGAGTCATGGATCTCGATGGCAACACGTTGCTCTACAGTGGTGTACCCATATCTGAAAGAGCTAAAGGGGGCGTGGTTGCATTGTGGCCCAAAATCAAAAAGATAGTATCAAGGGATGGAACTTTGTCTCGGAGCGCATTATGGTTGTAAAACTAAAAGAAGGAGAAACCATAGTCAACCTGGTCATAGTGTATTGGCCAAATGAGGATGAGAGAGCAGAGGTCAAGGAGGAATTCTTCGAGCTGCTTCAAAGGACAGTGGATGACTGCCTAGATGAAGTTATTATGCTCGGAGATTTTAATGCCAGAGTTGGAAATGACCATGTTAGATGGGGTGGAGTTATCGGAAGATATGGAGAAGATACTCTCAATGACAATGGAAAGCGACTCCTTAGATTCTGCAGTGAGCAGAATCTGATCATTACAAACACAAAGTTCCCCCATAAGCGCATACATGCATACACTAGATGTGAACCAACCAAGAATGAGAAGTCAGTGATCGACTATGCCATTGTTCGGGAAGCTCATTCAGATATGTCCGAGATGCAAGAGTCTGGAGGGGGCCAGAGATTGGAAGTGATCACTACCTGCTAACAATCAAACGAACAACTGAAAGAGTTGCTCAGCCTAGGAACTGCCCAACATCACGCAAGAAACCAAGTAAACGAGCAGGAGAAATGAGCATTAGGACCTACAAGCTGAGAGAGCCAGAAATTAAGACCAGATATCAGGGGCTTATTGCTACAGCAGTGAGCAACACAGAAGAACGACCTGATGACTTGGAAACCCTCTGGAATAAATTCAAGGATATCATAAAGACAGCTGCTGCAGAAGCATGCGGTGAAGTCCGACTTGGGAACCAGTGAAAGAGGACACCTTGGTGGACAGAGGAAGTCAAAGAGAAAATAAGAGAGAAGAAAATGGCATGGAAACAATACTTAGGAGCTAAAAACACAACAAGACAAATGGAAAAATATAGAGAATATGTGACACTCAGAACAGAAGCAAAGAACAAAGTGCTAGCAGCAAAACAGAAGTCCTGGGAAGAATTTGGAGAAAAGCTAGAAAAAGATGCACAAGAAAACCAGAAATTGTTCTATAAGACCCTAAAGAACATGAGGAAAGAAAAACAATGCCCTCTCAAATTTATAAAGGACAAGCAAGGCAAATTGCTTACTGCCCCGAAGGAAGTAATGGAAAGATGGAAAGAATATTTCTCAGAACTCCTGGATGGTGAGCATGGCGAAGCATCAGAAATGATAACCACTAGCACAGAAGAGAAAACCAATGATGGTGAAGATGACATAAAGATGGAAGAACTGAGGGCAGCACTAGAGAAAATCAAGATGGGCAAAGCAGCCGGGCATGATGGTATAACACCAGAAATGGTTAAGTACATGGGAGCATCAGGCGACCTATTACTCTTAAAGGTCCTACAGGCAGCATGGTGCAACAAGACCATACCAAAGGATTGGGAGATTGCCATCATAACACCAATTTTCAAAAAGGGTGACAATCGACAATGTGGAAACCATAGAGGCATATCCCTTCTCAGTGTCCCTGGTAAAATCTACTCTAGAATCCTATAGCAGAGACTCCGACGCCTAGCTGAGCCACAATTGGATGAGGTCCAGTGCGGATTCCGAGCAAACCGAAGTACTCAAGACCTAATCTTCACACTCAGACAGCTGAGTGAAAAGGCTCTTGAGTATAAGAGTGAGATCCATCTTTGTTTCATAGATCTGGAAAAGGCGTTTGACAGGGTCCCCTGGAGCAAACTTTGGGACTGTTTGGCAAGGAAGAATATTCCAGCACCTCTGATTCATGCTATACAGAGCTTCTACAAGTCTTGCAGAAATTATGTGAGGACAGCAAACCATAAGTCAGAAGAGTTCAGGACCACCACTGGTGTAAGACAAGGTGATATCCTATCACCTTACCTCTTCATACTCCTTATGGACGATGTCATCAAGGCATGTAAGGAGAGAACAAGAAAGTATTCAGTGGGGTACTGGAAGATGAGACAGGTCTATATTTCGGAGCTGGCATTTGCTGATGATGTTGCCCTGATTGCTAAATCAGAGGCACATCTCCAATCCAACCTGCAAGTCTGGAAGAAAGAGCTGGAGAAAAGAGGGATGGTCATAAGCAGCTCTAAAACAAAATCCATGGTGATATCACGAGAAGAAAGAAAACATCAGATTAAGTTGGGAGAACAGGTCCTGGAGCAGGTCGACCACTTTAAATATCTCGGAGCTATTATAGACCGAAAGGGAGGCATCAAAGAAGAGTTGGCCACTCGAAAAGCAGCGGCTGGGAGACTTTTTCAGGCCATAAATCGTGGATTCCTCAGCAAGAAAGAGGTTGGTAAGAAAACGAAGATGGCTGTATACCGCTCCACTTATGTCCCAGTCTTGACATATGGATGCGAGTCGTGGGCAATGACTACAACCCACAAAAGCCAGTTCCAAACCTCAGAAATGAGGTATCTGAGGAAAGTGGTTGAAGTAACAAAAAGAGACATGGTCCGCAACCAGACGATCCGTCAAGGCCTAAAATCCCATCCGCTGCAGACCCAAATAGAACAGTCCCAACTAAGATGGTTTGGCCATGTCTGCAGAATGGGAGAAGATCGGCTACCACGACAAGCATGGGAAACAAAGAGCCAGGGATCCAGACCTCCAGGACGACCCAGAGTCCGCTGGGAGGACAACATTAGACAATCTTTGAAGGACCGAGGACTAGAATGGAACCAGGCCAGGAAGAAGACAGCTGATAGAATGGTCTGGCGCTCTCTCTTCCAAACCTCTACACCTCACGGTAGAAGGGGAACGACTAAGTAAGTAAGTTAAACATTATACCAAGGTCTATGCTATTTCAGTGAAGTCAATCATGGACCGAGATGGGGAACTGAATTTAAGGAATGATATGTATATAATTAAATAACCATAAAGGCCTATCTATACAATGTCACTGAAGAGTAATATGTAAATGGAAAAATGATATAGATGTGTATGTTAAAATATGCTTGTAGTAAGTCACTGAAGTGATCTGACTGATTTGAATTAACAAATGTTTTCTGATGTTTTACTTACCTCTCACCTGTACTAGGGAAAGGTTTTTCTAGAAAGATACTATCCTAAAACTGCTATGTGTTACAGATCAGATCATATCCTACTAGACTGTCAACCAGGCAGAGTGTACATTGTTACAGATTTTTCGGGCCTGGGATTATAGGCCGTTATGTGTTGATATCTCCGATGAGGGAGATTTGTGAAGGTCGACAGATTATTATTATAGGGAAGGTGTTTTTTTTCTAGCATGAGTTATGTTGAGTCTGACGATACAGACATTATTGTACTGCGATATAGGCAGTTCCCTTTGCTGTAGGGATAATTTGGACCAAGAAACTTTATCATTATAAATGGATTTGGTGTTCATGAGATGTATCTTATCTTGCTGTATACTGTACCTGTGACAATGTACTTAGTGATGTCCTCGTGACTGTGGAGTATTAAAACAGTGCAGAACGATTAGGAGTTATAACCTTTTGCTGACTCCTACATGTGTGTTGGTGTGTGTGCGACTATTATTGACTTTTCGTTAGAACTACATGCATTCGCGTTCACTGATGTCTATACACACACACGCCTGGTCGGCCATCTGTAAGCCCGACGAATGCTGATTTGTCCTTCATCAGCGCACATAATACTATAACATTTATCATCTTCTTCCACCACTCAATAACTCACTTGGATATCAACAGTGATGGCCAGTTCATACTTTACCCGGCGTTGCCCGGAAGTTTCTTATCCTTCAAAACTGACGTTGTATCAGTGATGGCCAGTTCCTACTTTACCAGTGAATCACCTACAACCCATACAGTATCACAGTGATAGCCATAGAAGCAACACATCACCCAGAGTATACGTCAGATCGGGACTGGTAACCCTAATGCATGGGCATTGCCAGCCACTGTCCACATCAGACAGACAGCTCGGTAGAGTCAACAAGATTAGTGCCTATCAGAAGGACTGAGATCTAAATTTATGGTTCACCACACTTATAGTAATATCAGATGATGAAACCAAACTTTGTTAAGATCATTACATCTGTAAAGACAGAATCATAAATACCAAGTGACTAATTGAAAAGTTAAGAACAGTGATTCACAACAGTTAGTTCCAGTCAAGGCCACCGTGAATGTCAGTACAAGTGACAATATATATATTCTAAAGTGACTTTGATTTTAAAGTTTTAATTCCATAGAGGAAGGAGTCAGTGACAATCTGTGTGTAATTTTTCAATTGTGTGTTACACCTTTCTTATATTGTAAAATTTCATCATCATCAGTTTGATTTTCATGCCATTTTTCTATTTACAAAAAGATAAAAGAATCAATAACTGTAGATAAAATAAATTGTTCAATTGTGCCCAGATCTTTGAGTAACTCATTTCAGTTTAGTTTGCTGTTACTTTTACTTTATTATTTTCTCTATACACATACAACATACGAGGGGCGTTCAGAAAGTAATGCACCACATCGTTTTTCTCAGGAGCTGTTTATTCTTCTTCTTCTTCTTCCTCGTTCGCCCTGAAAAGGACGGTGGTTGCGTTGTGTCTGTTTGCGCCGTAGCTGTGATATCTGCACCTTTCGGTCGACACATCCGACTTCTGCACAGCATTTTTTATTGACCGGGTTTGCCTTCCCATTTCGATCCGCACTCGCTCAGCCAGACTGCACTGCTGCAGACTGTTTCCAGGAACACCACGTGGAGGTGGAGTGCGGTCTTGACCAGCTCTGGTTCGCTGGTCCTGACGCAAGCAGTCAAGCTATGAGTCGCTGACTGCGTTCACTATTGCTGCGTCTTTGGGTCCCGCTGTTTATTCAAAAAGCATGAAATTTATACACAATATACATGGATATGTCATTCTTCGCTGCATGAATCACTCCTTCATCATCTTCAAACCTTGTCCCACGGAGTGCATCTTTAAGTGGACCAAATAGATGAAAATCAGAGGGTGCCAAATCGGGACTATAGGGTGGATGGGGTAGTACAGTCCAACCCAATTTGGTGATTGCTTCCCGTGTTGCCAGACTTGTGTGAGGTCGCGCATTGTCGTGAAGGAGAAGCAGGTCTGTTGGATTCGTGTGCGGCCGAACTCTGCGAAAACGTTGATTGAGTTTTTTCAATGTCTTAATGAAAGCTTGCGAATTGATTGTCTCTCCTCTTGGCATAACGTCCACAAGAATCACACCTTCAATGTCCCAAAAGACAGTGATCATGACCTTTCCAGCTGAAGGAATTGTCTTGAATTTCTTTCTTCGTGGTGGTTGCGGATGATGCCACTCCATTGACTGTCTTTTTGTCTCAGGTTCAAAATGATTTTCCCAGGTTTCGTCATCTGTAACGATCTTAGCCAAAAAGTTCTCTCCATCAGCATTGAAAAGCTCCAACAATTCAAAAGAAATTGCTTTCCTTTGCAATCGGTGATCATTTGTGAGACTTCGAGGAACCCACCTTGCGCAAACCTTAGAAAAACCGAGAGTTTTTATAACTGCATTTGCACTACCAATGCTGACTGACAGCTGTAAGGCCAATTGTTGAGTAGTGATTCGCCTTTCAGTAAGAATAATGCCCACAGCGCATTTCAACATTTCTGCGTTGGTGGCTGTGGTAGGACGTCCACAGCGCGGCCGATCAAGCAGCTCCGTATCTCCACTTCCTGATTCTTTGATTCTCTGAACCCAGCGACTGACTGTACTCCTGTCGACTGCAAAACTTCCATACACATCACATAGACGCTTGTGAATGTTCACAACAGTTTCCTTCTCTGCAACGAGAAATTCTATCACAATTCGCTGTTTATAACGCAAGTTGCTAACACGCTCCATTTCAACGGTTTAGGGCAGCCGTATTATTTGGCCGGTTGTAGTGCAATTTGGTGCACACAATTGGCACATGCCGTATTTAAAGTGTGCAAAATTTCATGCTTCTATTTTCATTATTAGCTGAGAAAAACGATGTGGTGCATTACTTTCTGAACGCCCCTCGTACAATCACATAGGATAGTCTTAGAGAGGGACAAGTTAGAATAGGGCATTTCATTATTACCATCTGGACCTGAATTCTTCACAGTCTGACTATTACCTATGACAACCATACATCATTGCTCATTTCTGAGAATAGGGTATTGCTTTTAAGACCAGTACTCTTATCTGGCAGCTATACATTGTATCATCTTATACATCTTCCTGTCTGCTATCATCTACACTAAAGTACCTCTCGCAACATCTATCGCAAATTTTCTTCCATTGTTTCTCATCCATCATGTCTGAAATACAGCGCTACAACTTCAAGCGTAGTGGTAGTGCATCCATTGTGCAGAGGACAAACATTGCCTTGGATGTAAAGCTGCATTTGTTGATGCGACTGAAGGCGGGTGAGCCTCAGGCGCTTCTGAACTTGGCTACGTCAAGGAATTATTAAAAAATGTAAACAAGATAAAAACTTCTACAACGACATCCTTGAATTTGTCACCTATGAAAGTGAACGGATCCAGGAACCACTGAGAAACCTCACCACATTTAAGAAATTATAATTAACTCCCAACACCTGCTTCCCAAAGAAACCGAAGTTGGAGGAACACCCACCGCCCAGTCCCTCACCTAAAATGCAGCCTACCGCTGCTGCTGTGATGTATCGCTGTTTTACTGTTATGTAGACATATTCATGACATATCATTCAAAAAACGTTAATTATTGTATTATCAGTGTGTGTATTTTACCCCTAAGCGAATGTCAGTAAAGATATTGCGCAGGTCCGTGTCTGCCACCCAGCCGTCGCTTCGCTAATTAACAGTCAAGAGAGCAAATTTGACATACTCGCACTGCGCCAAAATTTCAGCGTCAACAGTTTTCGTCCGCTATTTTCGAAACCCGTTCAAATTATGGCTCATAAGATATTTTACAGTACATGTTTTGATCTTTGAGTAAAACAATTTCACAGTATTTGACCAATTTTTTAATGTGGATTTTAAAATATACTATTAAAAATAATATAGCCAGTTCAACCTCTGATGGGTTATAATCAGGGTATACATAGTCTATAATCCTATACAAAAAAATCCCAGCGTTTTATGTCAGTGCGTAAAGCTAAGGGATGCAACTTTGGTTGAAAGTAGACATTAATTGTATTGTTTCCCTTATATGTAATCTCCCAAAAATAGTAACACTTACCAAAGAAGAATGCACAAATGATGGTGTGCATGAACAGTTTGATTATACTGTATGGAAAGAAGTCAACAACACAACTGATAAACAAACCGTACATGAACTGGAGACAGGAAGATGCGCAGGTCCATGATTTAAGTTGTACCAGATTAAAACAACAGAAAATCAAGATGCTCTTCTGTCATGTTCAGACTGTTAACATCAGATGTAAAACAAATATTTTGGTTTTTTAAAATACTTTTGAATAAGTAAAATTGCCGTTAGGTATTGGTGCTTTTGAATTTAATTCCCGTCTTATGACGGGCTTTTACACTAGTTGTATAAAAAATGTGGTCCCATAACATGATTAACTTCGAAATTTTAATACAGCAGTATAGAAGTACCACTTGGCAGAGGTTATCAAAACAATATTAGGGATGTTACCCTACCCGTAAGTAGTAATACTTTTAATAATACTATTATAGGACGGGAGAAATCTTAGGTTAAATGCATTCGAAGCTTCAGGTTGGGCTAAGTAGTTTAGCTGTTTAAACTATGCATAACAGAAAATGCGAGTAGTAACCAAAAAGATTATTATATAGATATGTAAAGCCTAATTCGAAGTCTAAGGTAAACTTTAATTGACTAAAATCGCATCAGGAGTAACGGAGATAATTAAAAAAGTAGTTTTCCTACATTGTACAAAAGGCTAAACGGTACCCACATTTTAGGATAGTTATTGCATTCCTAAGGGGATTCCATCTCGTACATCCGAGGTCAGACTATAAATAGACTTGCCTAACAAACTCCGGTCAGTCACGATTTGAAAAACACAGAGAGCGGGGAAAGCAGAGCATATATTAATGCCAGCGTTTGCCTTCTGCACTTGTTAGCAGATCTTATTCAACTATTGAGGGCTAGTCTGTGTGTGTACCTGAGGGTAAGAACGAATATATTTATATATATATATATATAAATGTATATATATATATATATATATATATATATATATATATATATATATATATATATATATATATATATATATATATATATATATATATATATATATATATAAATGTATATAATTGTGTGTAATTATATTGATTAATCCAACTGTGCGATACGATGTGTATAAGATGTGTTAGGAATGGACTGTGTCTTCTGATAAAACTTACAGGCTCCTGTGTATTTCTAGAGGCAAAGCCCGCCTTCGGAAATATTTAATATATTGAGAAAGATGGCTAATTGTGTCTGTAAGTTGGGAAATGTATTTAAAGAAGTATTTCTTGAATAGAATGAGACACCTATCAGGAACATAAAGAAGGATGAAAGGGATTGATTCACAGTATCGTTTGACATATTATTTAATAGCTTTACTCACAACCAAATTATTGTAGGGAGGCGAATCATGGGAAAATACTTATAATTAAGAAGGTAGAAGTAAATTGTGATCACTTGGAATTAAAATGATTGTTGATACTATACTATATATTGTGCATCTGCTAGCACGCTTATCTGAAACTGTCTATCGTCCCCATCTGTGTCAGAAGAGGGATATGGATAGAAAAATACAGGGATTGCGTTTAAATTCATTGCAGGTTTAATCCTTTAACCAAAAGTCTCCAAATCAAAAGAGGCTGCTCTTACAAAAGTTGCAACGTATGCAGTGCCAGTTGGTGATAGCAGGCCCGTCATCACGTTGTAGCTACTGGAACGAGTTCATCTGAATTGTATATCCAGCTTATTAGGGAGCCATCTGCAGTGACGAAGATAAGTTGCTTAAGGCAACTGTGCAGCTTATCCAGACTCAATAAAGACATAACTCATCTAGTTTGTGATGACCAAGCTAGTATCGTGTTTCTATAAACTTATAGCAATAATACTAAACAATTCTACAAGTGAATGATCAAGCAAGCTAAAGTTGTCTACAAGATGATAGACATTTTGACCCAAGAGATAAACATTTGTTAACTATTATTATTTATTTAATGTTGTAAAATATTTGAGTTTAACACTTTTGAAACAGAAAAGAGAAACTGTATAATTAAATTGTAAATATTCACCAGAAGACTTTCTTAGATTCTTTAAGTTGAATTACAGTTCTTGTTGGTGAATATAGTTATATAAATTACTCCTAGCAGAGTCAGAAACATATTAACTACCATAATCACAGAGGCGGATCAGGAGAGGTAGCAGTTAGGGACTACATCTCCATCTTCTCTGGGAACTTACATAGCTTGACCCTACCTTTGTGTCTATACACCCTTACTCTCTTCAGAGAAGGGGGTATTACTGATAAGACCAGATTCTTATCTGGCACTATCCTGGTATCATCTGATACACCTTTATGTCCAGGATATCTTATTATTTAATAACATCTAAACCTCTCGCGACAATTATGACGAAGTGGACCTGGCTACTGGTGGCTATCAGCTAGCATTATGACGCATTGGGCAGGCCTACTAGTGGCTATCAGCTAGCATTATGACGCATTGGACAGGGCTACTGGTGGCTATCAGCTAGCATTATGATGCATTGGGCAGGCCTACTGGTAACTATTAGTTAGCATATTGACGCATAGGGCAGGCCTACTAGTGGCTATCAGCTAGCATTTTGACGCATAGGGCAGGCCTACTAGTGGCTATCAGATAGCATTATGTCGAAGTGGACAGGGCTACTGGTGGCTATCAGCTAGCATTATGACGCATTGGACCGGCCTACTGGTGGCTATTAGCGAGCGTTACGACGACTTGATGAGTCCTGTGAAGGATACCCGTCGGGGCAACATGTGAGATACGGTCAGTCTGTCACGAACAATCTGTCATTCTGTCTATCTTTATTTTCAAAGGGTTTAGAATTGGGAACGCAGGCCCGTCTAACATTCTGCCCTTCCTTTCTTTCGGATTCCGTACTGAATCCATTTATTCTCACATGTATCTTAAATATTACTAAAATAACAAAATAAAATACAATACAATAAAATCCCAACATTGTAAAAGTACAATAACAGTTACACACATGATCTTATTATAGTTAATATTGAACAGTGCAAAATTATCATCAAACACTACATGTGATGTAATATAATTATTTCGGAACTAACTAAGTTAGAGTGGCATATAATCTGTACTCATGATGTATTTGAAAAGTCTGCGATTGAATGAATATGGACTAAGTGTGTTTTTTTTAGGTCGTGTGGAAGATTATTCCACAGATGCAGCAGAAAAAGTTGAACTTTTCTCGAATAAGTCGAGCCTAGGCTTGGGCATATGTAATTTGTTTCAGCGTTGGCTGCGTCTTCCATTGTATTTAAAAATATGCCACAGATACGAGTACGTTGGAGAATTCTGTGATAGGATTTTGTGAATGAATTTGGCTTTGTTGAAGAGAAAGCGCTTTCTTAGAGGTAATATGTTAAGATATTTATATGGGTCTACACACTGTGTAAGGTTTTTGTCTGAAACTAGGCGCACTGCACATTTTTGTAACGAATAGAATCTCTTAGTGTTGGACATGGAGCAGCCATCCCAGATTGTGGAACAATAGTCTAGATGTGTTTGTATTAGGGATATATAGAACATTTTCCGTGTCTCCTCATCTAGGAAATGTTTGATTTTAGCTAACTGGTAAACTTTTTTTGCCGTTTGTTTGGTCAGTGCTTGTAAATGCGAATTCTAGCTTAAATGTTGGTCAATTATGAGTCCCAGTGTTTTATTTTCATTTACATTCTCAATTGGTGAGGTACAAATATACAGCTGAAGTGTTGTTTTATGTGAGTTTTGTCATTTTTGTCTAGTTGATATTATCATACATTTTGTTTTAATGATATTTATTTGCATGCGATTTTCGTTGCTCCACTTAATAAGACTGTCTGTATCGCTTTGTAATAATATTTCTAGTGTGTTGCAACTTTTATCACTAGTGTAAATTGTACAGTCATCGGTAAATAGGTCGCAGGATGAATGCGTGATGTGTAGTGGAAGGTCATTTATGTAAATGGAAAAAGTAGAGGACCGAGAATAGAACCCTGAGGAACACCGGTATCAATAATATAGTTGTGCTTGACAAGGAGTTATTGTAAGACACTACTTGCTGTCTGTTGGAGAAGAATGATTAAAATAATGTCACCAGTTTAAAGATAGCTTTCAATGTTTCTAATTTTCTTATTAAAACAGCGTGATCTAACATATGAAATGCTTTCCTAAAGTCTACAAAGATTGCACCACATATGTTATCGTTATTGATGTTTAGGTGCAAGTTGTCTATCATCTTAGTTAGAGCTGTGTGGCATGAATGCTTTTGTCTAAACCCCGACTGACTGTCAGTTAGCAAGTCACTGCTAACTAGGTAGTGTAGTGTTGTTTTATGTATGTGCTTTTCCAGTGGTTTAGATAGTGATAATATAAGAGAAATTGGTCTATAGCTGCCGAGGTTACTGGTATCTGATGAACCAGGCTTGAAACGCGGATAAACTTTGGCGATCTTAAAAGCCGAAGGAAAAAAAAACTCTTTGCGATGCATTGATTATATATATAAGTTTGTGAATCAATGATAGCAGGTGCAGAATAACGCAGTATTCGATTACTAATTCCATCAAACCCTGATGAGCAATTATCTTTAAGGCCCAGAAGATAGTTATACACTTCATTAACTGTCATAAAAGGAATGTCGGGTGGAACTGAGTTTGTACATTTGTTCTCACAGAATGCTGAAAGTTTGTCTAAGTCACTAGGGGAATGTGGTATTGTGGATTTCAGACTGTTTATTTCTGCTTGAAAGTGATTGCTGAAGTCTGTGCAAGTAAATGAAGTGTTGGAATTAATGAGTCTGGTGCATTACGTTTTTTCGCTAAGGTGGTAATTACCTTCCATATTTCCTTACTATTTGATTTGTTCTGAACCATATTTCTAAAGTGAGTTTTCTTTTCTTTGCGAATTAAATATTGAACCTTGTTCCTTTGTACCCTGTATGTATTGAGATCCTTTTTTTTTTTGTGTGCGCTTGATCTCTCTGCCTCATAACCTCCAACACTTCTTGCGTGATCTAAGAAGATTTTAATTGTCGTTAGACGCGAATTTCCTTAGCTGGTACGTGCGTGTCAAAAAACACTATTTAAAAATGTTTGTCCAGTATGCAAAGAGTCATCTGGATCAGGAAGTTGGTAAACACTGGCGAGAGGTGCAGTTAGCAAGTCATTTAAAAATAATTCCCGATTGAAATGTTTGAAACTTCTAAATTTAATACTTACATGTTTATTTTTGGGAACTTTACATTTATTCTTTGACCACGTGCAGCATACTGGATAGTGGTCACTCATTGCAATATTAGGGACAGAGCATTCTATGATGTTTTCTGGACAAATTACGTAGTGATCGATTAGTGTGGATGATGCTTGTGTTACTACGAGATAGATAGACAGACAGACAGACAGACAGACAGACAGACAGACAGACAGACAGACAGACAGACAGACAGACAGACAGACAGACAGACAGACAGACAGACAGACAGACAGACAGACAGACAGACAGACAGACAGACAGACAGACAGACAGACAGATAGATAGATAGATAGATAGATAGATAGATAGATAGATAGATAGATAGATAGATAGATAGATAGATAGATAGATAGATAGATAGATAGATAGATAGATAGATAGGATATCGCGAATAAACCGCTAGCGACCCCCCAAACAAAGAAGGAAAGAAAGAAAGGAAAAAGAAAATATATTAAATTATTCACCGGACACGAAGGCAGTTAATTGCGTCTAAAAATTTCACGTGCTCGTTGGCTTGGAATTCAATTTTGGTTTTCCTTGTGAAAAATCTGGTTAGTGTGATGCAATCGGGCAATGACTGCGCCATTTTATTCATAACGTTGTATCTTGTATCTCACAGTATCAATTTGTATTTTCTATCTTGCTATCGTCTATTCTTCTGCTCTCTCTTTCACTACGACATCGTGTTTTCTTCTGTTTTCCTTATTCCACCAGCACCTGTTGAAGATGTCTCTCTCATGTTTATTTTTTTATTTGTTATTTACGACCATGTAGTGTCTACAGTATCTAAATATATATATATATATATATATATATATATATATATATATATATATATATATATATATATATATATATATATATATATATATATATATATATATATTAACTCAGCTGTCCACTTAGTTATTAACCCACCAACAGACCAGCCTGCCAATAACACTTCCATTTCGCTCTCACTTCTGTCCATCTCCCTCTCTCTCTCTCTCTCTCTCTCTCTCTCTCTCAAGAGAAGATTAGAGCCCCTTTATCATATAAGAGTTACGCGAACTATGTCAGAATCTAAAACGAGGCTGAACGACGTAGACGCCATTTTCGGCTGGACAATACCAGGGCTAGTAGCGAGAATAAGCATCGAGTAAGATTTTTTTTTTTTTTAATTAATAAAGATAAATATCCCGTTCAACCTCTGATGGGTTATAATTAGGATATATATTGTTTTCAATTCCAAATAATATGAACAACTGCCGATATCAGAAAGTGGCATCACATTTGTCAAATCATTGTAAATAGGGACAATCACAATTATGCTTATACGTTAAATTTAAAAAAAAATAAATAAAGAAGAAACTCTGAACAAGAATAGTATTAAAATCGACGGGTGTAAAGGCCTGGTGGTTTCAGTTATATAACTGACTTTAACAGATATTTAATTGAATTTCGCCTATTAAAAGTCATATGTATTGTAAGAACAGCATCAGACCTTCACATTCCCAGGCACTATACTAACATTTGTTCGTGTTAAATATTGTTTGACTATATTATGCAGTTCCCTAAGACTGTCTATTCTTAATACCTCTTCCATATTTATAAGATTATATTTATACATATATATATATATATATATATATATATATATATATATATATATATATATATATATATATATATATATATATATATATATATATATATATATATATATATATATATATATATATATATAAAGACCATACCAAAGGACTGGGAGATTGCGATCATAACACCAATTTTCAAAATGGGTGACAATCGACAATGTGGAAACCATAGAGACATATCCCTTCTCAGTGTCCCTGGTAAAATCTACTCTAGAATCCTAGAGCAGAGACTCCGACGCCTAGCTGAGCCACAATTGGATGAGGTCCAGTGCGGATTCCGAGCAAACCGAAGTACTCAAGACCTAATCTTCACACTTAGACAGCTGAGTGAAAAGGCCCTTGAGTACAAGAGTGAGATCCATCTTTGTTTCATAGATCTGGAAAAGGCTTTTGACAGGGTCCCCTGGAGCAAACTTTGGGACTGTTTGGCAAGGAAGAACGTTCCAGCACCTCTGATTCATGCTATACAGAGCTTCTAAAAGTCTTGCAGAAATTATGTGAGGACAGCAAATCATAAGTCAGAAGAGTTCAGGACCACCACTGGTGTAAGACAAGGTGATATCCTATCACCTTATCTTTTCATACTCCTCATGGACGATGTTATCAAGTCATGTAAGGAGAGAACAAGAAAGTATTCAGTGGGGTACTGGAAGATAAGACAGGTATGTATTTCAGAGCTGGCATTTGCTGATGATGTTGCCCTGATTGCTAAATCAGAGGCACATCTCCAATCCAACCTGCAAGTGTGGAAGGAAGAGCTGGAGAAGAGAGGGATGGTCATAAGTAGCGCTAAAACAAAATCCATGGTGATATCACGAGAAGAAAGAAGACATCAGATTAAGCTGGGAGAACAGGTCCTGGAGCAGGTCGACCACTTTAAATATCTCGAACTATTATAGACCGAAAGGGAGGCATCAAAGAAGAGTTGGCCACTCGAACAGCAGCAGCTGGGAGACTTTTTCAGGTCATAAATCGAGGATTCCTCAGCAAGAGAGAGGTTGGTAGCGAAAACGAAGATGGCTGTATACCGCTCCACCTATGTCCCAGTCTTGACATATGGATGCGAGTCATGGGAAATAACTACAACCCAAAAAAGAAGATCCAAACCTCAGAAATGAGGTATCTGAGGAAGGTGGTTGAAGTAACAAGAAGAGACATGGTCCGCAACCAGACGATACGTCAAGGCATAAAATCCCACCCCCTGCAGACCCAAGTAGAACAGTCCCAACTAAGATGGTTTGGCCATGTCTGCAGAATGGGAGAAGATCGGCTACCACGACAAGCACGGGAAACAAAGAGCCAGGGATCCAGACCCACAGGACGACCCAGAGTCCGCTGGGAGGACAATATTAGACAATCTTTGAAGGACCGAGGACTAAAATGGAACCAGGCCAGGAGGAAGACAGCCAATGGGATAGTCTGGCGCTCTCTCTTCTAAACCTCTACACCTCACGGTAGAAGGGGAACGACTAAGTAAGTAAGTAAGTAAGTAAGTAAGTAAGTAATATATATATATATATATATATATATATATATATATATATATATACATATATAGATATATATATATATATATATATATACATATATATATATATATATATATATATATATATATATATATATACAGTAGAACTCCATTTATCCGAACCCCAATTATCCGAACATCCAATTATCCGAACACTTTTTCCAGAAAAAAAAAAATCAGGCGCCACCAGTCACGTTAGACTACAGTTCTGAATCTTTTGATGCGGCAAGCTTAAAATGTGTGCGAACAATTTGTAGACAATGAGATGGGCTAATGGACGGTCGCTTACGTAAAGGAAGTCAGTTAGATCATAAAGTCAGTTAATATCTTGTTTACCAATCCAGTGTACGTGTGCATTCTAAGCAGAACACTGGCTAAACAGACAGTTCAACTTAAAATAATTGTGTCTGCTACTACAGCAGAATAATTTTGGTGTATACGTATTTCTCTGTGCGATCTGGCATCTTCCAGTAGGCCTAAAGCATATAAAAGGAACCGCAATGTTTTGTCAATTGAAACGAAAACAGAAATTATCAAGAGACTAGGAAAAGGTGAAACTGTGTCTTCATTTGCGAGGATTTTTAATGTTGGGAAAGCTACCGCCTCTGACATCAAAAGTAACAAGGATAAAATTATGAGTTTTGCATCGAAATTGGATAGTGAAAATGGGTCGAAGAAACATAAAACCACGAGAAATCCGAAAGATTTGAAATTGGAAGAGGCTTTGTATATATGGTTTGTGCAAAGAAGAAGCAAAGGGGAACCTATCTCTGGCTCTCTATTGTGTGGAAAGGCACTTCAGTTCAACAATCAACTTGACGGTCCTCCTGACTTTAAGGCTAGGCAGGTGTCGTGGAATATTCTAATCCACATATATAAATTATCAAGTAAATATAAAGCCTAATAAATACATATAATAAATAAAGGAAGAAGAATGGTAAAGAACAGTGCTGTCACAATGACTGTACTCGAAATCCCCTTGTTTTCTACTGCGTATGCAAATTGTAACGTTTCACGTTGATATTAAAGGCCTTCTGCAACATACACGCGTTTCCCAAACACACAATAAAATGTGCTGCCTTTCTAAGAAAAACCTTGAAATATGCAAGTTGACCTAAATTTTAAATTCCATTCATGTCTTTTTCTACACTATGTTACCAAGATCAAAAGACAGATGGACAAAAGGATAGCGAGAAGGGAGAGGCAGAAAGCCGAACACTAAACACGCTTCGCGCGATACACAAATGCTGCCATCACGCGTGTAAGACTACATGCACTAACTTTTTTTCAGACGGACAGTGATAAAATACATTACCCATCCCAGAGTTAGGTTTATAAATCCTGAAAAACTCTTATTAGAAAAGATAACAATAGATGGGTTTACGGTTGAAAACATAACAGTACCCAGACAGCACATCTTCGAAACAGGAGGTAGAAAATACAAGTACATGTATACGTAAGTTTCGCCTGGTTTTGAATCGTTTGTAATGTTATTTTGAAAACATTTCTCTTTCTTAAAAAATAATAATTAATACAAGTAGTACATGCACTGCAGTGTAATGAAAGATTTTGGTGATACAGTGATCTAATACAGTGTGGGTATTATTATTACAGTACAATTAAATATGTTTTATAGTGTATTTTCCTTGTGATGGTTAATTATTTTTAGAAATATGTGTACATGTACTCGATACATTATGTAATCCAATTATCGGAACATTTGATTATCCGAACGATGCTATATTATTTCAAATTATTAGTTAACCTAAACGAAAATGCATATTGGGTCTGAAACTCGCGATTGGGTCCATTTTCCTGCAATACGGGTACAGCCGAAAATGGCGGCCAAATTTTAGTTCGCGTAACTCTTATATGACAAAGGGGCTCTAGAGAAGATCAAACACTCTTCTAACAAATTAGACTGTAGAATCTACCAAAATAAAAATAACAAGAAAAGCATTTTACCGTATGATTGGTAACAACACACGAGTTCTGCAACCTACAGCCTAGAGTACCAAACATAGCCCGTGTTTCGACCACTTCAAGCTTCCAAATTTAGCTTTTTCATCATCGACATTGTCGTGTGCCTCTTATTCCTCTAATTGCTCCTCTTCTTTCGCCTTGTCGTCTTCTTCTTAATCCTAGTATCCAGTCATAATTACTAGCGCCACCTTCAGTTTCCGTCTGCCTGTGAGCGCACGTGCAAATTATGAAGAGAACAGATCGATGCTTCGCAGAAGAAATCTAGACTGGCCTGCTACGCACTTCCGATCTAATTAATCTAACTCCCGTTCCCGCTCAAACTGCATGGCACCCCACACAAACTGCATGGCACCCCACACAAACTAGAATCCTTAATATCACGACTCAAGTCTTTGATCAAACAAACTCTATGTTTCTTCTTTTATGGTACTTAAGAAGAATGTTGAACGCAAAACGATGTCGAGTGTATACCACTGCTAACGCTAGTGAAGCTCTGAACCTCGGAATGTGCCTGGTTACTGCAGGACATACTTACGTAATGGATGATGAAACGATGGAATAAAGGAATGATGAATAAGCGGGTGAAGAAGTGGTGTGTGAGACGGTAGAGATTTTGAAGGTGTAGACTTCTGGGACGATTTGACCAGGTGTTAAACAAGCAACAGATATCATGAAGAGAATTCATTCATTCATAACCCTCCACTCCCAAAGGAGCATAGGTCTTCAACAAACACATGCCAAGTCCTCCTGTCACGTGCTATCATCTCAAGTTCCTTCCACGTTCTCCTTATCATTTTCATCTCTATTTCCAGCTCTCTTCTCCATGTGCTTCTTGGTCTACCTCTGCCTCTCTTGCCCTGGGGGTTCCAGAACAAGGACTGACTTGTAATGCTATCTACAGGTTTCCTCAGTGTGTGTCCTATCCATCGCCATCGTCTTCTTCTCATCTCTTGTTCCACTGGCACTTGTCTAGTCCTTGTTATCAGTTCCACGTTGGTAACCTTGTCATACCATTTTAATCCCTCTATTCTACGCAAGCACCCATTTATGAAAGTCTGTAGCTTTTTGGTTGTTGTCTTTGTTGTTCTCCATGTCTCAGAGCCATACAACAGGACTGACTTCACATTTGATTTAAAGATTCTTATTTTCGTGTTGGATCCGATTTCTCTTGATCTCCATATATTTCACAATGCAATGAAAGCTCCTCTTGCTTTTTATATTCTTTTTTTTTTTATATCACTGTGTTCCCCCCAACTTTGTCTTTATTGCTGCCAAGATATGAGTACGATTCTTCTTCTTCTTCTTCCTCGTTCGCCCTCAGACCTCCACATTTATGACTCTAATAAAGGCAGCAGTCAACTCAAGGTTCCCGACATCTCCAAACAGTTTTTCGTTGACAGAAGTGGGTTGTTGCCATATGCTACCCCGTTCATTACTGTAGGTTGGGCAGTACTGCAGCAGGTGTTCGACTGTCATCGGGCCGGTACCGCAGGTGCAGAGATCTGTTGCACCAATTTTGTATTTGTGGTACAGATGGTATCTCATTCTGTTGTGTCCAGTGCGTAGTCGAAAAATGATGACCAGTTCTTTTCTGGATAGTTGATGATATGCGTCATTTTTCAAATGTCCCGGGTGCTCTCTTTCCCATTTGGACTTGAATGTAGCCTTTATAGTGGTCTTTGCCGTTGCGTAAGTTGTCTCTATATCATTTTGCTGTAAGGCACCTCCTTCTTTAGCAAGTCTATCTGCCTCTTCATTTCCTGGTATGTTGCAATGGGCTGGTATCCACTGGATAGTGCACTTCTTGAAGCATTCGGCCAGTCTTTCAAGGGAGATTATCAGATCTTTCAATCCTTTAGTTTGGTGGCTCTTCAGCGCTGATATTATTGAGAGGGCATCTGAAAAGATTACTATCTGTTTTTCTGCCTGTGCTTTGCATTCAATAAGAGTTTCAGCTGCCTGTTTCAGGGCTTCTGCTTCAGCACAGAAGTTGTTGCAGTATTTTCCAGTGGCAATTGCCATAGAGTGAATTCTATTCTTTAATTTTATGAGGATGCCGGCACCCCCATTTTCAACTGCATTTGTTGCCGAACCATCAGTATATGCATGTGTCCAAAGCTTCGCTGGAAATGTTTGGTCAATATACTTGGTTGCTATATACTTTCTTTGTGTTTCTGTCTGTGTTCCCTTACCTTCAATGCCTGGAATATCAGATTTTAACTTAGGAAAGCATCTTATTTTCCACAGTGGGATAGTTGAGCTTGGGATTTTCTTTGCAACTGAGCTAGCTAGTATGGTATTATTGTTAATTTTTTCTTTTGCTTGGGCGACAAAGTTAGTTCGCTTGAGCCTGCCTCTTCCTAGCCTATTCATTCTTTGGTACATGGGGTGTCCTTCGAGCCTCTTAAATTTTTCAGCTTGTTTTAAGACTCTGCTGTCACGTCTATCCTCCATTGACTGTAGCCCTGTGATGTTTTCCATATGGTTGATTTGTGTAGACTTTAGGGCTCCTGTTATAATACGTGCTGCTTGGTTTTGGAGTCTGTTTACTCTGTCAAAATTTGACTTTGCTGCCGTCGACCAAGCTGTGATGCCATATTCCATAGCAGGTCTGACTCTGCCTGTGTACAGCTTTTTGAGGATATTCTCATCAGCACCCCATGTGGTACCTGCTAACTTTTTCATGATGGCCATGCGAAGTTTTGCCCTTAGCTGTATTTTGTTAATCTGTGATTTCCATGTCATTCGGCGGTCTAGTGTGATTCCTAAGTATGTTGGTGTTTCATCTTCTCGTACTGCCTGTCCATCATCTCATGGCGGTTTGCGTTGCACTATGTTGTGCGCCTTGCGGCCCAGTGCCCAGTACGATTCTACATCTTATATTGGTGCTTCTTCAAGTTCAACCCTGTTTTCATTACCTGCATTTATTCTCATTATCTTTGTCTTTTCCCTGTGTATTTTCAGACCCAATTGCTGTGACCTCTCATCGAGTGTTTTCAATTTGTCCTGCATCTGATTACGGTTATGGGACAGAAGAGCCAAGTAATCAGCCAAATCCAGATCATCCAACTGCTTAGTCAGAGTCCACTGGATTCCATTTCTGTTGTCTGTTGTTGATGTTCTCATAATCCAGTCTATTGCTAATAAGAAAAGAAATGGAGACAAGAGGCATCCCTGTCGCACTCCTGTTCTTATCCCAAATGGTTCTGTAAGATGTCCTTAATGGAAGAACTCTGCATGTCATGTCTTCATTTGTTTTCTTTATTAAATTAATGATCTTCAGGGGAACTCCATAATGCCTCATCAATTTCCAAAGTGATTCTCTGTCTACACTGTCAAATGCCTTTTCGTAGTCCACAAATCCGATGTATAATGGTGAATTCCACTCCAGACTTTGTTCAACTATTATTCACAATGTGGCTATCTGGTCTGTACTGGATCTGTTTTGTCGAAAACCTGCTTGTTCATCTCTCAGTTTCTTGTCTATGGACTCTTTTAATCTCTCAAGGATAATCCTATTTAATACTTTTCCTGGCACTGATAGTAACATTATTCCTCTATAATTTGTGCACTGTTGTAAATTTCCTTTCTTAGGCAACTTAACCAGATATCCTTCCTTCCATTCTGCTGGTATCTCTTCCTTTTCCCAGACTTTACCAAGTAATTTATATAACATCTCTCTAGCCGTGTCGATAGGTGCCCGATTTTCAACCCTTCGCAAACTAATTGCTTTCGTATATGTCTATCTAGCTATCTACCTAGTCTGATTCTGGTCTTGAGTTTGGGACGCAAGGAAAACGAGGAAAGTAACTGTTTACCCCACCTCATCTTGATGAACCTAAAAAAAAAAAGTCCCCGAGTCATTCAGTTGCACACCGTTTGAAAATTTCACGAGTTCTTATAACAAACTTCTGAATGTCTCAAATCACTAACTTACTGTACGAAGAATTCGATTTTTATGTCTTGTTGTTGTTGTGTTTTTTTTAATGTTTATTTTTATTTACTTTATTTCTAAATTCATTATTATTATTTATTTTTATTTTTTTTTTAAATTTTATTTTAAAAACGTACTTTAATTATGATGATTATTGCAAATGTAATATTACTTTTATAATGATAAATGCCTTAATTATGCTTAAAGTAAATGTGAGGATGAAAGGATATAGTATACATGACGAGAGAGAGAGAGAGAGAGAGAGAGAGAGAGAGAGAGAGAGAGAGAGGAAGGGCAGAATGTCAGACGGGCCTGCGTGCCCAATTCTTAACCCTCTGAAAATAAAGTTCGTTCGTTCGTTCGATATCTGCTTTGATGGCCTCTGCTGGAATGCCATCAGGTCCAGACGCTTTTCCATCTCTTAGAAGCTTTATGGCTTTCTTTATTTCTTCCTTCGTTGGTCTTTCATCGTTAATTTGTAGTTCTTCTTCTGCTGGCTGGATGTCCGGGGGGTTTTGTGGAGCTGGTCTATTGAGAAGGTCCTCAAAATATTCTGTCCACCTCTTCATTTGCTCTTGTATATTGCTGAGCAGTTTTCCATTCTTGTCTGTTATGAGACAACTTGTTTGCTTGTATTTCCCTGTCAGCTTCTTTGTGCTGTTATACAGTTCTCTCATATTTCCTTTGGCTGCAGCATCTCCTGCCTCTCTTGCCAACTCCTCAATATACTTCCTCTTGTCTCTTTTGATACTTCTGTTAACTTCTTTGTTTGCTTCTGTGTACACTTCTTGAGCCTTGGCTTAGGAACTTCTTGTTTTGCTTGTGTTTAAATCTGCTTTCTTGTTTTTTCTGTCTTTTATCTTATTGATGGTTTCTGTTGTTATCCATGCTTTTTGTTGTCGTTCCCTTTTCCCCAGTATTTCTTCACATGTCTCATTCCATACCGTTTTGATTTGCTGCCAATAGTCTTCTGTATTCTCTACATCTTCCAGCTGTTGGAGCACTTGGAATTTGTTGGATATTGTGACCGCAAATTTGTCTCTTGTTTCTTGATTTCTTAGCTGTCCTACATTATACTGTTGTCTATAATTTTGCATTGTTGCATATCTCTTGAGTTTCATTTTTACTTTGGCTATCAGAAGGTGGTGATCTGATGCCACATCTGCTCCTCTATATACCTTTACATCCTGCAATGATGATCTAAACTTCTTGTTTATGCATATATGATCAATCTGATTTTCTGTTCTATGGTCTGGTGATATCCATGTTGCCTTGTGTATTCACTTATGTGGAAAGACATGCTTCCTACTATAGCCAGTTGATTTGAAGCACAGAAGTTTGAGAATAGTTCCCCATTTTCATTCATTATTTCTAGCCCCTGTTTTCCCATGACTTCTTCAAAGCCGGTGTTGACTGTACCTATCTTTGCATTCATGTCACCCATCAAAATTGTGATGTCTCTTCTTTTTACTTATACCATAATTTCCTGCAGTCTAGTATAAAATGCTTCTTTCACAGACTCTTCTTTGTCATTAGTTGGTGCATAACATTGGATGACTTTTACATTTATTTTCTTTTTAGTTGTTTTAAAAGTAGCTGTTATTATTCTGGGTCCAACAGCTTCCATGAAGAGTATAGGAATAGCCAAAGTCACCTTTAAACAACACGAGAGAGAAACAAATATGTAAATAAATCATTCACAAATTAAAAAATTAGAGTGATCAAGTGTTATATATAACTTTCATTACTGTATGGTGTTGAAACATGGACAAATGTCGTAAATGTTTAAAAATAGGTATAGGGATTTGTTTGGTCCGATCTGAGCTGAGGTGCTGATGGTAAATAGGTGAGAATAAAGATATAAGAAATAGATTTCCACGAGTAAATAGTTTAAGGGTAGAATCTGTCTCTGGATTGAGAATATACTCTAATCCAGCCTATCTTTACGACTGTAATTTCTTATTAGACAATACTACTTTCCATACAGGTAATCTATGCGTTTAACCACTTACACACTCACAATTATGCGACAAACAGTACGCACAAACGTGGAAAACTATGGATAAATGGGTAGGGGTCTGACCGACACACTAAGTTAGGTTTTTTTGTTAAGTTTATCATCACTTAAACTTCACATCATCAAACATATATATAAATATAATATAATAAATATATATATAATATATATATATATAATAAATAAATATATATATATATATATATATATATATATATATATATATATTCTTCTTCTTCTTCCGTCCTTAGCCACCGACCGTCAAAGCATATATGGCCATTACGCCTATATATATAACAGCAGATATTTTCTTTGCCATGTTTCCCATCACGCCTATATATTTAGGGCAATGGCGAATCAATATATATGTTATTTCCGTAATCGAAGTGATATGATCATATATATATATATATATATATATATATATATATATATATATATATATATATATATATATATATATATATGTATATATATGTGTATATATATATATATATATATATATATATATATAAAATAGTGTTTACAGACATAGGAAAATAACCCAATAATCCCCCCCCCCCCCTTTTTGAGGAAAAGAAGGATCCCAAAGGGAGTTAATAACCCAACAGGTCAAAGATTAGCACTAGGGTATTGAATAGACAGTACAGAAAAGAACAAGTCCCACTACAATGCTATCCAGTAAAAAAAATATTACACAATAGTAAAAAAAAGAACAGAAGTTTGCAGGTACAATGTTTCCTGTAACAAATGAAAATATTTCACTCTTTCTGTTATACTTGGCCACTCATTCGCTCCTTACCTACTCTGGCGAAAACATTGGTTTTGACAAATAATCCAGGAATGTGCCTATAAAGTCCAGTAATTGGTGTCATCCGAATCGGGCCCCAGTTCCTCCGATATTAATTAAACTTTACACGGGGAACGCCTAATTGGTGATAGGTTTCTGGATACACAAGTTTGTCCACTAGGTTGGTTAATGCCGGAACTCTCTGAGATATGTCATTCCCAGTAAACAGCAGGGAAACATATGATTGCAAAAAATAAACTACTGTCAATTCTGATGGTGATGATACTCCTATCGGTTTGCTCTGGGTGAGTACCGATTATGAACAGCGTCTTATCCTGGGTAAAACTCCACATGGGTAAACGACTGTCAGAAGTCGGGAAAATTGTTATGTATATGGCCACAACGGGCTGATAAAATTGAATGAAAAAAAATATGGGTATTTGGTAAGCCCCCTTAATCAATTACAGTTCAAAGAATGTTATTGTGTCGCCCTGGTCATTCCTGTTCACACTGGTACGGGCGAACGCCAAGGGAAAAACGACACTATTATTATTACTTCAGTAACTGAGGAACGACCACAAATAGGAAACCGCTAGCCGCTGGGTTTTGATCAAGCACTGTATTAGGAAGAAACAAAACATTTCTAACATGACAAATCCTAGGCTATCAAGCGTAAGGCATGATCTCTTAACCTCTCCGTCACTAAATTAAATTAAAAGGCACACGGGGTAGTAACCTATACTATCGCGCGTCGCTTTACCGAGTACGGGTTTGATAAAAGCATGCAGCATTTTCACCTCCGACCCGGTAAACAATCAGCGCACAATGTCAGTTTTAATTCAATTATGACTACGCTTCCTTACAAATCTCGCCTGTCATTACTAGCTTGTTGATTGTCGGCGGCTATCGTTTTTTTCTTTTCCACATGATATTTAATGCTAGTCACTATATAATTACACACAATGAAAATATAATGCGCATTCTGCTCTGTCACTTTATCCGTCACTCATAGCATTTATTTAGTCAGTTAAACCGTATACTCTAGTGAAAATTAGTTGATGGATTTTTCATTACTGAACCACTGGTAAGAAATATATATATACGCGTTGCTATTTCGCTAGTCTTAACGCTAGGGACTCACAGTGAATAAAATGGTAACTCTCTAACACATTAAACACTTAAGCACAACTTATATTATTATTACCAGAAAAGCCGAATAATCCCCACGAAGGCCATTAAGCACTATTTCACATAGGTTCTAGCGTACGCGTTAAGATTATCCAAAATTTCTTGAGAGGCTTGATAACTGACTTAAAGTGCAGGCAGTATATATATACAAATTTTGTGTGATCTCTCTGAAAGATGGCAAAAGTCACACATTGGACGTTTCAGGAGAAATCCGCGAGCTGGCTTAACGAGATAAAAGATTCTACGGTTCGCTCACTCGCTATGCCGAACGGTATCAGAGAACCGTCTCTTGCGAGCGAAGCGGCTTAGATTATCTCTCCTTTATTAGATCAAATACTTAATTTCCCTGAAAATGTCGGACATCAAAGATGACAGGGAAATATTATAATCGCCCTTGAAGTTGCTACTTAGTCTGATCAGTTTCATCACGTGTTTTCTGTCACTTCCCGATGATTGACATTTCAGCTCGCGTGAGAACTCTTTTAAACAGACCGGTTCGCCCCCTGTTATCGGGCATGATGCGAATAACAGGTAAACAACTCGTTAACGCGAGAAAGACAGGAAAAATAGGCGTGACTAAAATGTCAGTCCATAGACAGCGAATAGCGTGGTTTTTGCGTAGCAAAACGTAACCACTAATGAGGAGCAAAGGTGGACGGATTTATGTAGTCTATTTACATATACACGTCACAACAAAGAACAAGTAGTTAAAAGAGAAAACTGAAATCGTTGAGTTGTAGATACTTAGAAGAATGGAGTGCATCTCATGGAAAGAGAAGAAAACAAATAATGAAGTGCTAGTAAAGCTTATAATTAAAAGAGAAAATTATGGATGAGATCAAAGTCAGGCAGCAAAAATATTTTGGTCATATAAAAAAAGGTGTAACACCTAACTAAAAATCATAAAGGCAAATGTGACAGAGCTATAAGTGGGAATAGAACATCAGGAGATGAACTAGCCAGAACCTATCAGAGTGTACCATCAAAACAAGAGACAGAAGACGTTTGGGATTATTGCAGCCAACCTTTGATTTGATGTTAAGATGGTAGGTGATCTGATCCGAAAATAAACAAGCTACAATTCCACACACACACACACACACACACACACACACACACACACACACACACACACACACACACACACACACACACACACACACACACACACACACACACACACACACACACACACACACACACAAACACACACACACACACACACACACACACACACACACAAGTTACAGCTAAGTCTACCACAACATTCTTTCAGCGGTAGACATTCCTAGTTTGTCCATCCCTTCCTCACAGGTAGACATATTTATTTTTCAGTATGTAAGAAGTATTCTCAGATACGCCCTTCTGCTCGTTTTCAGAAACAGACTTTAATGCTCATATACAAACGCTTAGTTCGCTGATATAAATGTTTAATATTCAGATGTACAAATTCAGCTTCCAAATATAAAAGTTTAATATCCAGATGTTCAAATTCAGTTTCCAGATATAAATGTTTAATATTCAGATGTACAAATTCAATTTCCAGACATAAATGTTTAGTACTCAGATGTAAAAATTTAGTCTTCAAATATAAACGTTTAGAATTCAGGTGTAAAAACTCAGTGTTCAGATATAGTGCTGAAATTTAAGATCCTGTCGATAATCAGGATTTGATATGCCTTGAAATTTCCCCATCCTATATCACCCTTTTGCATGTACACTGGTTGCGGCATACCAAAGACCCTCTCCTAAAACCAAGTACTAATAACAGTAATAATAGCAATAATAAAACGATAATCATCATCATCATAGGGGTAATACTAATAATAGTGTAAAAACCAGTATTAATCTTTAGAGTAATACTAAGTAATAAAAAAAAGCCTAAAGGAAGACATACATATTTATTATATATAAATTAACAAGGGTAAAAGTAAAGGATCCCGTTACATGCCCATTGAGGCACATTGGGAATATGGTGTTAGGCCCGTATTTTCTTGACCATCGGCACACTAGGGGTGATGTGGTCAACATCACACCGGCCGCCTTAACCTTCCCAGAGTTGCTCTTGTACCCAACTCATGAGGCTGGGTCGACTCCGGAGCCGTTTGCGGTCTAAAAAATCCCACCTCAACTGGGGATCGAACCATGGACCACCGAGCTAGGAAGCCAGAGAACTAATCACTGCGCTACTGCGGCTCCTATAGAAATAGATATAAATGATTCCGACAATACAATGAATATCATATGGTCAAGAGAGAAAAAACATAATAACTTCACATGAAAATAGCTTACACCAAACACAAAGCTTTAAATAACACTGTTATGTAGATAAATAAATATTACACATATAAAGCTGTGTTTAAAGCATTCGTGAGAAATAAATAAGTAGAAAACTAGACAAAAGAAAAGCAACAGAAGTGATAGTCTCGCCGGAGAATCTAACCCAAGACCATCTGAACGACAACATCGGCTAGCTACGGATGCGAATCACACTATCTTCACTGCCAACTAGGTTCCACAAAAAATAGTGCTTCGTGGACAGTAAATAAATAAATATTACACACACATCTTTATGTATGTACAGTTTATTTATTTACTGTTTCCAGGCCTCGGGTTTCCCATCTTTATTTGTTTAAAATATGTAGATAAATCAGAATGAGAAAAATAAAGTTAAACAGAAAACCCAAATTTTATAACCAAAAATTAGGTTGAACAGGGTAGAATCTCTAATGAGATCGCGGGTGAACTGAAGGTCATCTGATGCTATTCCACTCTCCTCCAATTTCCTTTAAAAAGTAACCCCCAATTATTTTAACTTGTCACCCCTTATGGAGCACGGAGTTAAACTTGAGCTGGTCCCTTTGCAAGAAGCCTTGCACGAGCAATTCACATGCTCTTGCAGAGGTGATTCCTGTAACATTTTTTACGTGATGAGATTGCCAGCCCCACGAGGCACAACCTCATGTTAGTAGCCTTGTACGACATGCCTGAGTGTGCAGTAGTATTATTTTGTCTTAGTCTCACCCGAGATCCATGGGAGCTACCCCAGAGTCCTTGTATGAACATTTAATGCTCTTTATACAATTTTCGTGAACTTATTTAAACACAAATGCTCAGATAAACCTTCCGTGCTCAGATATAAACGCTAAGGGCTCAGACATAAACATGCAATGCTCTTATGTAAACGCTAACAGCTTAGAGAAAGGGCTCACCGCTAAAATATTAATCCTCTAAATGTTCAATCCCTCATATGAACTTTCGGTGACCAAACATACCGTCAATGTTCGGATGTGAAGTTTCATCGATTATCTTTTCATCTTTCTTTTCTTTATTTGCACCAATTAGCACAAGAAGTTCTAGACCGATCGTTCCTTGTTTCTGCGGCTTGTGTCATAGAAATTCCATTTGTTTGTTTCTGTGTGGTTTTAAAAGAAAATTATTGATTTTTTTCTGCTCTTTCTGGTTCGGATTTAAATTTGCCTTACTTTGAGAATAACCGACTACTCTGTGTAAAATTCTCTCTCTCTCTCTCTCTCTCTCTCTCTCTCTCCCTCTCTCTCTCTCTCGCTCTCTGTGTGTCTGTCTGTCTGTCTATCCAGTTTTGGTATTGTCCAGTATTTTTAGTCGTATGAAAACCTACCACACTTCGAAACCGAGTACAAGTTTCATAGTTTTCAGAATTATATTTATATGCATCTCCGTGAGTTCTTGTACCTAGTATTTCAGCGATTGGTTTTGATTATATCTCACAGGGTGAGGTTTTGGTGAAATCTCCATGGTGACTGTGGTACTAGAGTCTTCGTGATGTTTTGGTGAAACCTCTATGGTGACTGTGGTACTAGAGTCTTTGTGATGTTTTGGTGAAACCTCTATGGTGACTGTGGTACTAGAGTCTTCGTGATGTTTTGGTGAAATATCCATAGTGAGTGTGGTACTAGAGTCTTCGTGATGTTTTGGTGAAATCTCCATAGTGACCGTGGGAATAGTGGTCTCCGTGATTTTTTGGTTAAATATCCATTGTGTCTGTGGTATTATCTTCTTCATTATTATTTGCTTGTTTATTTTGTTTTATTTTGTTTCGTTTGTCTTAAACGCCATGGTGACTCTGGTACTAACGTTTCTATGTTACTTTTCAAAATCTCAAAGATGACTATTTGTAACGCCACAGGGAAGTTTTGTTAAATCTTGAGTGTGATTTTTTCTCTACTCTCTCAGTAATTTTCAAATAATCTTTGTTAAATCTTGAGTGTGACTGTTTCTCTACTCTCTCAGTAATTTTCAAATAATCTTTGTTAAATCTTGAGTGTGACTGTTTCTCTACTCTCTCAGTAATTTTCAAATAATCTTTGTTACATCTTGAGTGTGACTGTTTCTCTACTCTCTCAGTAATTTTCAAATAATCTTTGTTAAATCTCCATGATGACCGTGTTCCTAGTCTTTCCTTAATTTTGTTGTTGTTGTTGTTGTTGTTGTTGAGGGGACACAAGAAGTCACAGAGAAGAACACGTCATGACATTTTCAATGTCATTATGGTCCTAGTGTATAGGAAACTGTTTAAAGCTTATGGTTGACTTTGCTATTCTCAGAGACAGAGAACACCCCAGCAGAGCAACTTCGCAGAATGAACAAAATCAACGATAACTACAGGTCCTTTGAATGTCACATCAACTACCAAACATATCTAGGTCTACCAACAAGTTGTATGTCAAGACAAAACCACCTCCGGGAGTGAGTGGAGGAATAACCAGATTGAAGCAACAAGAAAGTACTTAACCATGAAAGTAATTTGAGGAACGCTACCTGAGAAGCTACTGGATCTACTCAAATACACATGTATCAGCAACACATGTATCAGCAACACGTGTATCAGCAACACATGTATCAGCAACACATGTATCAGCAACTAATGTATCAGCAACACATGTATCAGCAACACGTGTATCAGCAACACATGTATCAGCAACACATGTATCAGCAACACATGTATCAGCAACACATGTATCAGCAACACATGTATCAGCAACACATGTATCAGCAACACATGTATCAGCAACTAATGTATCAGCAACACATGTATCAGCAACACATGTATCAGCAACACATGTATCAGTGTCGTGAAATATTCTAATCCACATATATAAATTAAAACGTAAATGTAAAGCCTAACACATAAATTCAATAAAAGGAAAGAAGAATGGTAAAGAACAGTGCTGTCACAATGACTGTACTCGAAATCCCCCTTGTTTTCTACTTCGTCTGCAAATTGTAACGTTTCACGTTGATAGTAAAAGCCTACTGCTTCAATACCCGCTTTCTACGATAAAACATGTGCTGCATTTCTAAGAAAAACCTTGAGATACGCAGGTTGACCTAGATTTAAAATTCCATTCATGTCTTTTTATACACTACGTTACCTAAAACGAAAGACAGATGGACTAACGATAGAAAGAAGGGAAGGCTGAAAGCAGGGACGCAGGCAATACTACCACAGTCGCGCGATACACAATTACTACCATCACGCGTGTAAGGCCACAAGCACTAGCTTTTTTTCAAATCGACAGTGATAAACAACACTACCCATACCAGAGTTAGGTTTTAAATCCTGAAAAACGCTTATTAGGAAATATGACATTATACTGGTTTACGTTTGAAAACATTACAGTACCCAGACACCACATCGTATTCGAAGTAAACAGGAGGTAGAAGAAAGTGCATATTTTGAACGCAGCCACTTAGCTCCTTTAAATTTGTATATTTGGGTTCCTTAGGACTTGCTGACAAAGAATATGCTAAACGTTACGCAAATAGTCTAGGAATTACCAAATTATAGCCAAAAGAAATAGTGAGGGATGTCAGACAACACCCAAATCAGAATCGCTCAGTGGCAGATTTTCACCCCACCATTGTACGGGAAATGGGTCTCCATGTTAAATCCGATTTGATTGGCGGAAAATAAATGTAAGGCTAAACACGATTAGTCGGACTATAAATACTACTTCTTTGTTGTTAGGGGAAACGTGAGTAGGAGTACTTTTTTGAAAAGCTGTGTAAACATGGCATGATTGGTTAGACCTGCCAATATAGTCAATCAGAGGCGTCAGGTCACCACCACATTTGCAAATAAACTTACTACAGAACCAGTGCGTTGAGCACCAGTGCATATTTTTCTAAATAAAAGCCTGGGACATCGGCAGATCGAAATTGTGTTATATTCAGTGCCAGTCAACGTAATTCTGTATTATTTCCATGAATTGTGGGACCGTGGTCCAAAAGTTATTGAAGCAGCACCTGGTCAGAGCTTTGCTGAATCCAGAGGCGGACAGCATACTCCTTGGTCCATATAGCAAACAGTGAGGTGTCTCCAGAACACAGGGGAGCAATCGAGCAGAGGAGTCTTTTCCTGCCGACATCACGAAAGATAAGCCTATGTGGACAGCGGAGCTCAACATTATGTAACCCCATCTAAACTGACATTGTATAAAAATAAGAGGGGAAATTAATTGTTTTAATGCCAGGAACTGAGAACATCTCCAATACTAGTTCCAACAGAAACAAACACTTGAAGTCATGATGACAAATACCAACATAGCTTGAAAAACAAAACCAGTATTACCTCATAGTACCACTACACAACTGACACACATAAGATAATATTAATAAAATATGTCACTACAAGATTCATATTGATAAATTCTGTACATATAACTTGTAATTAAAATTGATTGTGATTCCTGGTTCACTTTGTATTTGAATCAGGACACATATATATTAATGAAAAGTACTTAATACATATTGATATTTGAAAATTTACCAGTGACTCATTTAAGATAGCCTCATAGAGTGTTATATGTATGTGAGTGTCAAACTGTTGTCAAGTGTGGTGGAATAAATTAAATTGTTTATCTGTCTGTTGTTGTTGTGACTTACACTTCATCATATACATACCCTAGACATTCAACGTAGTCATCACAATATTCCAGAATAATTCTGACTGAGGTATAAATATGTGGTAGCAAGTAAGGTCATCTGTAATACACTACCCTTATTAGATACAGATACCTTCACAGCTGATCTCAGTCAGTACACTAAGTCCCCTATAAATATTTATAATATCCCACTTTACCACAATCAGCAACTAATGTACCAGCAACTAATGTATCAGCAACACATGTATCAGCAACACATGTATCAGCAACACATGTATCAGCAACACATGTATCAGCAACTAATGTATCAGCAACACGTGTATCAGCAACACATGTATCAGCAACTAATGTATCAGCAACACGTGTATCAGCAACTAATGTATCAGCAACACATGTATCAGCAACTAATGTATCAGCAACACATGTATCAGCAACACATGTATCAGCAACACATGTATCAGCAACTAATGTATCAGCAACACATGTATCAGCAACACATGTATCAGCAACTAATGTATCAGCAACACGTGTATCAGCAACTAATGTATCAGCAACACATGTATCAGCAACTAATGTATCAGCAACACATGTATCAGCAACACATGTATCAGCAACACATGTATCAGCAACACATGTATCAGCAACTAATGTATCAGCAACACATGTATCAGCAACACATGTATCAGCAACACATGTATCAGCAACTAATGTATCAGCAACACATGTATCAGCAACACATGTATCAGCAACACATGTATCAGCAACTAATGTATCAGCAACACATGTATCAGCAACACATGTATCAGCAACTAATGTATCAGCAACACATGTATCAGCAACACATGTATCAGCAACACATGTATCAGCAACACATGTATCAGCAACTAATGTATCAGCAACACATGTATCAGCAACTAATGTATCAGCAACACATGTATCAGCAACACATGTATCAGCAACACATGTATCAGCAACACTTGTATCAGAAAAGAATTCATCATAATTTTATTTTTCGCCCCCTATGGAGCACAAGACTGAAATGGTATGACAAAGTTACAAATGTGGAATTGATGACAAGAACCAGACAAGTGCCAGTGGAACAAGAGTTGAGAAGAAGACGCTGGCGATGGATATGACACACATTGAGGAAGCCTGTTGATAGCATTACAAGGGAGTCCTTGTTCTGCAATCCACAGGGAAAGAGAGGCAGAGGTAGACCAAAAAACACACGGAAAATGATTAGGAAAACATGAAAAGAACTTGAGCGGATGGCACGTGACAGGAGGACTTGGCATGTGTTTGTTGAAGGCCTATGCTTCTTGTGGAGCTAAAGGGTATTGATTGATTGATTGATGGAGCATAGAACCACCACTACATTTAGTCCCCTTGCAGGAAGCCTGCACTAAACAGGTCACATGCTCTAGCAGTGGTGGTTTCTGTAGCTATGTGTTTTACGTGACGAGTTTGCCAGTCTTATGCACAATCTCATATTAGTAGCCTTGTACGACATGCCTAAAGAAGCAGTAGTTCCATTTGTTCTTTGTCTCATCAGAGACCCTCAGGGGACAACACGTGACGTAACAGGCAGAGAATAGAAGATCTGGTATGATAAGATTGTCAATGTGGAACTCATGAAGAAAAAAAAACAACAGAGAAATGCCGGTGGAACAAGATATGAAAAGACTCTGGCGTCGGATATGACTCAATCTGTGACAACCACCTGATAGCATTACAAGATATTCCCTGGTCGGGAATTTTCAGGGTAAGACAAATAGAAGGATGTTAATATAAAAAAATATGCAGGTTGAAACTCGAGACAGGCATACAAGGGTTAAAAAGACATGAAAAGTTCTTCAACAGATGGCACAGGCCAGGAAGGTTTGGAGTTCATTTGTTAACTCATTTTAACCCAGGCAGTTTTCCGGTTTACCTAGGCCCCAAAATGGAGGCATGATTTTTCTACAAGTGATGTTTTAAAAACAGGCAGTAGACATATATATTAATTCAGCAGATATATGTAGGCTATTATGCATCAAACTTTAAGAAATTGGCTGAAGAATGTTTTGAAACAATGTTGAGTTCTTAGGTGATGTAATAGCTATTTGTTATGTTTTGCGAAGTACAGAAACCAAAAAAATTCAAAAAAACAATTTATCAAAATTGTGCACATAGAAGTTAATATTTCAACTTTACTTAATCCCTTGGTGGTAAAAGCCCCGGGAATCAAAATGTATATCTAATTGAAAATTAATTCAAGAAGTTTATTACAAACAAATGAAAATTCGCATTTTTATGATTTTTTTTTTGGTGGTCACATATTGCTGAACTGGAATCTCACGTACACATTCCTTTTCCACGCAATTTAATTCATTTATTACTTAAAAATAACAAAATTGTTAAACACCCCTATCGGAATCGAAAATAGGTGATTATCGATAAAATTCATTTAGAAGTAATCTGTTGCGGTTGATTAGTGGATAGTTTATGACTGTTATGAATGCGTCTACGCTACTTATAAACAAACAGCCTCATGACGTCATTAAATGATGAAATTATGGAAACATTATGCACCAGAATACTTCTTTCGCCACTAGTTCAAAACACGTGGTCAATAGGAAGTATTTACATGATATAAACACGCAATGGCCATTTATTTTCTAATTTTTCGTTCAAATTCGGAATCACATCAAGCGCGCGTACCACGCGGCCCACGGGTAGATCTATAGCAATGTTAACAACGGATGTAAAGCCCAGAATTTCAGCTTCATAAATTTTTTTTCGCTCACAAAAGTTCACACACGTATTCCGGATGTAATGAAACGATTTAAAACCAGCTTATCGCCATGTATTTTGTAATTTTCTGTTCAAATTCAACATATATCCCATTGGTGCAGGATACGCCCGTGGGTAAAAGTAAAGGCCAATCTGGCGCACCATACGGCTCGTGGGTTAGAATGAGGCCTGTGATACACAGGGAGCTGTAAGGTGAAAATGATGATAACACTCTTTTTAACTATAACCTTTCTCAGTTTTTGTTTTGTGGTTAGATGTAACGATTCTTTCGCAATTCAGAACACGAAGATAACAACTAGTTTGTGAAACGCCATGTTGTTGCTTTTTTTTTTAAAAGTCTAATGTGTACAAGCGGAAATAACCTCCATCGACTAATGAGACATTTCTACGCGAAGAGATACAAATAAGTCCAGCTGTTTCCACACAAACTGTGTCCTATTAAACCCGATTGCCCACCAACCATTGTTTAGAGATACAGCACGAGACTTTACAATAATTTACTCGCCCTTTCGCGTGCGAATCTTTTCGCAGAGTAGGATGTCTTTGACAAAGAAACTCACGACACATTGTTACATTTGAAACTTTGGTCGCAGGGAGAGCACGCGCTGGACAAGTTCTACGTGCCTCTTGGGATGTATGGCCAGTTGGATCGAAGAATGAGCGACAAAATTGACAAACACGCTATTAAAAAAAACTGGTTCATTGCAATAGCGAATCCTTCGCCGGTTATCTCCTTACGGAGCATAAACTTTCACTCGGTTCTTCCCAAGGTATTCTACCCAGGGTAATCTGACTAGTTCTGGCTTTGTCTTCTCTGTCCTGTCAACTACTTCCATTTGCTTCTCCCTGTAATGGGTCTTTTCTCATATCTTTATCGCTGGCGGTTCCTGAACAATGTCCGCCTTGTGAAGCAAGCAGATGACTTCCCTAATACGACAAGCATAATATTATCATTAACCAAAACATAGGAGAGGAAAATCATTTCCTGTGAGATGAGCGAGTAAGATAAGCCATTAATGTTGCTAGGAGATACAGAATGAGAAATTATAATATAAAAAAACTATAGAAACTGCATCCTGCATCAAGTACTTGTAAATATTGCGACAGAAAATTAAGTGGCTTTGCCATTTCATAAGAATAGAGCCTGATACATTACCACTACGCGCCTACAACACTAGGACATCTGAGTTTAGAGCACGGCAGACCACGAGGCAGACGGGAGAAAACATCACAGAAATCCAACAACACCACGGGCTTACAGCAGCCAATGCGACACACATAACCATAGAGAGCAAATTTAATCTCTTCACTTCGCCTCATGACAAGACTGGACCGAAGAAGTACAGTGTCGAATCAAGGCCTTCCAGGGCCCTAAGCACTAAATATTATGGTTTCCCCTTTGAGCAAAATGTAGAACTTAACAACATAATAAGACAGGACAATTGTTTTTATTACTTGAACTGAAAAAACAATCATACTAAATATTTGATTTAAATAAGCTTCTTTCACGATTTTCTGATTTCGAAATGCAAGATTAGGCCCAAGAATATTAAACAGGAGTAACCGATTTTACATTTACATTACAGCAAAATACTTATATTTAGCATTTCCTCGCTTATCACCGTTGTCCCACAATTATAGAAACCCCTTGGCTGGACTATAAACTGGGGCTGTGGAGTCCGGAGTTGGGTGTCGGAGTCGTGGAGCCAGTGGTTTTTTAGTGGAGTCGGCAAAATATGTCCAGGCTCCGGACTCCGAATTTTATGCCCAATGACTAGTAAAAAAAGAACTAGTCGAAGTCGAACTTTTAACATTTCAGGAGTCGGGGTCGGAAAATATGTTGGCCGACTCCACAGCCCTGCTGTTGTGACAAAACGGGGCGGCCCCTATCGATCTTTGTTCCACTCCGGCAGTATCGGTACATTTGTAGTAAAGGTAAAGGAACCCGATACACGCCCATTGAGGCATATTAGGAATATGGTGTTAGGCCCATATTATCTTGACCGTCGGCACATTAGGGGTGATGTGGTCGGCATTACGCCGGCCGCCTTAACCTTCCCAGAGTTGCTCTGGTACCCATTTGGGGCTAGGTCGACCCAGGAGCCATGTGTGGCCTAAAAAATTTCCGCCTCATCTGGGGATCGAACCAAAGACCACTGCGCTAGGAAGCCAGTGCACTAACCACTATGCTACCGCGGCTCCATTTGTAGTACTGATTTTTATTATGTGCTCTCAATTATAGCACTTTTCTTTCTTTCTTTCTTCGATACTTTTCTGCTAAGTAGCAGATATTTGAGTATTGTCGAATTGCTTGACACTCCCTGTAGGTGATAACAATCACATTTGCTTGACGCTACCCAGATTAGTACAAGATCTCGTGTACCGGCGGAAACTTATGACATAAGCGTTTCCTGTTCTACTTGTTATGACAAGAGTACTTTCTGATAAAGTAATGATGGTTACATTTTGAACACGCTGTTGTATGAGTTTACCGATCTGCCTGTAATTTTGTACACAAGGGCATCGGACATCTTATTACCATATATGGGAGAGTTGACTTCTGCCTTACGTTCAAAATTATCTGATGTCGGAATATTTTGAAATTACCCCATAACCCGCCTGTTTGAATATGATTGGAGTTTTTGATAGCTCATAACAAACGAAGGCGTGGGAAGGCAGGGAATATAATCTGACCATTTTCTCAAATTATTTCACTTGAGAAATCGCTCGCCAAGACACCAGACTGCTACAGTGAAGAATTAGAATTCAGAATTCCTTCTTAAAATACCGGACACCTTTTATTGAAGTATTTATCAGGACTTACAATATAGCCCAGGAAATCTCTAACATTTTATATAAGGAAACCGGGACTGACGAAACTGAAGGACCACACACGAAGTCAGAGGGAACTTATTAAATTAACGACACCCCAGACGCGTGTAAGAGGCCGATTCAAGTCTCTTTTATTCATCTGAGCAAAAAGTCTGTAAGTCAGGATTGGCGTAAATTGTGATTTACATTTCATATTTTATTACTAACATGTGAACTAACATATATGTATATATTACCATGTGAAGTTTAATATGTCAAACTCGCTATTGGATGTCAAAGTCATTTGAGGCTGGCAACCTCAGCGTATAGAATGATGATTCATGAACCACCACTGCACGGGCTGGTGATTGCTTTATTGATAGTTTCGTAAAGAGAATTAAAAGCATAAAGTAGCTCCAGGTTCCCTATGGAGCAGAGAGGGAAAGATGAAAGAAATGATGTACATTCTAAGTATAATACTTACATTTTCAAAGCAGTGTAAATGTCCCTATAAACATAGTCACTTTAAAATTAATGTAAGTTTTCAAGCTTAAACCAGTGTAAATGTCTATATGAAAATATTCATTTTAAAGTAATGGAAGTTTCAAACTTTTCAATCAGTGTAAAACGTAAATGAAAACATATTCAATTTATATTGTGTACCCTTTTCAATCAGTGGAGATGTATATGTAAACAGACTCTATCTGTATTATTCACCTTTTCATTTAAATATAAAGTAACTATGAAAGCTATTCTACTTAAATGTAAAGAAAGTTTTATCCCGAAGCATTAAATTTAATTCTCATCGAGAGTATAGTCTGAGTAATTGGTATGGTGGTATGGGAAGATGGAACCCATAACTATGGGGTGGAAAACGCCATACTCAGAAAAGCGTTTCGTTATATTCTGTTACCATAGTTATTGGTGTTACCAGCAGAAAGTACTATCTCTGGAACAAGAAGGGAACAGTGGCCTAAACGTTAAGACAAAGGACCCACGTGGTAGACTCTCCTTGACATTTCTGGGAAACGAGCTACCTCCGACAACCTTGATCAGAGACAAGCGTGAGCAGAGTGAAAAGAACCAACCCATAAGAAGGAGCAGAATCGTCATTGGCAGCTAAGTTCAAATATATGCTGCTACTTGAACTTCTTGTAACATCTCACATTCCATAAAGACTGTGATGATAATTTTTCTTGATCCATAACTATTCAAATTATTTTCCAATTATTACAACCTAAAGTGATGATTAAGTGTTGTTATTTGTAATGTTACAAATTTAACTTCGATTTAATCATTTTAAAGTTACTGCATGTTTGTCTCAGTCAGATTACTACCCACACTCTAAATATAGCTATACTAGAAAAAAAAAGAATTCCACTGAGTAAATCAGGGGTGGGGGCTTAAACGAGCTGAAAGTAATAAGTGCTTAAATCCTTCACAAAAGCGTCGGCAGAATTACAGAGTTAACATACTCAGCCAAAGCAGTATTGTTCTCGCTTATTCTGAATATCTTGTGAGGACTCCCTGGAGATAGAAGCGTTTTGTTTCTTCTATTTACATATCTGCCAAGAGTAATCTTGTGCGAAGGTAGATACTTTTGAAGCCCATATTAGATACTCTTGAGTTTTGGCCACTGTTAGACCACTACTGCAAAGTAGGGGAGGCAATACCGTCATAGCTGTAAACAGTTGAACAGCTAATAAGGTAAGAAAATACCAATGCTGCTATCATTATCAATCAGAATACTCGTACATACAGGTAGACATGGTCGTATATAATACTCGTACATTCCGTTTTTTTAATTAATAATTAATACGAAGTTTAATTGATTTTGGTTTCTATCTTTTGGTGCCACACGTGGGCTGGTTCGTAGTGTGCTTAATGGGCAATCTGGCCTTTTATTTATTTATTTATGTTTTTGGATCCCGTTACACGCCCATTGAGGCATACTGGGAATACGTATGGTGTTAGGCCCATATTTTCTTGACCATCGGCACACCAGGGGTGATGTGGTCAGCACCACGCCGGCCGCCTTAACCTTCCCAGTTGCTCTGGTACCCAATTGGGGCTGGGTCGACACAGGAGCCGTTTGCGGCCTAAAAAAATCCCACCTCATCTGGGGATCGAACCATAGATCAAACCATAGACCACTGAGCTAGGAAGCCACTGCACTAACCACTATGCTTCCGCGGCTCCAATCTGGTCTTGGTAAAGTATTATATTATCATTATATTTTGACAGTGATGAATCTGGACGCTTATAATGAAAGAAAGAAAGAGAGAGAGAGAGAGAGAGAGAGAGAGAGAGAGAGAGAGAGAGAGAGAGAGAGAGAGAGAGAGAGAGAGAGAGAGAGAGAGAGAGGAAAGAAAGCAAGAGAAAGAGAGAGAATGAAATTGAGAGAAATAAGCTCTTCGATCGTAGATTGTCTCATGTTTACCTATATTGTTCTAGTTATAATATTGACCTAAAACCAACGTAACACTAGCTCCTAAAGGGTAACAGCCTGGTTACCGACGCCTTAAGTTGAACTATTTACTTTCTGGGGACTGTGATCACGTACGTATTTTATGTGACTCGTGATTTCGTAGTTGTAAATTCGAACACCAGTTTCCATCACTTTTAATATGTAAATCAGTGAGTTCACTCAGCTCCTCAAGGCGCATAGGCCTTCAACAAATTCATGACAAGTCCTCCGGTCGCATGCTGTCAGCTGAAGGTCGATGGCTAATGGAATATTCTCAAAACAAACTTCAAAGCGGAGGCAGAAGCACTAAAACAGTTGCAATTACCATCATGGAAAATAAAGTTCTTGCTAGAGACAAGATAATGCTCCTTTTACAGACTCTCTGTCAGTCATTACTCCTCTCAGAAACAATAAAGACAATGAAGTGCACGGCCTGGCAGAGGCGCTAAGGAAAACCAGCTATGAATTTAAAAAAAGCAAACGTACAGTGGGTCCTTGTCCATTGCAAGATATATGGAAATGAGAAGGTAGATAAACCTGCCAAAAAGGGAGGAAGGAAAACCCAGACAGAAGACAGGGCAACACATGAACAGATAAAAGCAATAATCAAAAATAAGCGTAGAGAAAAATGGTAGAAGGAACATAGAGTCCAGTAATGCACAACCATCACTAGACATAATCAAGAAAAGATCAAGTGATAATTATCAGACTGAGAACCGGCCATTGCAGATTCAGATACCATCTGTACAACAAACTGAAAATTAGACAGACAGATGAGTGTCCATGCAGGTAGGACAGACAGATGAGTGTCCATGCGGGTAGGACAGACAGATGAGTGTCCATGCGGGTAGGACAGACAGATGAGTGTCTATGCAGGTAGGACAGACAGATGTGTCCATGCGGGTAGGACGAACTGACAGTAAAACACGTACTCCAAAACTGTCGGCTCCATGAGAGTAGCAGGATGGCGGTGTGACCTTCTCCAACCCAGTTGAGGGATAAACTGTAAGGTCATGAGAGAGACCAGAGACGAACTTCCAGCTTTACAAGAGAAATAGATATGGTTATTTTAGAGCGAACAACGAAGAAGTAGAAGCTGAATATCTTTCCATTGTCTTCTTCATCATTGTCATTCCATTTCTCCAGTTTACTTCTCCATGAGTTTTTTAGGTCTATTTCTACTTCTCTTACTCTGTGAATTCCAGAACAAGGACTGCCTAGCAATGCTATCAACATGTTTTCCCAGGTTATGTCCTATTCATCTCCAGCGTCTTCTTCTCATCTCTTGTTCAACTAGCACTTGTCTGAGTCGTGGCATCACTTCCATATTGATGATCTTTTTATACCATTTCAGTCCTTCTATTCTACGTAACCACTCATTCATGAATGTCTGTAAATTCTAAGTTGTTGTTTGTGATGTTCTCCATGAATATAATAATCATTCACTAACGTACCATTGACCCCCTAACTCTACACTTGCTGTGTCTCTATAGACTACTAGATACTTAAATGAAACCACTGTTAAATGTAAGTTAAATGACCAAATGAAATACACGTACATTAGTATTAATGATATATGTCCATTAGTGCCAGTGAAAGAGAATTATTAATTAAATATAAATAAATCTAGTGGTCACGGGAATTTCCGATTCCCCTCTCGTAAAGTTGTCCTGAATAAAATAGGTGCCGGACTATCCGTTCCCGGAAAATCGATAGTGTTCTTGTATAAATCTTTCTTTTATCGTTTAGGCCACGTGCTCGTGTTCATTGTAATTTTATTATCAGATATCTTGTGATATTATATTTGTAATATTTTCTTATTTTCACTGTGTACCGGGTCCTGAAAGGAGAGCAAAGGTTAGTAACATTGTATTCTGTCACGAATGTCGTAGGAGGTGATTAAAGAGTGTTGGTGATGGAGCCGGCTAACCAACTTGTAGAAATTTAAGTAAAAAATAAACAACTCACTGATCCTGTTATCTGATACTGTTATAGTGAGTTGTTCTGGGATTCCCCTCTGGTGGCATATCGTAGAGATAAGAATTTCAAGGACATTCTTGTACACAGCCGCTTGATGAATACCAGCCCTCGATATTTTGGTACAGTCTTGCCACCGTCCCAGATGTCGTACGTGTGCGCATGTGCTTCAGACTCAGACTGTTTCATTTCCGAAGGGCAATTTTATTATTAGAGAGTCATTTACATGTGAATCTAGGAATCTTATTTATGCCATTATCTGTAAAAGATGTAACATTACCTATATTGGTGAAACTGGCTGACGTTTGGCAGAAGGATTCCGCAAGCACTTAAATGGCATTTATCACAGGGAACCTAAACCTGTTGCCCTTCATTTCAATAGCCCAGACCATTCCGGTTCCTGTGATATCAAGGTAACTGGTATACGCTCCTGCTTTTTCATCTCTAGAATCGCCCCATTTTCGAAATGGGTTGCCTTTCTCCTCATGATCTAAATGTCCAACATCATTTTGCTTAACTCTGTTATTCATTGGCTTTCCTCTATTTATGACTTCTTTATTTCATCCATCGCTTTTTCACAATCTTTCTATTATGAAGTTTGTGCTTCGTTTCGTATCCTATTTGTGTATTCTTATGACGTCACTTTCATTATTGCTGCCTGACGCCATTGTATTCCCTGGATCTTTTATTCAAGATTGACATAGCGGGACTTCTTGTTTTGTTATTCCATTTTCTGCTTAAGATTTTCGTTGATTGTTGAATTAATTGTCTTGATATTTTTTTTGGTTTTGTATTTTCTTTGCATTATTATTGCTCTTCACCTGTGTTGTTTTATTTCATATATATATATATATATATATATATATATATATATATATATACATATACATATATATATATATATATATATATATATATATGTATATGTATATGTATATGTATATGTATATATATATATATATATATATATATATATATATATATATATATATATATATATATATATATATATATATATATATATATATATATATATATATATATATATATATATACATATACATATACATATACATATATATATACTACGTGTTTGTAGTGTCTATAGTATTTTTCTTTAACCTGTGTATATTTATTGTCCTTGTTGCCTATTACTCTAGTCAACAAATTTTCAAAAGTTATTTGTACCAGAAATTAAATATACCATTTCTTATTGATTTTGACATGCTGATTTCAAATATCATAATGAAATTCAGCAAATTGGCTCTGGTTTTTTTTTAAATGATGAATTTACATTACAGTAATACAAATAATGTATGCTTGTTTAATTCTCTGGGCTGAACAGCTAGTCTTTCTACTTTAGCATTATAAAAATTGTGGTTACATACTCAATTAATTGATATTTCATCATAAAATGATAGAAAAAATAAAAACATTATTTAAAGTTCACATATCATGTTTTAAAAAGGCACATCTGAACCCATTCCGTCATTATTCAGTCGCTGTTCGAGCTCTCTTTGCTTGCTTCTTGTAGTCAATCGATGAGGTGTCTCTTGTCACAGTCCAACAGTAATCAGCAATCATTGAAGGGCTCCAATTGCCTTGATACCTTGTCTCCATAGCAGCAATATCCTGGTGAAATCGTTCACCATGCTCATCACTGACCGCTCCACAGTTTGACGTAAAGAAATCCAGAAAATGAATTTTCAAAGACATGTTGCAGCCAAGACTCTTATACTTCAGAAGGAGATTTTCTACAATTTCACTGTAATTATCAGATCTATTGTTTCCAAGAAAATTGTCCACCACTGACTTAAATGCTAGCCATGCTGCTTTTTCCTTGCCATGCAACACGCAAAGAAACTCGTCATCATGAAGAAGTTTTCGAATTTGCGGACCAACAAATACTCCCTCTCTTATTTTAGCTTCACCCAGTCTTGGAAATTTTCTGATGAGGTATTTGAAAGCCTCATCTGTTTTCTCCATTGCCTTGACAAAGTTTTTCATGAGACCCAGCATTAAGTGCAAGGGTGGCAACAACATCTTGCTGGTGTCGACAAGTGCTGGGTTCTAAACGTTCTTACTGCCAGGCTGCAATGACTGCCTGATTGGCCAATGTATTCTGATGTAATGGTCACTTCGTGCACGGCTATCCCACTCACAGAGAAAGCAACAGTACTTGGTGTATCCACCCTGTAGTCCAAGCAAAAGAGCGACCACTTTTAAGTCACCGCAAAGTGACCAATGATGATGATCGTAGTTTATACACTTCAAAAGCTGCTTAATGTTTTCATAAGTTTCTTTCATATGAACTGCGTGACCAACTGGAATTGACGGTAACACATTACCATTATTCAACAAAACAGCTTTAAGACTCGTCTTGGATGAATCAATGAAAAGCTTCCACTCTTCCGGTATGTAATTGATTTTGAGGGCTGCCATTAAACCAGAAATGTTGTGGCACGCAGAAAGGTCACCCTCTTTGAAAAAGAATGTAATAAGCGGCTTCTGGCGGTTCCTATACACAGAAATTGTAACATCTTCTGCCAGGAGATTCCACTGTTGCAATCTGGAACCCAAAAGCTCCGCCTTGTTCTTCGGTAAATTCAGATCTCTTACAAGATCACTCAGTTCACCTTGGGTTATTAAGTGTGGTTTAGTGGATGTAGTTTGCTCAAAATCTGGGTCGCTTGAGGTTGATGGTTCAGGACCACCAGTGTCCTCTTCTTCATCAGTGGAAGCAGCTGAAAATGATTCTGGCACTTTGGGAACTGGTAGGTGATCGCCATGTGGTACCGGACGTATTGCAGAGGGGGTGTTTGGATATGCCAGAGTCCATTTTTTCTTCTTTGATATGCCTTTCCCAATTGGAGGGACCATGCAGAAGTAACAGTTGTTGAGATGATCAGTGGGCTCTCTCCAAATCATTGGGACTGCAAAAGGCATAGCTTGCCTTTTGCCAGTCAACCACAGTTTAAGATGTGCTGCACATGTATTGTAGCATATGTGTGGCGCCCAGCTCTTATCTTGATCTCCTATTCTGCAGCCAAAATACAAACTGTACGCCTTCTTAATCACTTTAGTTATATTTCGTTTTTGTGATAGAAATGTCACCTCACCACATATATAACAGAAATTATTAGCACTGTTCACACATGTCCTGGGCATTTCTAACTGCGATACTTTTGATAAGGACAAATGCACTAACTAATGGCAAAATTTTGTCAGAGATAAGATATTTATACACAAATGTGATGTAATCATTGGTAGGATTGCACCATCAACTTCTAGTTACATTTTTATTGGTCTTTAGAAAAAATTATGCAATCGCCCACAACAGTTGCGTCATATATATAAATTGATCGTAATTAAATAAACTAGTAGCATATATCTTGAAAACTAGAGCCAATCAACATTTTTAAATGTCATTTTCGTTTTCAGCACACCAAAATTAGTTAAAATCAGCTATTTTCATTTCTGGTACATTTTGGTTGTTGACTAGTGAATTATTATTGTAACTGTGGCTGACGAAGGGTGAAACGCGAAACGTCCCGTGTTTCCTGTGTACCGTTAATTTGTAAAACTGATTCAATACCGATTTATTAGTTAATATATATAAATATATTTATTTCCATACCAGTTCTACAGCAGCATCCCCCCCCCCCTATTTATTTACTTACACTATGCCAAGAGATATATATGATTCTATATCTTGTAAGAGTATTTATTCAAGTACAGTCTTGTTATCAAGAGGACATTCTTTTGTCTTGGATGGCTGATATGTATTTTCTTTACTTGACTTATCCATACTGTCTGTAAGTGTGTGAGTGCTCAGGGATTATTGTATGTAGTCCACATTCTAATATCTTGCTTCCATTCTTTCTTTCAGTCGTTAGCTTAGAGCAGATTCCGTTATCCGGACTTAAACCCGATAGAATGTTTGCTGGGACGCCCTACAGAGGCTGCTTAATCAGTTACAATGTTGGCCAGCTATCAAGTGTCAGCTGCTGCAATAGAATACGTTTGCAGCAAAGTCCATAAAAAATCAAATTAATGACTTAGTGCGGTCCATGTCTAGACACGGTGCCAGGCTGAGGCCCGAGGGAGGAGGAGGGGAAAAGGTTAACACGATACTAAAATATAAACTGTGAACAATATGCCCTGAAATGCTCCGAATGTTGTGATGTTTTCTGGATTTCATTTTTAAAAAAGCAACAACAACAAAAAAACAAGTTAAATTGTACATGAGCTTTTTCGCTTTTTATTTCGTTGTAATAAAGAAAAAACAGAGAAGAAAGAAAATACAATCTTAAATTAAATATGAAATACACGCACTTATTCTTTCGCATTTCCTTTGCCAGATAGTGTATATTATCGGTTAATGTATCTTCTTCTTGCTATGTGAGCTTGCCGCTGTCGCGATAAGAAGATGTGCTAAATGTTGTAGGTCGGCTAATGGGAACTGGAGAATCATATTTTAATGTTGGCAACGTAAGTGAATATAAAATTATACTTGGATGTTATAATCATGAGTCAGGTAACAGAACTTTAGCAACAGTTGTGAACAAGATTGTGGTGCAGTCATACGTAGACCACGTATATTGTAAATACGAGAATTGTGGACTAAGAATAAATATACCAACAAAAATCAATAGTCCTTACAGAAATGGGGCTCTTAAGAATAACGATATGCAAGCTGTGGACAACAAAGAAATAAAGTGAGAAAATCATCATCATTACACTATAGCTCGCCAAGGGACATAAGCTCTCAGCTAATTTAGGTCAACCCTTCTTGTCGTGTGGGATCAGTTCAAGTCGTTTCATGTCTTGTTTATTACTTCCATGGCTGTCTCCAGTTCCATTCTCCATGTGTCTTTCGGTCTCCCTCTGTCTCTTTTAAACTGGTCGTTTCAGAACAAGGATTGTCTTGTAATACTACTAACATGTTTACTTAGTGTGCGTCCTACCAAACGCCAGTAAACACAAATCTGGTCCCGCGTCTCTAAGACCCGTCTGATGATGGTGTCTAGCGTCGACTTCATCCTAATTATACTCTCATTTTTTCCAGAGATAGTGCCCACAATTGGTACCACCGACCCAAATTGTCTTTGGGATCAAAGACTGGCTTCTTGCTCAGAGAAATAGATAAGACAACTTGTTTAAGATGCCTCTTTCGCGTGTTCTGGAGTGTTACTTTACAATAAGTCCCTACTCTGACTTCGTGTTCAGATTCCTAGGATTCCGGTTTTCCGTGTTAATAAAGGTAGAGTTTTTCTGCGATATATATATATATATATATATATATATATATATATATATATATATATATATATATATATATATATATATATATATATATATATATATATATATATATATATATATATATATATATACGTATATATATATATATATATATATATATATATATATATATATATAAAGTCCTGAAGATGCTCAAACAAGGTCCGGTCCGATAAATGGAATTCTTATCTTATTCTTTACTCTGGCTTTCTGGCTGCTTTCTTGACGAGTTGAATTTCACAGTGCTTTAAACCGACTAAAGTGTCAGGTTATATTGCAACTTTCATCCCACGCACGTTTTTGTTTACTATTAGACCAGGCTCCAATCAGAAACGTTGTTATGTTTACATCTCGAATGCCGGCCAATAGTTTCAATCATGCGTGGTTTGACGGGTTCTATTCAAAAAATTTCCTCATAGAAAAATTCTGCGTGTTATTTAAAAGGAGGTCACTTTCCAAATATTTAATTGTTATATCCGTCGATTCGCGGTAACGATTGCACTACAACTCCATTCGTTATCACAAATAATGTCTTTCTAACACTTCTGTCCGGAAGCTATTACAACATTCCGTCTTTTATGTGCATGCCTGTAATATGTCCGCAGACGGATAATTTATCTCCCCGTCCTTGTGCAAACACCGCGCCTCGTTTAACCATCTGGGCTGTGACTCTTCACGGCAGTAATTATCACAATAGCCGTATTAGCGCTAAATAAACTTGCTGGGCGTACGTCGTGTTAATCCGTCGCGCCCAAGGTTTAGTACACGGGAATTTTACCAACATGACTGTCGGTCAATATTGCATCACTTGTCTACTCTCTCAGCAGGGATGGTCAGGTAAACAGACAAGACGAATATTTACGGAGATGAAGTGTAAACAATGACTCTAAAATAACAATACTGCCGTAGAGGAAAAGAGAGCGAACGCATTTATGTGACATCCCCAAAAGACCAAAAGTTATGAAGGGAACTTATCGTCCACGCCATTTGCCGTTAGACAAGGCCGTTAACGATGAGGAATAGGGGGTGGGTGATTTGAGGAATTAATGTGAGTATAAAAATTGTTTTTTAATGTTGCTAAACTAATATTCAAGTAATTATGGGAAGTATATTTGAATATTTGTGACATGGCATGTTTAACATTCGAGGAAGTAAAGACACGGATAATATATTAGAAGTATTACTTGAATTAATTCATCATTCAAGTAAACAGTAACCGTTGGTGATTCCTGTGAGTAAGTCGACCAGTAAAAATTATACGCTTACATTCATTACACGAAACTGTTTGGCTCTCCATCAAAGCTATAATATGTAACAAGAGAGCAAAGTTATACCAAGACAAAAGTGTGAAAGAAATAACCATACACACAGTTCTTAGATCGTTCTGGAGGCTTTCACATCTTCACTGTTTTAGTAAATGACAGCTCAAGATCCAGGTAAGCAATGCGATTTTAAGTCAAGTCAGAGGTGTGGGAGAATTTAGTTATTCATTCTCCACATCAAATAAAGCAGTTCTTAAATAATTTGATTAAAGAGAAAAATCAGGAAGTCCGTTAAAATCAAGCATTATTCTTGCTTATAAAGTATAGCGCAAATTAGGAATCTCGGTGATAAAAACATCGGCATGAAATCTGCAAAATCTTACTGTTGACCATAAGGTCAAACTTTGACTAAATATCTGAATTCAGCTCAGATCTCGTCTCTGCCTTCAAATTCCTGTCCTTTATTTGAGATATGTATTTCGACTTGATCAAAGTGCTTGAGAAAAAAGATTCACAGAGCCACGCGAAGCCAAACATGGAAAATAATTTGGAAACAGCCAGTTTCAAAGTAGGAAGTTTCTCAGCTTTCAGAAGATATTCCCATACCTTGAGATAAACGACCGCGTGCCCCTGCAGATGTCGCAAGACTAGCATATCAGAATCTATTTCCCGGTTTTCCAAGCACAGGAAAGTGATAAATTCTTGTGTTGTATTTTCAGTTATGAAGATAAATGGATCGTTTAAACATTAAAATGCCAAGCTTGTGGTGAGTTGGGACTTAAATATAGTATAAAGTACTTAGTGTACTGACTGAGATCAGCTGTGAAGGTATCTGAAGTTAATAGGTTTGGTGTGTAATTCAGATGACCTTACTTGCTGCCACATTTATATCTCAATCAGACTAATTCTTAATCAATATGAATGTTGGCTTGGTTAAGTGTCTAGGGTAATGCAAAAGTGAGTGTGTGGAATAACCTCAATACAAAACATATACCAACAAATATTAACTTCTAAGATAAAATCAACTAACTCCAGCGGTTAAGTTTTAAAATGAAAAATTTTCTGTTAAACTTTATTGGCCCTGAGCCTAAATGTTCTTTTGGCCAGGACTTTAGTCATTGATAATCAGTTTGATGGAATCTTATATATTTACAAATATGTATATGCAATTATTTACAAGCAATAGACCATGTGTCCATAATGCATGAAATCAATCTTCAACTGGGTATTTTTTTCTCTATCTAATTACTTGTTCCTTGAAGCTGGTAAGGGATATACATCATCCCAATTGTTCTCATTATCACTCTTATGGACTCTGTTGTACTGTTTTTAGTTTTGGAGGAAAAGTTTATTCACTTGAGGAGATTGTCCTAGAAAATATGCAGTAATGATAAGTTGCTCCAGGCCAGATATATCACTTATCTGTGCCTGGGATTCATAATGATTGCAGTCTATTTGGCCACACGCTTCAGGCCCTCTGGTCTACTATCTCTCTCTTAACAGCTGTTGTCAGAGATGACTTGATCTAGTGCTGAATATTTCTGACAGCATCAGCCAAGTACCAGCAGGAAACCCCACATAGAAAGGAAATAACACAGGTTACGACGAATAAGGCACTAGAGAATGGCACATATCTAGATTTGCCCACTGTTTCAGACTGCTTTCGGTCGATATAATTTATAAACCACAGCACAAGTCTGACATCGCTCCTGCTCTTATGAAAATCTTTTGAAACTGGCAACGAGCAGCGTACTATTTCTTTCAATTCAAATGCTTCGACCAATCGCTCAAAGCCTAACTATATTTTGAATGAATTTAAAAAAAAAAATTATCCCATTTACTACGCGTTACTATCAACAACTAGATTCGTATAGATATTTTAGCCAATCACACCTCGGCTTGCTTTAAATTCTAGCCAATCTTTTACTCCGTACTATTTCAGCTTTCGTTCCTCTACGTGTTTTCAAAAACATCATGCCATTTTATCTAACAGATATGACCAGACCATGCCAGTTTCCCTATGTTTTATACCAATATTTTAGTATCTAATGGACCATTTTGATAATTTATTATATATTCCAAGTCCACTAGTCTTAAAGTACCCAATTATATGATTATCATGAGAACAAATGGCCCATTTAAAATTCTTGTCTTTTATCGATCTCAGTTGTTTATTTTTAACTTCCACTGTCCGCATCCTTTTTAACTGTTCTGTCAGGATTTCAGACGTAAACCAGTATAATGTCATGTTTCCTAATAAGCGTTTTTCAGGTTTTTAAACCTAACTCTCGTAGTTGTAGTGTTTTTTATCACGGTCTATTTGAAAAAAAGTTAGTGCTTCTGGCCTTTCGCGCGGGGAGGGTATTAATTTTGTAACGCGAGACGCGTGTTCGTGTCGCATGCGTTCCTGCTTTCAGCCCTCCCTCTCTCTCTATCCTAAGTTCATCTGTCTTTCCGTTTATGTTAACGTAGTGTAATTAATGTTAGTATTAATTTAGGTCATTAATCAGCTTGCGTATCTCAAGGTTTTCTTAGAAATGCAGTACACGTTTTATTGTGTTGTGGAAACGCGTGTATGCTGCTATAGGCTTTACTATCAACGTGGAAACGTTACAATTTGCAGACGAAGTAGAAAACAAGGGGAATTTTTGTACGCCATTGTGACAGCACTGTACTTTTACCATTTCTCTTTTCTTTTATTGAATTTATTTGTTAGGCTTTACATTTACCTTTTAATTTATATATGTGGATTTAGAATGTTTCACGACAAAGCTGACCCGAATAAAATAAAAAAAGTATGACTTAACTTTATGAATCAAAGTCTCTAACCAGTTCACATAATGGGATAGCTTCTGAAAGTGAAAATCAAAACTGTCTTTGTGTCAAGACAGCGATTCAGTTTTGGCAAGTGCATGGAATCTTCCTTTTCTTCTTGAACCATGAGAAGATTAATTTTAAATTTAAACTCTGAAATGCATTGTGCTTGATCCCAAATCAGTTTTCCTTTTTCCTGAAACCTGGTATTGATTTCATTCAAATGAGCCATAATGTTGCCCAAAAAATGTAAGTCGCATAGCCAGATCCCACTTTGAATTTCAGAACCAGCTCAATTAGTCGTTTCTCACAATGAAATTCTCGAATTTAAAGAGGCAGTTCATAAATCGTTCCAAACCCTTTCGAAATAATTTCCTCAGCCCTACCTACGAACATGTGCAAAGTGCACGCGGTCTTTAGAATCACAATGATCATTTTTTCCCCCTCAAGGATTGTTTTAATACAAATTGTCGTTCATTTTCATTCCAGGTCTAATAATCAAATTCACCACACTTTTGTTGACTATTCGCCACATGTCATCATTGGCGAGCTCATTGATCGTCTCTAGTTTAGGAGATAGCAGAACAGACTGAAACACTGAGGTAGGATGGAACACATACTTTATCCTTGTAAATAAAACAGTAAGAAATGGACTGTCCGGCTGAATAGAAACTTCATTTCAGGGATAGAATTATAAAAGAGTGAGCGTTCTTGCCGCATATTGTCACTTTACATAACTTAACCAAGTCTATTTTCAGCGTTTTAATAACTTTTAACTACTGTGTTTGTATCACTTCAAAAATGAAATTAAAGCAGCTATTTCTATTACTACCGTAATAATTATTATGAAGGAGAAGAATATTGTGCGCTTGCTTTCGAAAAGGAAGTTTTATCAAAGGTGTAGTTTTTATATGTTTCAATGTTAATAAAATCAAATTCCCATCTTGCCTCCAGCTCATTCCATCTTACCTGAAATAAGATTAACTGTCTTCTATATGCACTTTTCTCTATTTGTAAGATACCGTTGTACTGTTACTTTGTTATTTATGATAACAGTTACCATTTATTATAAGTTTCCATTAGCGATAGACAAGAATAATGCGTCATGACGTAAGAAACCAAAACCGATTTTTCTCGGGCCGCAGAATCACACAAGAAGGCTACAGAAGCTATGTGACACATGTACATATATGTAATAACATAGCAGAAGTTTAACGCCCCACATTCACTTTACATAGGATACTGAGTAATACAATGGAAAACAAGCAAAATGGACATTTTAGGCCAGTCTTTGTAAAAGAAATTGAAATGGAAATTGTGGATCATGTGAGAAGACTAAACGTTAATGCACAGAGTACCAGAACCAAGGACTACTACAGCACATTAAAGCTAGTTATGTTTTGAAAATGTTTTAAAAAAGCAACATTTTCTTTTCTTTCGATAACTTCGCTGTTAGCTTTCAAAGGTTTTATCTGCCCTATCCTCATCACACAAAAGGTCTACCTCAGTTAGTCAAAAGGCCTGCCTCAGCTGGTCAAAAGGTCTACCTCAGCTGGCCAAAAGGTTTGCCTCAGCTGGCCAAAAGGTATGCCTCAGCTGGTCAAAAGGTCTACCTCAGTTAGTCAAAAGGTCTATCTCAGCTGCTCAAAAGGTCTGCCCCAGCCAGTCAAAAGGTCTATCTCAGCTGGTCAAAAGGTCTGCCTCAGCTGGTCAAAAGGTCTATCTCAACTGGTAAAAAGGTCTATCTCAGCTAGTCAAAAGGTCTATCTCAGCTAGCCAAAAAGGCTGCCTCAGCTGGCCAAAAGGTCTATCTCAGCTGGCCAAATGGTCTGCCTCAGCTAGTAAAAAGGTCTACCTCAGCTAGTCAAAAGGTCTACCTCAGCTGGCCAAAAGGTCTGCCTCAGCTAGTCAAAAGGTCTACCTCAGCTGGCCAAAAGGTCTGCCTCAGCTGGTCAAAACGTCTTTCTCAGCTGGCCAAAAGGTCTGCCTCAGCTGGCCAAACGGTCTATCTCAGCTAGCCAAAAGGTGTGCCTCAGCTAGTCAAAAGGTCTACCTCAGCTGGCCAAAAGGTCTGCCTCAGCTGGCCAAAAGGTCTGCTTATAAGATTCTTTAAGTGCACTGGAATCTGGCCGTTAGATCATGAAAAAAAAATTTCTCTATAGAATTCGCATCTTCATAAATCACACTTGACTTATTTAGGTCTTTCTGATCCTGACTAGGGGTCGTCCACAAAAGATGTCACGCAATTTTTTGCCACACTTCACACGTCGTCACAAAAAACCACATGCCTTTATGTTTTTATGACGTCACAAATCTATTAAACCCCCCCCCCCCCATGTTATTAAAAAATAGTGTTTGATTAACCCAGCTTTTACAAATATATTTCCCTTTCATATGTCGTCCCAACACGAGACAGGGTCTAACCTTGCCACACTCAAATAAATGCTTTTGCATTTTTTCCAACCAAATAAATAAATAAATTGTAACGTTCACTTGAGCCCTAAAACGTTAAACTTGCTAAACGTCTGTGTCTTTAGTCTTATCGGACTGTTATCGGGATGGTGTTAGCTTGCTATTGTCTTTTTAAATATTATTATTATTTTATTTTGTTTTGTTTTTACTAAAAATCAATTTGAGGATGGTGTTAACTTGCTATTGTATTTTTCAAATATTGTTATTATTATTTTATTTTTTACTAAACATCTATTTAAATTTTTAACTGATTCCGTACGTAAGATCTATTAAAAGACGCAATGGCCGACCGATGTGGCCGCAAGATCTTTTAAAAGACGCTGATTTATTTCGTTGTTTCTTTCTATTCTGATATTTTATACTGCCCAGAATTTATCTCGAACGGAAGTAAACACAAAACTGGGCAAATTTCAACAAGCTTCAATGTCTTTTATTTGCGTTTGAAGGGATTTTTTCACATTTATCTTCATCTTTAATCGTGTTTTGTCGTATCACCATAATGGCCGAAAACACACAGGATATGTTAACTGGGTCTGTCGGTTAGATTAGGGCGCATGTTCAAATATAAAAATCGAGCACTCGGGAATAAGTATATATTGTGTCTTTTTAAAAAAATTAAATTTTGCTACTTTTGGCAATATTATGGCTCATGACCCCCCAAAAATACCCTACGATAAGAATTAAAGACCTTTTCTTTATAAAATAAAATTTTGCCTAGCTTTGGCGAGGTGCGGCCCGTTTAACTAGACACATGGACCGTTGGCTATATTAGGGCGCATATCCAATTATAGAAGACCTTTCGGTCTATCCTTTTTATAAGACCCTTTGTTAAAAATGTTGCCTTATTTTAACGATGCACGCACCGTTCAATCTTGACACAGGGTCCGTTGGTTATATTAGGGTGTCAGTCCCTTTGGAATGCGTCTCTCTGTAGGTGCCTTTTTCGTGTCTACTATGGTTTGTAACATATCTAGTTGATGAGTGCCTTCCCTGCTTGCCATCCTATCTTTCGTCACAAAATTGTTGAAATCTCCTTCCCCTCCCCGCTCTTTTTTTCACTGCGTGATATCATATGTGGAAGACCCGGTAGGCTTATTCCTTAAGGCTGGGTGCAGACGAGCGTTTTCTTACTGCGCGTATCTCGCGCGTGGAAAATGAAACAGTAGGGATTTAGAGAAAGCAGACAGACGTCTGTGGCCTAATGGATATGAACGCAGTTTCATAATCCAGATATACCAGGTTCGAAACCTGCTGCAGGCGGTTTGGAAGCAAATCGCTTTGTGTGGATTTTTAACAATGGTATAAGCGCCGTACCGTTCAGAAAGCAATGGCAAACTACTGAATGAAAAAATTGCCTAGAAAAATCACAAACAGCCAATAAAAGCTGGGGTTGATTTCCACGTCCTGTAAAGGATAAGCAACTAACTTTAGACAGACGAGCGAGGTTTTTTCCCGCTGCGTAGAAAAAAAACGCAACTGGTTCCATTTTCTTCGCGTATCGCAGGCGTTTTTGGCTAACCTTGAACTTTATCACGTGACCAATTATGTTAGCGACGAACTTACGTTGTACACTGTCGTGGCATTTCTATTCTGAATTTGGATTTATCAAGAACATTTGCGTGAAAATGAGTTATTTCGAATCCGTTACTTACTTTAGGCGGATCGTGATTACGCAGTAACATTAGTGGTGCTCGAGTTTTTAACATTTAATTGTGTGATGGGGTTCCGTTTGGTTCCATTCGTCTTCTCCTTCTTTTTCTTCTTCTTCTGCTCCTCACCTCTTCTTCATTGGTCTTCTTCTTCTTGTGCATCATCTTCTTCTTCTCCTTCTTCTTCTTTTCCTCCTTATCCTTCTTCTATATTTTTTTTAGGCGCGAGGTCACGGCAAAAATACGCTTGTCTGCACTACCCTGCGATTCGGACAAAAAACCGTGCGAGATACGGGCAGCAAGAAAACGCTCGTCTGCACCAGGCTTAATGTAAACCATACTTTGACATATAACATCCGCATCAATTGTCATTTGCTGTCTCGTTAACTAACGTCTTCTATTATTCTAGATATTTCAAATACAAGGGGATTGACATAAGTCTTGGGCCTGACCATGAAGGACATGTCACAGAGAGCTGAAATTTTGTATAGTGTTTATTCCTTTTCAATATAGCCACCATCTGAATTGACACAATTCTGCCATCCCTGCTTGACCTTGAAAAGACCTTGGGAGTAGAACACCCTATTTTTCAAACTAAACCAGTCATCACATGCCAGTATAACCTCTTCAATGCTGTCAAAATGATTCCCTTTTAGCTGTTTTTTAAGATTTGGGAATAGAAAAAAGTCTGATGGAGCCAAATCTGGAGAATATGGTGAGTGTGGAAGAATTTCAATATTCAAATCGTTGGCTGCTAGCTGCACAAACCGTGCTTTGTGAGAGGGCGCGTTGTCTTGAAGCAAAGGAAGATTTTGAGTGCGTTATCCCTCGTTTCCTGGTCACAACCTTTCTTAGTTTGGTGAGAAGATCTGCATAGTACTGTCCATTAACTGTGTTGCAACGAGGCAGATAATCTTTCAAAAGGACACCTTTGCCGTCCCAAAAAACAGTCAGCATCACTTTTCCTGCAGATTTCTGCGCTCTCGGCTTGACAGGTGTTGGGGAGCCCGGAGTTTTCCATTGCATGCTGGCAATTTTGGATTCGGGGTCATAATGGTGTACACAAGTCTCATCTACTGTCACCATGGTCTCCAAAGATTTTTTTGACTGACACTTTTTGAGGAACTGTTGACAGCAATTTACCCTCGTTTGCTTCTGTTCACGTGTCAACAGTCGCGGAACCCAGCGTGCACACACTTTTCTCATGTTCAGTCTGTTGTGTAAAATTCTATAAACTGTTCTTTCATTTAGTTTTACTCTACTAGCTATCTCCACAATTGTCATTTTTCGATCCTGGTCAATGATTTTCTTCATTCTTGTTGCATTTTCATCATTGCACCCAGAGGCTGGTCTACCAGATCTTGGCAGATCAGCAACATTTGAGCGGCTGCACTTAAACTGTTGACACCAGTTTTTTACCGAAGTATATGAAGGACAAAACTCACGAAACACTGGTTCCATCTCCCTGTGTATTTCTGTAGGTGTTTTCCCCTGAAACATCAGAAATTTTATCACAGCTCTGGCCTCCTTCTTTTCCATTGTTTTGTCAAATCTTTGGAGCAGCAGATCCGGTCAATAGGATACATTGCACCGTGCACCGTAGCGGGAAAACCCATTGAAGAAACAAACGAGTACTTTACACATTCAGTGCAAATATGATGAGCTTTAAATGTGCCAAGTTTCATCTTCCTCCTGTGACTCCTTCATGGTCAGGCCCAAGACTTATGTCACTCCCCTTGTAGTGTGTAGGTTCAATGTAACAACGGCAAATGAGATGTCGAATCCACGAAAGGGGAGTGTTTTTATTGTGTTGTTGCTTTTGCTAGTTATTATTCAGCATAAACAAAACACATCTGAAATAGTCGCAGCAAGAAAAAGTTCATTGAACAGTAAAATAAAGCAATAAGCAGACAGCTTAAAGGTGACAGGGAAACGAAAGTTAATGTATTCACAAGACTTTTCTTCGTCAGCGAGTGAACAAGTAAAACAACAAAAGATAAAGAAGCTAAATACAAATACAAACAATAAAGAATCATGGTAACAATGAAAAAATGGAGAAAAATAGAATGGAAGTCTAGAGCGTTTTTTATCAATGAAATCAGCTTTGGCAGAATTGGGAGAGGTAGTGGAAGGCAGAAAGGGAGAAAACAGATATAGAGGGATAACTAATGTGAAATATATTCATTTATTTCTTTAAATTCTCTCCCCACATTTCCGCGTGTTTCAGCGCAAACTTAAACTATAAACGTTTATAATAGTATCGGAAAGGCAGATATCACCAGTGATTGATGTGCAGAAGTCATATTTGATACGATTACCAGTACAAATTACAAGACTGACGCGCGGTGGTCGCTACTGATATGATTGATGTGTAGTGACTACAACCGATAGGATAGAAGTGGCCACAACTGACCAGATTAATGTGTAGTTGTCACAACTGACAAGAAGGGCGTAGAGTAGTCATACCTGACTTGATCCCACGAGTGAGGACATTAATAGAGACTTAACATGAGAGTGATAAAAGTCTGTTTTGCTGATGCCTTTTTACAAGAACTTAACTCTAGGTGAGTCCTGTCGCCGTGGTTTCCGTCACTTCTTTTTTGTGATGAGTGCTCTTCTCCACATAACTCGTCCAATGTAGGCAGTCAGTGTTAATGATCTTCTCTCACACTAGTGGCGTAGTAACGTTAGTACTTCAAACCGTCTGATAGCTTGTAACCATGACATTTTTTTGAAAAAATAGAAAGGACAAATGCCTCTGCTGAGTACACTGAGTTGGAAGCTTAACAGGCGCACGGTCTCACTGTCCACCCACCAATGTTAATCTCTCAGAAGAATTAAATTCTTGAGTACACAGCGTAGCTCAAGGAAGATGATTAAAATAAAAATTACCAGTACTTTTCTGGGTATTAAACTGGGGAAAATGTGTCTGGACAGCGAGAATAATGATTTGCCTGAATAACATATATCTCATATCGTGATATGATACACTTGATGCACACGTGATGTAATCATCATTCATCACTGCTCCAGTCGGAGTCTGGGGTCACCTCTGCTGACGTTTTCCGCACGACTAGCAAGTAACTATAAACAGCGCTTGCTGTAGTGGTTCATGAATAAACTATTTTCATATGTTGAAGTTGCCAGTCTCTTACATAACCACTAAGCAAGAGAAACATGTCAAATTCCCATTTGTAAAATAAATGTTACACTTATCCCAACAATTTGGGAATCTAAAATCTCCTCGCACAGGTTAGAATGGACACGAGCAATTTAGGTTATATGCTCTCGAATTACTTGGCCTGGAAATTTTTGTAATTCCTCTTATGACGGGCGTTCTGCAAATCACTTGGTCTGGGAAATTATAGTAATTCCTCTTATGACGGGCGTTCTGCGAATTACTTGGTCTGGGAAACTTTCTAATTCCTCTTATGAAAGGTGATCTTAGGTATCCAGACTTCGTATTTAAAATTAGGGTTTACTTTTTTAAGTTTTAAGTTGCCCAAATACTTTCTATCTGTCACTTTTAAGTATGGAATCCTTTGTCCGATCCTTCTCTGTCTGGCTTTTGGGAGTTTCTAGCTTGAAGTTGCGAAGCTGTCTGAGATCTGTGTCTCCAATTTCGCTATATTATATCTCTCATTCTCAGTTCAAATCACAGATTGTACTTCCCAGCAAACTGGCCAATGAGAACCAAAGCACATTCCGGCTCTCAAATCAAATCAATGGTGAGCTCTTTAGCACTATATGCGTGGGGTGTTTAAATTCATAATCTCGGAAGACTTGACCCCTACATTACGTTCACAATTTTTCCATATCAGGAATATTTTGAGATTCACCCTCCCCAACCAGCATGTGTGAAATGATTGGAGCTTCAGTCAGTCTAAATTTACTGTGAAGATCGCTTGCCAAGACGACACAACCAGACTTTGCCTGAGTGAAACCTAGAATTCAGAATTTAATTTTATCAGACCGGACCTTTTTATTGGAGTATTTATCAGGACTTACTAAACAGCCCCGGAAATCTCTATCATTTTAAATAAGGAAACCCGAAATATCTGAGGAAACTGAACACACGGAGTCAGAGAGGGAATTAAAGTTAAAATTAACGATCCCAAGTACACGCGTAAAAAAGCATCGACTAGTGCCTTTTCATTCATCAGAGCAAAAAGTCTATGAGCCAGGATTGGCGTAAGTTGTCATTTTACATTCTATATTTTCATTACTAACATGTGAACTAATATGTATATATTACCATGTGAATATTAATATGTGAAAATCGCTAGTGGATGTGCCAGTCATTTGAGGCTGGCAACCTCTGCGCATAGAATGATGATTCATGAACCACCACTGCACGGGCTGGCGACTGCTTTATTGCTAGTTTCTTAAGGAGAACTAAACGCTTCAGTAGTCTCAAGTTCTATATGGAGCAGGGAGGAAAAGATGAAAGAAATGATGAACATTTTAATTATAATACTTAGTTTCAAACCAGTGTAAATGTCGAGGTTAACATATTCACTTTAAAATTTATGGAAGTTTCAAACTTTTCAGATCAGTGTAAATATATATGAAAACATATTCAATTCATATTAAGAACACTTTTCAATCAGTGGAAATGTAAATGTAAACATATTCTATCTGCACTATTAACCTTATCATTTAAATGTAAAGTAACTATAAAAGACATTCAATTTAAATGTAAAGAAAGTTTTCTCTCGAGGGATTAAAGTTAATTCTCATGGAGGGTAAATTTTGAGGTAGAGGGATGGTGGAATATGAAAAGGGGACACATCAGTATGTGTCGGAAAACGCAATACTCAGGAGAGCGTTTCGTTTCTATTCTTTTACCATAGTTGTTGGTGGTGGTACCAGTTGAAGGGTACTATCTCTGGAACAAGAAGGGAACAGTGGACTAAGCTTTAAGACGAGGGACCAACTTTGTAGACTGTACCTGACACTCGTGGGAACGAGCTGCACCTTACATCCTTGACCAGCGACGAGCGTTATCAGTGATCAGTCCATCAAGAACCAACCCAGCGGGAGCAGAAACAACCACTGGCAGCTAAGTGCAATATATAAGCTGCCAAAATGAACTTTTTTCATAGAACCTACTATCAATCAATGATGAACACTTTCTAGTAAACTATTCAATTATTTTCAAACTGTTAAAACGTAAGTGATTATTAAATTTTGTTATTTGTAATGTTACAAATTTAACTTCGATTCAATCATTTTAAAGGTACTGCATGTTTGTCTCAGTCAAATTACTACATACACTCTAAATAGAGCTATACCAGAATAATAAGAATTCCTTTGAGTAAATCAGAGGTGGGGGCTTGAACGAGCTAAGATTAATCATTGCTTAATTCTTCACAAAAGTTGTCGGCAGATTCTACAATTAACGTGCTCAGCCAATGCAGCATTGTTTTCGCTTATCTGAAAATCGTGTGAACACACTCCATTGGGATAGAAGCGTTATTACCCTTCTATTTACAAATCTGCCAAGAGTAATCTTGTGCAAAGGTAGACACCTTTGAAGCCCATATTAGATACTCTTGAGTTTTGGCCACTGTTGGACCACTACTGCAAAGCAGGGGAGGCAATACCGTCACAAGCGACTTCTTTTCATCTCTTGTTCCATTGGCATCTGTCTAGATTTTGTCTAAGTTCCACATTAGTGATCTTTTGTCAAGTCAGTGAACACATAATTTTTAAACATGTTATCTGTATTTCTCTATTCATTCTTGCCTCGTATATAAACACGTATTGTATGTATTTGAATTATATGGATTATTTAATTATGTGTTGATGTTTTTTTTATTATACTTCTTAATTGCTGATGTATGCGATGTGCTGATCTTCAAATGTCTCTTCATATGTCTCTTCATATGTCTCTTATGTTTGGAACAAACTCTAGTCATCTTCCAAAATTCACGTTTTTTTATGTTTTTTTTTTTTTTTAAACGAAGATTGATCTGAGGTCTGCGACGCGTTATTTATTTCATATAAATGTTAACAGCAGAACCAGCAGTTAGTAAATAGCTCCGTCCCACTTGGTTGTACGTTCAATGTTGTACACTATTTATTTTTTCCTACATATATACGTTTGTTTACGGTCGGCTAATTGAAATACACTCCAAATTTCAGCCTTCTAGGTCGTTGATAAGTAACGCAAAATCGACAGAAAAAAACATATATACTATTAATCTTGTACATGCCACAATTTTGAATTTCTCACATTGTCGCCTCAATTTCTATTCCTTGGGGGTGGAATTCCTGGCTGAATTATTGTTTGCGCAACAGTTCAGTGGTTCCTCTGTATTATTTTCAAATGTCAACATTATATATTGTCGATAAATGCGCAAAATCGACTGGCCAGATATATCTAAAACTATATAACATTCCAACACCTCTGATTCATGCTACTCGTATGAAGAGCTTCTACAAGTCTTGCAGAAATTATGTAAGGACGGCAAGCCATAAGTCAGAAGAGTTCAGGAACACCACTGGAGTAAGACAGGGTGATATTCTGTCAACTTGTCTTTTCATACTCCTCATGAACGATATCATCCAAGCATGTTAGGAGAGGTCAAGAAAGTATTCAGTGGGGTACTGGATGATAAGACAGTTGTGTATTTCAGAGCTGGCATTTGCTGATGATGTTGCCCTAATTGCTAAATCAGAGGCACATCTGCAATCCAACCTGCAAGTCTGGAAGGAAGAGCTGGAGAAGAGAGGGATGGTCGTCAGCAGCTCCTAAATCAGTGTTTCTCAAGCGGTGTGCCGCGGCAAACTATCAAAGTGTGCCGCAAACATTTTGTAAATTTACTACAAGAGGTATATTTGTAGTGATCATGTAATGTAAAACTGATCTTACAGCTTGAATTCATTCAATAATAATTGCAGCTAATAACTGCTTTGCACAAAAATATATATACTTCAAAATTATTTTAAACAATTAAAAGAAAATCAAAGTGAGAGTTTTCTTTATTTTAACGTACCCACAAATTAGTGTATTTAATTTAATTTAGTATATATCACTGTAACTGTTTATTCAGGCGCGGGGTCAGATAGGTGTGCCGCAAATTTTTAGAAAATTGAACAGTGTGCCGTGAACACAAAAAGGTTGAAAAACACTGTCCAAAACAAAATCCATGGTGATATCAAGAGATGAAAGATGGCATCAGATTAAGCTGGGAGAACAGGTCCTGGAGCAGGTCAACCAATTTAAATACCTTAGATCTGTCATAGACTTGAAGGGAGGCCTGAACAGCAGCAGCTATGAGAATTTTTCAGGCCATAAATCGAGGGTTCCTCAGCAAGAGAGAGGTTGCTAAGAAAACGAAGAAGGCTGTACACCGCTCCAACTAAGTCCCAGTCTTGACGTATAGATGCGAGTCATGGGCAGTGACACAACTCACAAAAGCCAGATCCAAACTTCAGAAATGAGGCATCTGAGAAAGGTGATGGAAGTAACACGAAGAGAAATGGTCCGCAACCAGACGATTCGTCAAGGCCTAAAATCCCACCCCCTGCAGACCTAAGTAGAACAGTCCCAACTACTATGGTTTGGCCATGTCTGCAGAATGGGAGAAGATCGGCTACCATGACAGTATGGGAAACTAAGAACCAGGTATCCAGACCTCCAGGACGACCCATAGTCCGCTAGGAGGACAACATTAGACAATCTCTGAAGGACCGAGGACTAGATTGGAACCAGGCCAGGAAGAAACAGCTGATAGGATAGTATTGCTCTCTCTCTACCAAACGTCTGCACCCCATGGTAGAAGAGGAACGACTAAGTAAGTATAATGTCACAAAATATTTAACTCGTTCAAATGTTTGTGGCTTTCACAAGATCATCACCTCAAGGTTTGATAATTCCCCTTCTCCGTCTGCATCAATACTTTCCACACCCTGGGGAAAACCTCTTTTTTCCCCACTAATAACACTCCCACAGGCACAAACTTCGCACAAATTACCGTACATTTACCAATACATTTAGTTATATAATCTGAATCTCGCACGCTACGGAGAACATACTTCTTCTACTTCTTCTTCCATCCTTAGCCATCAACCGGCAAAGCAGTATGTGGCCAGTACGCCTAGTGGCGTCTTAGGGCAACAACAAATTGATCAATCTATCGCTGTTTCCACCACGCCTAGTGGCGTCTTTGTGGAACAAAAACAGACCAAACAATCTATCATTGTTTCCGTAATCAGATTGGTTGGCAAGCAGGTGATCAGCCCACTGTGCGAAGTTTTTACGGGATGGGGTAAACAGCCCCATGCCCATACCCTCCTTAGTCGCTTTTTACGACATGCGTGGTAGGGTGCAGTGTTACTATTCTTTGCTCCCCTTTCGGGCCCCGGTAACACACGGGTGGGAGAACATACGAATGCCCCAAATTCGCATTTTGAGTCTAACCTTCCACAAAGTAAACAACTACCCAGATGTTTTATAGCTGCTGTAACAAGTTTTCATAATAAATTTAACGAAGTTTGATAATACGAAGTGTTTCAAGGCGGTTCTGCCAGACATAACTTTGATCCAGACTAGTCAGAAAGAAATCTCATCTCCGGTACAAAACTTATCTCCCAGATATAACCAGAGGTAAAATTGTTTCCGTAGAAGACATAATTTGTTCAGGGGGGGGGGGGGGGGGGGGGGGGGGGGGGGAAACACACACACACACACACAAAGAAAAGGGAAGCAAACTAATAAAGTAAAAACTTTATTTTAGAGTGAGAAAATTATAAATATATATGTTCCCTATAGAAATAGAAGAGAGGCGGCGTAGGCGGGAAGACGGTGAGAGGAAAACAAATAGAAAACAGTGAGTAAAAGAAAAGAAAAAAACCATGCCAGAAGACATTAACGAAATCAAACAGAAAATTTTGCTTTGTTTGATAACACAGCCCTACCAACAACAAAAATTTTTTTGGTGCCAAACATTTTACTCTTGATTGTACATAAATGAGGCCTGCTCAATCCAAATATCACATTTACTTGTCTGTAGCAGCTCTAGTTTTTGAGATACAGACATTTTTGTATTTCATTATACAGGGTGACCCCAAAAAAAAAAACGGGCACTTATTGTGCGCGCGCGGGCCCGTTTTTTTTTTTTTTTGGGTCACCCTGTATTATTACAATACTTTCTATATAAGGCTATGTAAAAATACTATTGCTGTCTAGTCCTTTACAAAAGAAAACTGCTTGTTTACTCTCAGTCTCAGTTTTCCAAGAATCTTCCCAGAATTGCCCTTTTTAGATTTTAAGCCACTGCATGCATGTTAGTATGCTACTTATTTTATTACACTTCTAACAGAGAATGGCATCATCTTCAAGAAGAGCATGTTTTCTGTCACCGCATTTATTGTGTTATATTTGTGGAGAGTACACTTTCAAAGAACATAGGAAGCATATTACTGTTTTTGTGAAAAAGGCATACTTTGCTTACTTTAAAGTAAAACTAGGTGACCAGGACAAGTCTTGGGCTCCTCATATTGTTTGCAAAACATGTGTTGAACACCTGCGACAGTGGACTTGTGGGAAAAGAAAATGTTTAAAATTTGGAATTCCAATGGTTTGGAGAGAGCCCACGAACCACTATGATGACTGTTATTTCTGTGTTGTGAATATTAAGGGAATTAATGGAAAAAAATCACAAAAAGTGGAAATATCCAGATTTAGATTCTGCTAGGCGACCTGTTCCACACGGTGATGACATACCAATTCACACTTTCAGTCAGATTTCGGATTCCCTGCTAGAAGATAAGACAGCAGTGGCATGTGGAACGACAAGTGACAGTGATAGGGATTTCGAAGATGATTTTTCAGATGCTCAACGCTTCGACCAGCTTGAACTAAATGATCTAATCCGAGATCTATATCTCTCCAAGGAATCTTCAGAACTTTAGGCTTCAAGATTGAAAGAAAAAAAAATTACTGACTGCTGAAACAAAGGTTACATTTTATCGCAGCAGAGAGCAAGGTTTTATTCCATTCTTTTGTAAAGAAAACAACCTGTGTTTTGTACTAATGTAGGAGGTCTTGTTAACAAAATGGGTGTAAGTTATACACCAGATGAGTGGCGACTTTTCATTGACAGCTCTAAAAGAAGTTTGAAGGGTGTTCTCTTACACAATGGTAACAAATATGGCTCAATTCCAATTGCTCATTCTACTACAATGAAGGAGGAGTATGCTACAATAAGCACAGTTCTGGAAAAATTGAAGTATTTAGAACATAACTGGATGGTTTGTGTAGATCTTAAAATGATGAACTTCTTGCTTGGCCAGCAAATGGGATTCACCAAATATCCATGCTTTATATGTTTGTGGGATAGCAGGACAAAAGATATGCACTGGACAAAGAAACAGTGGCCGTTGAGGGATGAATTTAAAGTTGGAGAAAAAAATATTGTCAATAAGCCTCTCATTGATCGAAAAAGAGTTCTACTGCCACCATTACATATAAAGCTTGGCTTGATGAAGCAGTTTGTTAAGGCAAAGATGGTACCTGTTTTAATTACTTATGCAGAAAGTTTCCAGAATTGAGCATAGACAAACTTAAAGCTGGAATTTTTGATGGACCTCAAATTAGAAAGTTAATAAACGATCCAAATTTTATTGATTCCATGAACAAAACAGAGTCCACAGCCTGGTCATCGTTTGTTTTAGTTGTGCAAAACTTTCTGGGTAACTTTAAAGCAGACAATTATTCTGAATTAGTTGGAAACATGCTGTCGAGTTTTTGTGAACTTGGATGCAACATGAGCACAAAATTGCACTACCTCCATAACCATTTACATTTATTTCCGGAGAATCTTGGCGACTTTAGTGAGGAGCAAGGTGAAAGATTTCACCAAGATATAAAAACAATGGAAGAGAGATACCAGGGACTTTGGGATGCCCACATGATGGCAGATTACTGTTGGACCCTTAAGTGTGACTGTCCGGGCATATCACATTCCAGGAAGTCCTCGAAAAGATCCTTTTTGCGTGTTGACTAAACAAGTGCTAGTGATAAAGTTTTATTACATTTTTGGTAATATATGCACAGTAATTACATATAATATGAATGCAGACTAAAGTCAAAATGCCACTGATAGCACCTAACTCTAGGATTGTACATAACAATTGCCCTACTAATATGGTCATTCTTAGTTATCTCAAAAACTAGAGCTGATAGAAAAAAATCTGATTACATTTTTGGAATCAGCAACCCAAAATTACCCAAGAACAGCTATAAAATTTAAGGCACCAAAATGTGTGTATACCAGTGTAATCGATAAAGAGCATTCTAAATGTGTTTATGGCAACTCGAATTTCCTGACACAAGCATTCAGGACACCTGAAGAACAATGCATATTACCAGCTTAACAGAAGTGAGCACGCGGTAATCTTCAGACTCAGCACTGGCCACAACAGATTGAAATATCATGTATTCAACTGCTAAAGATAGGAACCACCTATGAGTGTAGCTGTGGCATAGATAAAATGGCAGGGGAAATCTGCTGCAAAAGTGCCCAACAGATGAAGAACAGAGAAAGCATATATGGCCATCACTACGACCACTCCTGGACAAACTCTATGGAGATAACAACAACCTCAGCTGACCACCGCTTTCTTTAAACGTATTCAAGTCGACGTCTGAAAGTGTAAGAAGAATTTCCGGACTATTCTAGTACCTATAGCTTCAAGAGCGGGGGCTTCTGGGAACTAAACCTAATTAAAACAAATATGTGATCAACAACAACAACTGAAAGACCAGTTGAGCAGTCTGTGAATCATGTCCGCGAGACGCAAAGTAGTGAGGGGTTAGGCAGTACACCGACAAGATTTTGCTGAACAAACAAAAAACACGGAAGATTAGTTTTAAAAACATATAGGTGAGGCGTACAGTAAAGTTCCTCTTAATCATCTTGATGTTTAATAATATGTGACAGAATGTGCGTAATAATTATTTTGATATTATTCATATAGTCATGAAACATAAATATATGGAAGACAGGAACGTTTTAAATGTGTTTTTTAAGTCATGTCTGCCGGGATTCCGTCGAAACTGTTCGAAGTGAGCATCGTACTTCAGGCTCAAAGTTACACATTGGTGATCGTGGCATACAATGTCAATCCTTGTGTTCTATAAAAACCTATAACTTTATAATTTAAGGCACCAAAATGTGTGCATACCAGTGTAATTGAAGGACCATACTTGTGGAATCAGAGAAGCACAACGAAGACATTAGGAACCAAATGAGAAAATTCTGATTTGCTTGAGCATTTGAATGAAATGAAGCGTGGAATTACAGAAGAAAAGCAAACGATAGACAGACTGAGAGATAGATTTTAAAATACAGATTAGAAATAGAATAAATATGCAAGCATGAAGACCATGAGACAGAACGACAAACAGATAGATAAACGGACAAACAGACAGACAGATAAACAGATAGACAGATAGATAGATTAAAAGATAGATAGATAGATAGATAGATAGATAGATAGATAGATAGATAGATAGATAGATAGATAGATAGATAGATAGATAGATAGATAGATAGATAGATAGATAGATAGATAGATAGATAGATAGATAGATAGATAGATAGATAGATAGATAGACAGATAGACAGGAAGGTAGGTAGGTTGGGTAGGTAGGTAGAAAAAAGATAGGTAGGTAGGTAGTGTCGCATAGCATGGAAAGATGAGGAAACATTTAAGTTTAAGAAACACCAGTGTACTGCTAGAAAATGTAAGAATGGCTGTAACACCACTCATTCTCTCAGCCTCCCTCTAAGAGAAAGAACAGTAAGAGGATAAGTCAGCTTAGAGATTTGATAGGCAAGATGGGTGGTCTGAACAGCGTGCTGTCATAATAATATTTATTTATGAATATAAAGGTATGTACTATTAATTCCCAAAAGAAGAACCAAACAAATATCAATCAGTTAGTTAGTTGCTTATCCTTTACAGGACGTGGCAATCAACCCCAGCTTTTATTGGCTGTTTGTGATTTTTCTAAGCAATTTTTTTCATTCAGTAGTTTGCCATTGCTTTCTGAACGGTACGGCGCTTATACCATTGTTAAAAATCCACACAAAGCGATTTGCTACCAAACCGCCTGCAGCAGGTTTCGAACCTGGTATATCTGGATTGTGAAACTGCGTTCATATCCATTAGGCCACAGACGCCGACTATCAATCAGTAACCAAAACAAATAACAAATCCATATACAACACGATTAAAGGGGTGTACAACAGACACAACACAATATGCTTCAAATTGGTGGCTCATACAACACAGGGACACAGCTATGACAAAGTCTATAAGACAAACTTCTTGACTGGTTTGGGAAATCCGTTTGCAGTAGCGCTTACTCCGCGCTCGAACAGAGAAATTCACTTGTATATATTTATCATAAGGCCCCTAAATCCTGATTGGGGCTGTTTATGCACACTTATTAGGCATTGTAACATATCCGTGAGAAAAGCGGGTACACAGTTTACAAGATGATGTTGTATTTTCCGATGAGGTATTGCTTGCTGGCTGGCTGTCAGCATATGATGGTGGGTCGACTTGACGCTGATGGACCACTACTGCGAGTGGAAAGTCGTTGGGTGAAGCAACGCTTGTGAGTTACCACTGCTGGTGGATCTTGTTTGCTGGAGAGAGCCAATTGCTGGCGAGACTTCTGTCTAGTACCAGCAATGCAAACTTCTGCTTGTGACTTTAGCTGTTTACACTTTTGCTGTTTACACTTTAGGCTAGAGACTTCCTGAGCTATCAAAAAAAAGCTGGTAGAAAAAATAAGCAAGGCTGATCTGTAACCAACACGAGGAAATAACCCAATTCCGAATTCAACAAAAAAGGCATATATACAATACGTCGTGTCCTCGACAAACAGGGAACATCAGAGAACTGGTCATCCAGTAACTGGTATTGGGACAAGAATGATAAGAGCTCTGAGATATATATATATATATATATATAGTAATATATATATATTATATATATTATATATACACAGAATGGGAGAAGATCGGCTACCACGAAAGCATGGGAAACAAAGAGCCAAGGATCCAGACCCCGAGGACGACCCAGAGTCCTTATGGGAGGACAACATTAGACAATATTTGAAGGACCGAGGACTAGAATGGAACCAGGCCAGGAGGAAGACAGCCGATAGAATAGTCTATCTCTCTTCCAAACCTATACACCTCACGGTAGAAGGGGAACGACTAAGTAAGTATATATATATATATATATATATATATATATATATATATATATATATATATATATATATATATATATATATATATATATATATATATATATATATATATATATATATATATATATATATATATATATATACTGAAGCACATTAAAAACGCACCACCTGTATAATCCAGGAACAGAGTGTGAAATGTAAATATAAGTGTTTACAAGTTTACATATTTGGAATCTTTATTCATTTTCCTATGAATCCATGCTGGTCATTAATTTGTACATTTGATTGTTATGAAATTCATTGCATTCTGTGCAGGCAAGGGAGAAAAGAAAACCAAAAATGCAACCAATAAAAAAATTCATTCACACTATCCTCAGTATCTGGTGTGTCCACCGTGTGCTTGCAAACAAGCTTGGCAGCGGCTCCGCATGGAACGCACAAGTCTCTGAAGGAAATTCCGGGGAATCAAGTCCCATTCACATGTAAGAGCTGCGTCCAAGCTCGTCCCACAGATGTTCTATAGGGGACATGTCTGGTGATAGGGCAGGCCAATCAATCGTCACAATGTTCTGCTGCTGTAGATATTGCTGCGTAATGCATGCGGTGTGCGCACGTGCGTTATCCTGCTGGAGAAGCTGCAAGTCTGGATAATTTGTGAACGCAGGAGCAACCAATGCATCCAGAACCTCATCTCGATATGTCACAGCATTAACATTTCCACGGAAGACGTGAAGAGGCAAGCGATGATGAAAACTGAATCCTCCTCAAATGTGAATACTGCCACCTCCAAATCGGTTGTGCTGACGAACACTGCAATCTGCAAAGCGCTCTCCACACCGTCGCCAAATCCGCATACGTTCATCAGCAAAGGATATGTGGAATCTGCTCTCGTCTGTGAATAGGACAGCATTCCACTGCAGTCTAGTCCATCTGACATGTTGCTCTGCTCATTGCAGGCGCTGCTGACGATGTCTGTGAATCAAGTTTGGCCCAACATAAGGTCGTCTTGCAGTAAGGCCTGTATCTCTCAGTCGTCGTATGACTGTCATTCGAGAGACTTGCCCACGTCTACTCACTCCTGCTTTTGCTGTTTGACTTGCCGGGAGAGAACGATTCCTTAGGTGACTCAGCACAATATGACGATCTTGCGCAGCGGTAGTAACTCGTAGTTGGCCACTCCGAAGTCTATCCCGGGCACTGCAAGTGGTTCCGTAACGTTCATTGAGACGTACAATAGTGCTGTGATGGCAATTCATCCTTCTGGCAATGGCCCGCGAGCTCATTCCGGTCTCCAACATACCAATGGCTCGTTGGCGGTCGTTTTCAGATAGTCGTGGCATTTCAAGCACATGTATTGGGTGTTTTGTCTCAACGGCCATTTTATACCGAGTATACTGCCACAACGCGTACACATTTTCAGGGTCAAAGCTGTTGGGAATCGTGTTGCACGTGTAACTTTCATTGTTTTTAATGTAGTCTGTACACAAACCCGTGGGTTGAATCATGCACTTTCCATTCCAGCAGCCATTCGCTCTCTACCTCATGACAAACACGGGGAAAATGCATTCCCAAACTTTTTTTTCAGCTTCTCGGCATCAGTATATATAATAGTGGTGCGTTTTTAATGTGCTTCAGTATATATATCTGCCATCAATGGTACCTATACCTTGTAGCGGTATGGCAGCTTGTGTACCCTGACAATCCCCAGAGCTATGTCAGTGGTAGATTTACTCCTGGTAGGTTCAACCAAGCTGGACTCGTATGCGTGGGTAGGGGTCAGACAAAAGCTGGTACTCTGGTCCTCCAGGTTGGGGGTTTTAGCACAGGGCCGACACCTTTGTCTATGTAAAAAAATCGCACATGTTACGGAAACAACAATAAATGGAAAAACTTTGCTGCGGGACGGACATCCGGAGTCTCAGGCTCGTATGACTGACAGTGGTGAAAGCCGAAAGGAAGCCACTGGCATGAAAACGGATGGCCCGACAGCAAAACACGAAACCAGAATTGGTTTTTGGAATGTCAGAACTATGAATGAGGCAGGAAAGCTGAGACAAATCCAGCAAAGATGAGGAACTACAAATTACACATCCTGGGAATAAGCGAGAGCAGATGGACAGGGACGGGGAGAATAAAAACAGCTACAGTGGAAACAGTACTTTATTCTGGTAGATAGGATGGTCAGCACAACGAAGGTGTAGCCATTATACTGAAGAAAGGAATGGAAAGGTCTTTACTGGAATGGAAACCCATCAACAACAGACTGATAAGAGCAAGACTGAGAGGGAGGTTCACCAACATCACAATCATACAATGCTATGCACCAACAAACGACAGCGATGAAGAGATCAAGGACGAGTTCTATCAACAGGTACAAAAAGAAATGGAAACTACACCCAGGTACGATCTCATTATAGTAATGGGAGACCTAAATGCGAAAATGGGAGCACACAATAATTATAACGAAAGAGTAATGGGGAAATGCGACAGTGGAACAGCAAATGAGAATGGGGACAAATTAATAAGCTTCTGCAGTATTAACAACCTGGTCATTGGAGGAACACTTTTTCCACACAATGAAGTGCACAAGTTAACATGGGAATCACCAAACGGACGAGACAGAAACCAGATAGATCACATAATGATCAATGGCAGATGGAGACATGCACTACAAGACGTGAAAGTAAGAAGAGGCGCAGATGTGGGAAGTGATCATCACTTAGTAGTAGCAAGACTGAAAATGAAACTCAGAGCTGCTGGACCAGTTGCAGTCAAACAGAAAAGATACAACATCCCGAAACTGAAGGATCCCCTCACCAGAAAAGCTTTCGTGGTCGAAGTAAGGAGAAGATATGAGATTATCAAAAGCCAGGAAAGAACAGAGACCGATGATGTTGACCATAGATTCAACACCATCTCAACAATATACAAGGAAAGCAGCAAGTCATGCTTGGGATTCCAGGAAAGAAAGAGCCAAGACTGGATAACACCAGATACGCTAAACACCATAGCGAAGAGAAAGGAAATGAAAAGAAAGAAAACAGAAGCTAGGTCTCCCAGGTTAAAGGCAATATATAGTGAAAAGTACAGTCAGCTGGACAAGGAAGTTAAACGTCAAACCCGTGCTAACAAAAGAACATTTCTGGATGACCTTGCAAGACAGGCGGAAGAGGCAGCACTGAGAAATGAACAAAGCACAGTATACAAAATAACTAAAATCATCAGTGGAAAACGAGGTGCAAACAATATTACATTAGTAAGAGATAAGCACGGAAATCTCATCACGACAGTAGAGGGACAGGAAACAAGATGGGCAGAACATTTCAGAGAAACTCTGAATAAGGAACCACCAGAGACACAATTGAATGTTCCTGAGGCTGAAAATGATCTAGATGTTAATACAGACATCCCACGAAAAGAAGAAATCATCACAGCAATCAAAGGGTTAAAGAATGGAAAAGCTCCTGGTCATGATAACTTAAATGCAGAGCTATTTAAGACAGACCCAGAGCTAGCAGCAGAACTATTAGAACCACTATTTGCACAAGTCTGGAAAACAGGGACAACACCAACAGAGTGGAGAAAAGGAATAATTGTCAAATTGCCCAAGAAGGGAGATCTTGCAGACTGCAATAATTGGAGAGGAATAACTCTTCTCTCAGTTCCCAGCAAAATACTAGGCAGGATAATTATACAGAGAATCTCAAAAGCAGTAGACCACAAACTGAGGAAAGAACAAGCAGGATTTAGAAAGAACAGAAGAAGTGTAGATCATATATTTACCCTCAGGAACATTATAGAGCAATGCTCAGAATGGCAAGGACAGCTGTACATTAATTTCGTTGATTTTGAAAAGGCTTTTGACAGTATACATAGGGACAGTTTATGGAAAATACTGAGGGCTTATGGAATTCCAAGCTGCATAGTGTCAATCATAAAAAAGCCTTTATGCCAACTTTACGTGTAGCATTGGGCAGAGCAACCTAACTTTTGAAGTGAAGACAGGAGTACGACAGGGATGCCCATTATCAACCACTCTATTTTTAACAGTTATAGACTGGGTGGTGCGCCAGACAACAGAGGGCAATCTAAGAGGAATAAGATGGACTACATTTTCTACATTGGAAGATCTGGAATATGCAGATGACATTTCACTGCTAGCACATTCACATCAACACATCCAGGAAAAAACGGATAGACTTAATAAGTATAGCCAGCAGGTGGGCTTGAACATCAACCTAAAGAAGACAGAGGTCATGACTCTCAATGTGAGAAACCCTGAGCCCATATCAGTAAGGAATCAGCAACTGGAACAGACAGATGCCTTCAGATACCTAGGATGCATAATAACACCAGACGGCGGAGCAAGCAAAGACATCAACAACAGAATGACCAAAGCAAGAATAACCGTTTTTAGTCCAAACAACATCTGGAAGTCCTCTCAGTACAGCACAAGCACAAAATTAGGATTATATCGGAGATGTGTGCTTTCTGTGCTTCTCTATGGCGCGGAGAGCTGGAGAGTTACAGACAAGGAAATGTCGAAATTGTACTCTGTTCATACAACATGCCTAAGAAAAATTCTCCGAATCTTTTGGCCGAATACCATCACCAACCAAGATCTGCTTACTCGGAGCAAGCAAGAGGACATGCAAACCATCATAGCTGGCAGACGCTGGAGCTGGGTTGGCCATGTCCTCAGAAGAGACCACGATGCCATCACAAGAACAGCTATGCGATGGACCCCTGAAGGAAAACGAAAGAGAGGCCGACCAAAAACAACTTGGCGGAGGACTGTTGAGGCTGAGATGCAAAGAATGAACCAGAGTTGGGGCACTGTACGAAGGATGGCCGCCGACCGAGGAAAGTGGAATCAATTTGTTGTTGCCCTACAAGACGCCACCAGGCGTAATGGCCTCTGTGTGCTTTGACGGTCGGCGGCTAAGGATCAAAGAAGATATATATATATACAAGGTATATGCAGGAAGGCTACAATTCTGAACCGAACGCCTGAACAGATATGTCCCCTGTTGCCGCAGAAGGCAAAACTTAGTTTCCCCTGTGAGCGGCAGCTACTAGTCGTCACAAAGACTACGGGCTTCCGTTGTCGGCCGAGGTGGAACTCACTTCAAAGATGAGCGCTGGTCAGCAGAAAAATGCTAATAAGCTAACCTCACCACTGAATGAAAAATTCTTTTGAAGTACGAACAGTGCATTTAGGAATGCTGGCCGAGCACAGATAAACTGAAAAAGAGTGTCTTGCAACTGAATGCAAGTCTCAGCCTGAGGTAGGCGGTATTAAATAGTCAGTCAAGGATGAATGACTTATATAGAATAAATATAGAATAGTTATTTAGAATATAAACTCCGCCTAGGCCGGTCCCAAGCCTGGCTGACAAAGGAGGAGGGCGGCCTGCATGGAGGCCGTAAGGAGGCAGCCCCTTTATCATGCAAAGGCACAACAGGCCTATCACCTATTTGCTTTAAATCATGATTACGCGAAATACAAGAGAGAAAACCGGACTGATTCTAAAGGCGACGAACTGGAATGGACTACAACTTATGGAACTTGGAACACACGAAGTATAAACTGGAAAGAAGAGGAGCTGGTGGAAGAGATGAGGAAAGCAAAACTAGAAATCCTGGCTATAACGGAAACGAAGAAAAAGGGACAAGGAGTCATGGATCGAGATGGCGACACGCTGCTCTACAGTGGTATACCCACATCTGAAAGAGCTAAATGGGGTATGGGTTGCGTTGTGGCAAAAAACCAAAAAGATTGTATCAAGTAATGGAACTTTGTCTCGGTGCGCATTATGGTTGTAAAACTAAAAGAAGGAGAAACCATAGTCAACCTTGTCATAGTGTATGGGCCAAATGAGGATGAGAGAGCAGAGGTCACGGAGGAATTCTTTGAGCTGCATCAAAGGTTAGTGGATGACTGCCTAGATGAAATTATCATGCTCGGAGATTTCAATGCCAGAGTTGGAAATGACCGTGCTAGATGGGTTGGAGTTATGGCAAGATATGGAGAAAATACCCTTAATGACAATGGAAAGGGACTCCTTAGATTCTGCAGCGAGCAGAATCTGATCATTACAAACACAAAGTTCCCCCATAAGCGCATACACTAGATGTGAACCAACAAGAAATGAGAAGTCAGTGATCGACTATACCATTGTTAGGAAGAGCTCATTCATGTATGTCCAGGATGCTAGAGGGGGCCAGTGATTGGAAGTGATCACTACCTGATAAAAATCAAAATAACAACTGAAAGAGTTGCTCAGCCTAGGAACTACCTAAAATCACGCAAGAAACTAAGTAAACGAACAGGAGAAATGAGCATTACGACCTACAAGCAGAGAGAGCCAGAAATTAAGACCAGATATCAGAGGCTTATTGCTACAGCGGTGAGAAACACAGAAGAACAACCTGATGACTTGGAAACTCTCTGGCTTAAATTCAAGGACATCATAAAAAACAACTAAGGCAGAAGCATGTGGTGAAGACCGACTTGGGAACAAGAGAAAGAGGACACCTTGGTGGACAGATGAAGTAAAAGAGAAAATAAGAGAGAAGAAAATGGCATGGAAACAATACTTAGGAGCTAAAAACACAGCAGGAAAAAAACAGAGAAATATAGAGAATATGTGATACTCAGAACAGAAGCAAAGAACAAGGTGCTAGCAGCAAAACAGAAGTCTTAGAAAGAATTTGGAGAAAAGCTAGAAAAAGATGCGCAAGACAACCAGAAATTGTTCTGTAAGACCCTAAAGAACATGAGGAAGGAAAAACAGTGCCCTCTTAAATTTATAAAGGACAAGCAAGGCAAATTGCTTACTGCCCCGAAGGAAGTAATGGAAAGAATATTTCTCAGAACTCCTTGATGGTGAACAAGGTCAAGCATCAGAAATGATAACCACTAGCACAGAAGAGAAAACCAATGGTGGTGAAAAT
>JAMPIV010008752.1:0-102624 GCA_024509875.1 Oreohelix idahoensis
TGAATTGTTTGAAAGTGCTTTTGTTAAATGAAAATTGTGTAGTAGCTTTTTTAAGGTGGTGTGGAAGGCTGTTCCATAAGTAAGGCTCCAAAGTAAGCTAGACTCTTTTGAACAGTCGATCCAAGTTTGGGCAGACAACTGATGTAATTGTATCATCCTCTTCTACTTCTACTGGTTGATACAATGTCGTAGGTACGCTCGGAGCATGTGAATAGAAGTGCGTGGTCAGCTTGCTTTGTTGTAGAGAAGACGTTTTTTTTTCAGGACAGTATTGTGGTTTCTTTTCCTGTCCTGGTGTGTTGATAATCGTGCGATTATCGTGATAAGAACGTATTGCTCTCTTAATGCAGGGAGTGCATCTCTTTGAGGTGGAAGCAGGCAGCCATCCCATAGTGTAGAGCAGTAATCTAGATGTGCGATATGTGTGGTGTAGAACAATAGTCTAGTGGCTGCGTCTAAGAAGTGTTTTATTTTGGCTAGCTGGTACGTCTTTTTTGAGCTAAGTAGCATAGTTCAAGGTGAAAAGCGTTCAAACCATGTTAATCTCCTTAGAAACGATAGTCACATCTTCATCATCATCCTTATGGGGCGTGGAACTACCAATACAGCTGATGCCCCAAGAAGCCTACACCAATCTTTCGAATGATCTCATAACAGTGCTTTCTGTTACTGATAAAGGTTGCCAGTTCCATACAGAACCCATATAATTAACTTCCACCCTTCCTACGACAGGTTAGTGAGTGAATTAGAATTACAAGATCTTCTCATTGTTTACATATATTATTTTCCTTGTCTAAGTATACTCTTTGTAGTCTGGAAATTCTGTTTCTCATAACAATTATGTTGACCTGTTTTTATGTGTGGTGTGGTGTAATGATTGTCTGTTTTATGACAAGTAATGAATGATTAACTTTTTTTGTCTTGAATGTAATTAGCGTGTGTGTATTATAACGGTGTGTGAAGTACACGTGTGGACGTAATTGTTGAATATGGATATTTCTGCCTGTGGTACTGGGTTCAAAACACAAGTAGGTTCACGCTGCAGTGTACCCAGCTGTAAATGGGGACCTGAGTTATGGAAGGCAGCGACAGAGAGGAAACTGGTCACCTTCACCTCTTGCAGCTAAATCTGTAGTATAGTGAAGTCTCTAACACTTCACTTCCTGTAGCGTGAGGTTTTTATTGTCTCTAGGATCAGTAAAGTACTGACAATACAGAAATAGAATTTCTGCAGGAAAATGGTGAAGTCCCAGTGTATGAGAGAACTACTGGTATCACAAATTAGTTACGGCTGTGAATGATCTGATCTCGAAAAATTAGTAGAGAGGAGACAGTCATAAAAAAAAAAAATGCCACCTCCCGCTGTGTAAACTAAACTGTGATATTAAAATGAGGTAACAGATTTCACTTAACAATTATAAACTTGGCAAGTCGTTCAAATACAATTTCCTTATTTATTAAGTATATACACTATCTACTCTTGTGCTGAGAGGTGGATGTTGGAAGATGGCATGCAATGGATTTGTAAGTTTACATATGATTTATATATACTGAAGCACATTAAAAACGCACCACTATTATATATAGATACCGTCGTAGTTCTGACCATAAACGATTTCGACTAGCGATCCGCAGGAGTTGCTTCGATGACTCTGCGGGCAGCTTCCGGGAAACCAAAGTGTTTGGGTTCCGGGGGAAGTATGGTTGCAAATTGTCCTCTCAAGGCTGTGTGTGGTCCCAGTTGCCGGGTCCTCCCAGCGCAGCGGAGGCAGCAAATGGGTGCTGTGCCAGTACCAGATTGCTCTTTTTCGCGGACCTTCGGTCCCGAAAGAATTTTGGCTGGAGATCGTCCACGGTAGCGAAGTGTTCTTATATATAGCGGTAGAGTACACACGAGGGCATAGTTCGGGGGCACCGCGGATTGAATCATACCGCTTGCTTGTCACATTGATTACGGAAACAACAAATTAAGATTCTGTTGTACCAATGAAACCGCATTATAGAGCTAACGGAACAACGGATAATTTCTTGTTGCCCTAAGACGCCGCAAGGCGTAATGGCCACTGACTGCTTGGTCGGTCTTTGGCTAAGGACGGAAGAAGAAGAAGACTATTATATATACTGATGCCGAGAAGCTGGAAAAAAAAGTGTGGGAATGAATTTTCCCCGTGTTTGTCATGAGGTAGAGAGCGAATGGCTGCTGGAATGGAAAGTGCATGATTCAACCCACGGGTTTGTGTACAGACTACATGAAAACAATGAAAGTTACACGTGCAACACGATTCCCAACAGCTATGACCCTGAAAATGTGTACGCGTTGTGGCAGTATACTCGGTGTAAAAAGGCCGTTGAGACAAAACACCCAGTACATGTGCTTGAAATGCCACGACTATCTGAAAACGACCGCCATCGAGCCATTGGTATGTTTGAGACCGGAATGAGCTCGCGGGCCATTGCCAGAAGGATGAATTGCCACCACAGCACTATTATACGTCTCAATGAACTTTACGGAACCACTGCCAGTGCCCGGGATAGACTTCGGAGTGGCCAACCACGAGTTACTACCCCTGCGCAAGATCGTCATATTGTGCTGAGTCACCTAAGGAATCGTTCTCTCGCGGCAAGTCAAACAGCAAGAGCAATAGTGGGTAGACGTGGGCAAGTCTCTCGAATGACAGTCATACGACGACTCAGAGATACAGGCCTTACTGCAAGACGACCTTATGTTGGGCCAAACTTGACTCATAGACATCGTCAGCAGCGCCTGCAATGGGCAGAGCAACATGTCAGATGGACTAGACTGCAGTGGAATGCTGTCCTATTCACAGACGAGAGCAGATTCAACATATCCTTTGCTGATGGACGTATGCGGATTTGGCGACGGTGTGGAGAGCGCTTTGCAGATTGCGGTGTTCGTCAGCGCAACCGATTTGGAGATGGCAGTATTCACTTTTGGGGAGGATTCAGTTTTCACCATCGCTTGCCTCTTCACGTCTTCCGTGGAAATGTTAATGCTGTGACATATCGAGATGAGGTTCTGGATGCATTGGTTGCTCCTGCGTTCACAAATTATCCAGACTTGCTGCTTCTCCAGCAGGATAACGCACGTGCGCACATCGCATGCATTACGCAGCAATATCTACAGCAGCAGAACATTGTGACGATTGATTGGCCTGCCCTATCACCAGACATGTCCACTATAGAACATATGTTGGGCGAGATTGGACGCAGAGTCTACAGGAAAGGTTCTCCAGCTAATCTGCAACAGCTCGAAGCTGCTCTTACACGTGAATGGGACTTGATTCCCCGGAATTTCCTTCAGAAACTTGTGCGTTCCATGCGGAGCCGCTGCCAAGCTTGTTTGCAAGCACACGGTGGACATACCAGATACTGAGGATAGTGCGAATGAATTTTTTTATTGGTTGCATTTTTGGTTTTCTCCCTTGCCTGCACAGAATGCAATGAATTTCATAACAATCAAATGTACAAATTAATGACCAGCATGGATTCATAGGAAAATGAATAAAGATTCAAATAGTAAAACTTGTAAACACTTATATTTACATTTTCACATTCTGTTCCTGGATTATACAGGTGGTGCGTTTTTATTTGTGCTTCAGTATATATATATATATATATATATATATATATATATATATATATATATATATATATATATATAGATATAATATATATATATATATTTACATATATAATATAATATAATATATATATATATATATATATATAATATAATATATATATATATATATATATATATATATATATATTATATTATATATATATATATTAGATATATATATATATATATTATATATATATATATATATATATATATATTGCAAGTCTTCCAATTATAGGAACAAAAATTATATCAGCTGTGTTGATAATCAATTATAGTAAATGTATCAGCTGTGCTGTTAATCTTGTCTCTCACTACGCTAAATCACTTTTTTTTCCTTGACAGTTAATTGCTCACAATTACCGACGGAAATGGTACTAATGTGTCCTCATCTCTTAAAACAGTTCTGTCCTTCTTAATTTGTTGCACACATTACCCGCTGATGATCGGTCCTTTAGTCCACCCAAGACTGAGGGGGACTAAGTATGTAGCTCCGGTACAATCACTGTGCTCCTGCGAAGTTCCAGGCAGCTGGATTGATTCGAACATACGACCTCAGGTTGGATGACACGAATAAAACCTCTAACAATGCAAAAATAGGGGCTAATTTGTGTCACCAAGCCCACCTATGTCTAGTGTATATGAGATGAGCGTGTCTCAGGTGTCTGCATGTAGGATGAATGACAACATGGCTCAGTATGATTTAGCAATAGCGAGACAAGACAGGTGTCTACTTGCACAACATTCTTTCAATACATAAATACATCCAATAATTTGTACACCGTATGATACAACCGTTTCCTTCCACCTATAATATACCAGGCCATCTCTGATAAGTGATATACTGGCTGGTAAAATATATCCTAACAATACTGTTGTAGTTAAATGAGTCCTAACAAGGACTGTTAGGTTGTATTTCGGGTTGGTTTTCTTCAACAATCATACTGTCGTGGTTGAGTAAAGTGTAGAGTATTTGTCGAGTTGGACAATAGTAGTGAAAACGACAAGGGATAGTGGACTGACAGAGTTATAGATTACACACACAGAAAGGTGCAAATAGGAGATGAACTTGAGACAACCTGGAAGAAGATTTATCAAAGTGATCTCTCTCTCCAAGCCTCAACTCACTTTTACTGTCTAAGCACCTCCTGCTCTCACTCTTTTCTCTTATCAAACATAGAGATTCTAGTAAAGAGCTAAACCAAGTTTAATTATGGATGAAAAGGGTCGGGAACAGCGCATTAATAAAAGTGTAAACTTTATTAAATGAAGAAAAGCATGGATATAATGCATATAATCATACACAGCATAAAATACATCAATAATCAAAATATTCATCAATAACCTTCAATAATGCAAATACACACCCACAAACACACACACCACCAACACTCATAAAAACCTGTAGAACACAGAGAAATGAAATAACTTTCTAACAGTCTGTCCGTTTTTGTGGGACCAAGTACAATGCTTCCGACAGTGTCTTTTACGTAAAAATATACTCCATGGGAATGGACGTGACCTGTATAAATCCACTGTAGTCGCTATTGTTGGTGGCAGCCCTGATTTCGCGATGGGGACTGGAAGACTGTCAATCTCCTGCTGACCAAATAAACGAACTGAGCGACAGCCTGTCCGCTTTTCGTGGGACCAAATGTGCTAGCTCCAGAAAGTGTCTTACGGATAAATATCCTTCAAGATGAATGAAGTGAAATACCCAACTTTCCTTGTAGGTGCTATACGTTGGTGACCGCTACTTGCGTGAGGGGGCTGGAACTCTGTCCATAGATGGCTGCTCATACGTGCGAGGTTTTAAGTATCCAGAAGTACACCAGAAGAAGTCACTTGAGGACACGGAGTCCCAGGCGTTCTTATCCGGCGCTAGGCTCTGCTTGGCTGTAAATCCCGTTTAAACTGGTTTGGCTGTGGTTTGCTGAGTGCCCCGTTTAGGCACACAACGTCGGGTGATATCAGATTCTGCTATAGACATGCTGGGGGGTTTTGATATTCTGGAAGCGGCAATGCTCTGACTGGTAATCCAATAGGCGAGTAGAGAACTACTACTGCATTTGATGATTCCAGATTTAGCTTTGGCTCGTTGCACTGCGTGAGCGTAACTTGGCGTTGACAAAAGGGGTTTTGATTCAGGAACGGGGTTGACGATTCGTTGCTAGATGGATACAGAAACCCTCTAGATCGAAGAGTATATGACGTTCTTCGCCTGACTGGAGTCTGCTCTAGCGATTCGGTCTCCCTGAAACTGAGACCCAAAAAAAGACACCTTTTACATCAAGCAACAACAAAATCAATCTAATGTTTTATAACCTAGTCATGCTCCGCTCCTTCCATTCTAACAATTATAGCATGTGCCCGCATAGGCTTAATATCTGTTGTACACCCATGTAACTGTCATTAAATGTTCTGACAGCAAAATCTACTCCTCTTCTCCCAATCTCAACATACAGGAAACCTAACCTGTAGTTACAGTTAAATGAATAGGCTTATTCATCTTACAACATTAAATGAATTTACATAAACAGATTACAGCATTTGACATTACACAAATAAATCCTATGTCCCTTTGGGGAAATATATTAATATTCCACAAAATGAGTACAAAGAAAATGCAATGTTCTTGCTATAATAATACAGTTGTGGCTGAATCATAAGATATAATTATATCTATGCCTGGCGACTGCTTTCTGTGAAAGTTAGACTAGTGCCTAGCCACACAAGTAAGCATAAAATGATTCTCCCTTGCCACTATACATATCTATCAAAAAGGAATCAGTGACTATCTCCTATAATCCAGAATTATTACCCGCATCTCACTATTCAGTTTTAAGTGAACAATCCACACCTGACATTATCTTACAGAAATGACAGTTAATTTAGCCTATTCTTAACTCATGATAAGCATCTGTGGACTGATTCTACACCTAGTATCTGTTATTGTAAGTTTAACATTTAACCCATGATAAACCGTAACAGTTTAAGCACCACTTAACTAAGGCCGTAGACAGCGCTACATTATCACTGAACTAAATTACTAGGAGAAGTCCTCAAAAATTAATTCACGTCACTTCCTATCAGATATATAAAAGCTAACATGAATATAACATATTATAATAAGATATGTCAACTCACCCCGAAAAATGACTAGAACATAGGCAAACACATTCTTGTACTGCCGTGCTATCTCTGCCTAAGTCTCATATGGTCATCTACGGGCCAGGACTATTCACAAGTGTGTTGGCTTATTAAACCCGTCTACTCTTATAGATTACAAGGACGCTTCCCCCGGACATCTGGCCTGCATATTTCTTCAGAGGTATCGGCGTAATGCGTAATCAAGAGAGTAAGACAAAGGTTATTCTAGAGACATCAGAAGTCAACAACCGCAAGAAAGTTCCTTCAGGTAGAGAAATGCATAATATTATGAGAGCTCTAACTCGTCTAAGGGGCAAAACCCAGAGACTGACCGCGATTGTTATCTCCCCCTGAAACAGTTCAAACTCGTTACCCAGGCCTCAAAGGGTACCAGCCGCTCGTGATCAAACGTTTTAAAGCGACCAGAGAAATTCCCCTGGACGGACCAGGTGCGTGTATGTAATATTGCCGCTACGCTGACCGTTTCTGACGAGTGGGGGATTTCTACTGAAAGCCAGAACGTAACCAAAATCGGGTAGGGTTTGAACAGGTGAAAAATGAAAGATAGAAAAGAAGAATACAAATGTCTAGGAAAACAGAACATTAAAAGAGTTAATAACATATGGAACGAAATGGTAAAATAAATTATCGGTCACGTGACACATACCAGGAAATACAATCATTATACCTAATTCCCCAAGATATAATCAGTATACCTGATACATTCATAGTAAAACTAAATCTAAAGTTATATTAAATATATACGGGTGTAGGCTATTTTCTCGTGGTTTCCTTCTTCAACAGTCATACACAATCATTATACATGATACTATAACAAACAATCATTATACATGATATAGTCATAGGTTATATTCAGGTTGGAGTTATATGAGTGGTTATATTTCAGAGTGGAGTTATATGAGTCCTAACAAGGACTGTTTTGGTTATATTTCAGAGAGGAGTTATGAGTCCTAACAAGGACTGTTTGGTTATATTTTGGATTGGTTTTCGTCTTCATCAATCATATCACGAAATACAATCATTATACCTAATTCCCCAAGATACAATCAGTATACCTGATTCATTCACAGTAAAACAAAATATATTAAATATATACATGTTTAGGTAGTATAAATGACACACACAAAATACAATCATTATATATCTGATGTAGGCCTATTCTCCTATAAGTGTATAGTAAGTTTACCTACCCTCTAAGTTTAATACAAGCCATATTTGGACTCGACTTTAGTGAAGCAAGAGTGCCCGGTCACGCAGATAAGCAATAAATCAATCTTGACAGCTTTCTCTTCCCCCAGTTGGTCTAGCTGGCCTTCGTGTTTGTGTGTGTTTTCTTTGGAATAAAAGTCGCCCGTTTATATAGGTAGACGCAGGGAATCTGCCAGTGCGTAAGGAACTCTTTTGATTGGTTCTTGACGATTTGGTACATTTTTATTGCCGACGATTTCGTACTTTCCATGACCCATTTCCGAAAAACAGGGCTTATGCCTAATTTTATTCTGTCTGCCGCCATCTTGCGGGAACAAGATGGCGTATACTTCGTGTAATTTAATCTGTCTCAGTTTGTTGAACGTGGATTGGATGTGCATTTGTATTAACACAGAAGTGGGTTTACACACACGTATCACGACATAGACCCATCCTTTCCTAGCTGTGACCTGTCATTGCTGACGTGTAAACACCTGCTGTAGTTAATCATTTCTCGTCTGTACTTCCAGAGTAATAGGGTGTCGACTTAAAAAAGCAGTTCCTACATTGTCTCTTCCTGGAATGTAATTCATGGTAAAGGAATAAGGCGCCAGAAGCAGATTCCACCTTTACAATCTCGAATATAACTTTCTAGATGCAGCCAAGAATGTTAAAGACTGGTGATCGCTTTGGTCAATGAAGTGTGTCCTATACAGGTATTGTGAAAATTTGTCGATGAACCAAATTAGAGCCAAACATTCTTTCTCTATTGTCGAGTAATTCAACTCAGCTGCATTCAGCTTCCTACTGGCGTAGGCGACTGGTAAAAGTTCCTCCGGCTGGACTTTTGATTGCTGCAAGAGAGTTGCACCAATACCTATACTGCAAGCGTCCGTCCTTAATACAAATTCCTGTGTGATATCGGGTAGCGTAAGGATGGGTTTGCTGGTGAGTTTTGCTTTTAGCTCTGTGTAAGCTTTTTCACAGTCAGCATTCCATTGGATTTTGTCAGGCTGTCCTTTCTTAGTTAAGTTAGTTAATGGTGCACACAGAGAGTTAAAGTGTGGTATGTATTTCTGATAGAACCCACATAATGACACAAATGATCTCACTTCTTTCTTCGTTTGAGATCTGGGTGCCTTCTTTAACTTCTTTATATTCTTTGGGTCAGGAGCCATATGATCGCTAGAAATAGTGTGACTTCGAAATTCCAATTCCTTCCAACTGATATAGCACTTGGTTTGGCGTGCAGTCAATGCCAGTTTCTCTCAGTCTGTCAAACAACATGGAAAGCGCTACTATATGCTCTTCAAATGTGTTTGTAGCAACAAGAATGTCATCCATAAAGTTAGTGATGTGGGGATTTTGTAGAGGTTCCAACAATTTCCTCATCATTCTTGAAAAGGTACTTGGAGCATTTTTCAGTCCAAAGGGTAGTACATTAAACTCGTAGTGTCCGTCTGATGTACTAATTCCAGCATTTTCCTAACTTCTGGTTTCACTGGTATTTGGTAGTATCCTTTGCTTAGATCTACCTTCGATAAATACCAAGCTTTACTCAGTGTAGAGAACAGCTGGTTGGTCAGGTAATGGGTCCACCTGAGATTCTGTGATCGCATTTAGCTTCCAGTAGTCAATACATAACCTGTGTTCACCGCTCGGTTTTCTTAATAGCACCACACTTGAGCTATAGGGAGCGTCTGACTTCGAGATAATTTTCTCCTTCAATAGATAATCAACTTCCTCCCTTAGTGCTTGGGCTTTCGCATAGGGTATAGGGTATGTTCTCATGCATAATGGTGTAGGGTCAGTAACCTACATGTCGTACTCTAACAGATTCGTACGACCTGGCTTATCTGTGAACACATCAGCATGGGTTTTCAACACCTTCTGAACCATCTTCTTCTGCTCTGGCGTTAAATGTTCACTAGTGTTTACTTGAACATAATCATCTGTAGTTGTGAGTGGATATTCCATAGAGTGAAGTGGTTCACCGTGAATTTATATTGCAATGGCTAGGGTCATGATATGTGCAACTTCTGATGATTCCTTGTCATAGTACTTTTCAAGAAGATTGACATGATACACCTTCTCCTTTCCTTTCTTGTCAATCTTATAATTGGTCCTGGAAAGTTCTTCGAGTATGACATAGGGTCCCTGCCATCCAATCTGCAATTTATTATTGCTGCTTGGCAAACAAAATAACACCTTTTCACCGACCTCCAGTTCCCTATCCTTTGCTTTTTTGTTGTAGTACGCAGCATGCTTCCTCCTGGCCTGTCTTAAGTTATCATTTGCCAGTTTCCAACCTGTTTTCAATCGAGATGTCAACACGTTGACGTATTGGTATGAGGAAGTCACTGTTTCCTCTGCTTTTTCATCAGTCCATGTCCGCAGCAATGCTTCCAGTGGACCTTTTATTGGTCTTCCGAACAACAATGTAGCTGGAGCCAATCCAGTTCAATTGTGGGGTATTTCCCTATATGCAAAAAGTGCAGCGGGTAAGTATGTATCCCAAGTATCAGGTTCTTCACTTGCCAGCTTTCTAAAGATTGAAATTAGCGTACCATTGAACTGCTCTATTTGGCCGTTCCCTTGGGCATAGTAGGGACTTCAATGATAGTAAGGTAAGGGTAAGGGATCCCGTTACACGCCCTATTGAGGCATATTGGGAATATGGTGTTAGGCCCATATTTTCTTGACCGTCGGCACACTAGGGGTGATGTGGTCAGCATCACGCCGCCACCTTAACCTTCCCAGAGTTGCTCTGGTACCCATTTGGGGCTGGGTCAACCCAGGAGCCGTTTGCGGCCTAAAATAATCCCACCTCATCTGGGGATCGAACCATAGACCACTGAGCTAGGAAGCCAGTGCACTAACCACTATGCTACCGCGGCTCAATTATAGTGCCTGGCTTGAAATATCCTGAATACTTCTTGGGTTAGCTTTCCTTAAACTGAGAACCATTGTCAGTCAATATCTGATGCTGGAAACCTAATCGGGTGAATATTGTCAACAGGGCCTCTGCCACATGCTTTGAAACTATAGCTGACATTGCCACTGCTTCTCCCCACATAGAACAAGTATCAACCAAGGTTAAGATGTAAGCATTTCTCTTCTTGGTCCTAGTGAGGGGTCCAACAATATCCACTGCAACAACGTTCAAAAGGGGTTCCCATAATGGGCATTTCTCCCAGTGTTGCTGGTGCAGTCCTATGCTTAGGAGCTACTCTTTGGCATTCTGGACAGGATCTTACATATCTCTTTATGTCCTCTGTGATTATTGGCCAAAATAAGTGACAGGCTATCCTTTGTCCAGTGGCCCCTATTCCCATATGTCCACTGAAGGGTATAGCATGTCCTAGCGTCATAACCTTCTCCCTGTAAGATTTTGGCACTACTAGCTGTCCATGCCCTTTAGGTCCTGTTCCAGCTTTTCTGTAGAGTAGGCCATTCTTCATGTAAAAGTCTCCTTTCTCTCGAGGGTTATGTGCTTTAGGTAATTTGCCAAAACAAGACTTCAATGTGCTGTCTGCTGCTTGAGCCTTTTTCACCTCTTCTGGATGAGTATTGATAAGGTTTTCCTCCATTTTCCTGGAGCTTTCTCTGGTCTGGATGGTTGCCATAACTACAGGTTTTATAGGTTCTCCAAGGAAAACATACCTACACCCCAGAATCAAAGGGTAAAAAGGGTCGTCCATCACTGCTGCTTTGATTTCTCCTTCCACATAGCGAGATCTTTTGTTGATTCGGGCTATGGGTAAGGTCATGGTTCTTGCTCCTTTAATCAGTCCTCTGATTTTCACTGTTTCTGTGGTTATCTAGTCAGGACTCACTAGAGAAGAGCACACAACTGAATCAAAGTCCAATCATGTGTCATATAAACACAGTACTTGAGTGCCATTCAAGGTCACTTCCTCACAGACAGGGGGATGATGGAGGTCCTTCTGACTTACTGCCAGTTCCTTCCTTCCCTGTTTCCCTGTTGTAAGACATGCAGCGTGATAAGGAGGATTCTTCCTTCTGCAGTCTGCAGTACTGTGGTTACTCATTTGACAAGTTTTACACCACTTTCCTTCCTTCCGGTAAGGTGTCTTTTCCAATCATAGAGGGTTTTTGTCCTTTTGATCAAATCTTTGTTTGTTCCTCGTGGTATGGTCCTTTTGTTCATATTTGGAAAGTTTTGTGATGATTTGAAGTTTTCACCCTGCTTCTTCTTATTTCATCATAATATTGCCTGAGCTTTTTGATATCTCTCAGCAACAGTTACAATATCTTCCAATCTCTCGGCTCCTTGTTCCATGATAAACTTCCTCATTTCTTGAGGCATGGACTCTTTCACTTGCTCCATCATTATCATTTCTTTCAGATCCTGACCTTTCCTAAATTACTCCATTTTGCCATATAGGTTTCCAATCTAGCAGAGAATTGGTGATAGTTTTCTCCTGAAAGAAATTTAGCTGTTCGGAAATTCTTTCTATACGATTCTGAGTTCTTTTCGTATTTCACAAGCAATGCCTGCTTCAGGATTTCATAATCTTCCTGGTCATCTCTTGAGAGCTTCAAATATACATCGTAGGCCACACCTCTCAATCCCTGAGATAGTTTAAGACTCCACTTTTCTTTCACTAAGCCATAGGTAGTGGCAAGTCTTTCGTATCTATCCAGGTACGACTCAATGGCGTCTTCTTTCTCAACAAATGGGTCCAGATGAAAATTCATGGCCCCACTTGAGGTGCTCTGGCTGGAGCTACTCTCAGAGTGAGGTGAGCTACCACCATTATTGTCAGTAGTTGCCTGAATTTCAAGCTCTTTTAATCTCAACTGATGGTCTCTCTCTGCTTGTAATTTCCTGTCCTCAGCGTCAATTTTCTTTGCCTCATTTTCAGCCTCCAATTTCTTGGCTTCAGCTGCTAATTTCCTTTCTTCAACTTCTAATCTTTTAGTTTCTCTCTCAGCATCCAGTCTTTTGGCTTCTCTCTCAGCTTCCAGTCTTTTGGCTTCTCTTTCAGCTTCTATTTGCAATGTCCTTTCCTCTCTATCCATGTGTTTGTCCACTTCTGTTGTGACATACTAAATAAGAGCATCACCTGTCATATTTAATTCCTTACCCATCTGCATGATCGCACTCCTGAACTTCACTAGATCAGCCATGACATTACTTAGAGAGGGTATGTAATTTTACTATATCCAAATTATTGTAATTAAACTTAATTAATTTAATTGAACAAATAATTTCCGTGCAACTTTGTGAGCATCAACTATTTACTGAGTACAAAATGGTACTCCTCCTAAGAAAACAATAAAAAATCCAATTTATGAATTTTTTTTCAAAAAATGTTCCTTTATTTTCTATGGGTGGCACATGATAGAGTTAGCAGATAGATTCATAGACTAAATATGGCCCAAGATATAGAGAAATATCCCGGGAACGAGCCCCCAGTGTAGCGTGAGGTTTTTATTAACTCTAGGATCAGTATAGTACTGACAATACAGAAGTAGAATTTCTGCAGAAAAATGGTGAAGTCCCAGTGTATGAGAGAACTACTGGTATCACAAATTAGTTACGGCTGTGAATGATCTGATCACGAAAAATTAGTAGAGAGGAGACAGTCATACAATGCCACCCTGCTGTGTAACTAACTGTGATATTAAAACAAGGAAACAGATTTCACTTAACAATTATAAACTTACAAGTCGTTCAAATACAATTTCCTTATTTATTAAGTATATATACTATCTACTCTTGTGATGAAAGGTGGATGTTGGAAGATGGAATGCACTGGATTTGTAAGTTTACATATGATATATATATATATATATATATATATATATATATATATATATATATATATTATATATATATATAATATATATATATATATAATATATATATATATATATATATATATATATATATATATATATATATATATATATATATATATATATATATATATATATATATATATAATATATAATATATATATATATATATATATATATAAACAAGTCTTCCAATTATAGGAACAAAAATTATGTTAGCTGTGCTGTTAATCGATTATAGTAAATGTATCAGCTGTGCTGTTTATCTTGTCTCTCACTACGCTAAATCACTTTTTCTTACTTGACAGTTAATTGCTCCCAAATGCCGACGGAAATGGTACTAATGTGTACTCATCTCTTAAAACAGTTCTGTCCTTCTTAATTTGTTGCACACAACACCCGCTGATGATCGGTCCTTTAGTCCACCCAAGACTGAGGGAGACTAAGGATGTAGCTCCGGTACAATAACTGTGCTCCTGCGAAGTTCCAGGCAGCTGGATTGACTCGAACATACGACCTCAGGTTGGATGACACGAATAAAACCTGTAACAAGTCAAAAATAGATGCTAATTTCTGTCATCAAGCCCACCTATTTCTAGTGTATATGAGATGAGCGTGTCTCAGATGTCTGCATGTAGGATGAATGACACCATGGCCCAGTATGATTTAGCAATAGCGAGACAAGACAGGTGTCTACTTGCACAACATTCTTTCAATACGTGAATACATCCAATAATTTGTACACCGTATGATACAACCGTTTCTTTCCACCTATAATATACCAGGCCATCTCTGATAAGTGCTATACTGGCTGGTAAAATATATCCTAACAATACTGTTGTAGTTATATGAGTCCTAACAAGGACTGTTAGGTTATATTTCCGGTTGGTTTTCTTCTTCAACAATCATTCCAGGAAATACAATCATTATACCTAATTCCCCAAGATATAATCAGTATACCTGATACATTCATAGTAAAACTAAATCTAAAGTTATATTAAATATATACAGGTGTAGGCTATTTTCTCGTGGTTTCCTTCTTCAACAGTCATACACAATCATTATACATGATACTATAACAAACAATCATTATTCATGATATAGTCATAGGTTATATTCAGGTTGGAGTTATATGAGTGGTTATATTTCAGAGTGGAGTTATATGAGTCCTAACAAGGACTGTTTTGGTTATATTTCAGAGTGGAGTTATGTGAGTTCTAACAAGGACTGTTTGGTTATATTTCGAATTGGTTTTCGTCTTCATCAATCATATCACGAAATACAATCATTATACCTAATTCCCCAAGATACAATCAGTATACCTGATTCATTCACAGTAAAACAAAATATATTAAATATATACAGGTGTAGGTAGTATAAATGACACACAAAAATACAATCATTATTTATCTGATGTAGGCCTATTCTCCTACAAGTTTATAGTAAGTTTATCTACCCTCTAAGTTTAATACAAGCCATATTTGGACTCGACTTTAGTGAAGCAAGAGTGCCCGGTCACGCAGATAAGCAATAAATCAATCTTGACAGCTTTCTCTTCCCCCAGTCGGTCTAGCTGGCCTTCGTGTTTGTGTGTGTTTTTTTTTTGGAATAAAATTCGCCCGTTTATATAGGTAGACGCAGGGAATCTGCCAGTGCGTAAGGAACTTTTTTGATTGGTTCTTGACGATTTGGTACATTTTTATTGCCGACGATTTCGTACTTTCCATGACCCATTTCCGAAAAACAGGGCTTATGCCTAATTTTATTCTGTCTGCCGCCATCTTGCGGGAACAAGATGGCGTATACTTCGTGTAATTTAATCTGTCTCAGTCTGTTGAGCGTGGATTGGCTGTACATATGTATTAACAAAGAATTGGGTTTACACACACATTTCACGACACTTCCCTACGTCAGTATTTGCTATGAAACTGCCTTTGCCGTTACCTATTTGAATATAGATGTACACTGTAAAGAACCTTTTATGTTAGTCAATCAATCAATATCCCTTAGCTTCCAAAGGAGCATAAGTCTTCAACAAACACATGCCACGTGTTCCTGTCACGTGCCATCAGTTCAAGTTCTTTTGAATGTCTTCTTCCTTATTTAAAATTATGTCTCTAGTTATCTCCTCTTCGTGTTTTTGTTCGACCCCTGCCTCTCTTAACTCTGGAGATTCTAGAACAGGGCTTGTCTCAGAGCGTTGCATCGCTTTGCTGTGTTCGTATGTAGTTAAGCAAACACAGTTGACGACCTATATAGTAGAGTAGGCGAAGAGTGGCAGAGTTGCTAGAGCGCTTGTCTCTCAAGTCAAAGTTAGTGGGTTCAAAACCTGGTAGCGTCGCGCTATACTCTACTTAGCAGTAAGAATGGGTGCCTGACACTGCTCTTGAGTTAGCGAAGACAAAGGCAATGAGGAAGGGAACTGTTTAGTCCGCCGCATAAAGCAGGGTTTCTTAACTTGTGGTCCACGGACCCTTGTTATTGTTGTTGTTTAACTAGGACTACTGTGTGTCTCGCTCTTTAGCAGCCAATACCAAGTTGAGGACACCTTAATATTATCTACACTGTAGATCTAGGCTTTTTCTGTGGCTTTTCTGCCATTCCGAAACGTGTTGAGTTGACGTCGTGCGCTCCCGTTTCTCCAACTTGGCTGGCATTTAAAGGATCATCACATCTGGTCCCAAGCTAGGAGGAAGAAGCGTTGTTGCAAACTGTGCATTGCCCGGGTTCCAAGCGGGCTCTCCAAGTATGCAGTTAAAATACTGTGCACTGGGTCTGGGCTCTCACAAGGAATTTTCTCGTCCTACTCAGAGCCACTTCTAAGCTCCCCCTGTCCATCATTGGCCCATAGTGAGAGCCTCCTGCATGCAGTCAACCAGGTAAAAAGCCAGAGTTACGTCTGGGGCTCAAGTAACTCATCCAAGCTGTGTGCAGCGCTGGGTTCTCAATATGTTTCAGCACAGGAGGAATCCCTGGAAGTGTGCAGAGGATTTCAAGAGTAAATGAGAATGTAATTAGCCTCATAGACAGATGTTCAGTTCCACATCTTATACTATAGCTTTGTGCTTAGCTGAAGATCATATAAGGATGATTAGATATGCTTCCATGCATCCACGGACGCCTTGAGTGTCCACGAATGGATTCTTAGGGGGTCTGTGTACATAACCTAAAAATTTGAATTTTATTTTCACCAAAATTTTTTCTCCAAACATTTTCATAAAATTTTAGCATTTAAAGAAATTTTTTTAGAGATTGCTTTTTTATTTCAATATGACTATATGTAAGCTTAACTATTTTTCTTTGTAATAAATTGTAATATTTGTATGCACACATTTACATTATGCATTTATGTACATTTTTTTTCTAAGAAAGAATCCGTAAATTTCAATGGACATTCAAAGGGTCCGTAGCCTTCACCTGACAATCACAATGGTACAACACACAAGAAAGGTTAAGAACCTCTGGCATGAAGAGATGGAATATAGTGAAGTCGCTAACAGATCTTTCCCCAACGGCAACATCTCCGATTGGATTATCTTTATCTTTAAATAGTAGAGTGGTGAGCATCACGTGGAAACTGTAGACAACGAACAAAGCTGTACGTGACAAATTATACATGAACAACAAACATAATTTGACAAGTTAGATTTTTTCTTTCATTGTTACATCTGAAGAGACGCAACACTGAAAATCAAAAGTAGAAACGGATTAAACAGTTGATGACAAATGGGCAAGAAGACGAAAGGGAGGTAAGGGAAAGTTAACAACAAGAGACGCACAGGAAATAGTCGATCAAAGTGTACCATTCTGGTAACAGAGAAAGTGTTTGAGATCTATTAAAGCATCTTATATGGGGAGACAGCTTTTGATTTTTTTTCTGATAATTATGCTGTATATTTTTGCTTGTTTGTTTGTCTGTGTGGAGTAGCTAACATTGATGCGTCAGGCTGCTCTTTAAGTCTTAGTTATGCATTAATATTTTACCTATCTGTTAATTTTCCCTCCTTCCTTCTCGAATAATTCCCTCAAAGAATGCTCGAAAGACGTATCTTTAATCTGATTTTTTCCACGCCGTCATTTTCAGCCCAAATTAAGCTGTTAGTGGCAATAACATCAGCTTACCTGAGCTGCACTGACCTAGTTTGGTGATCCATTAAGAGTTAACTCGTACAATCCTACCACCTAAACTGAGTAGAGTGCACAGTTCCAATAGTCTTAACCACAGCTTCTATTAACTCCTCTTCAGCTATTGATCGCGGCTTTGGACTTACCGAATGCTGCACGTCAGATGCGAGTTATTCACTCTTGTATCTAATGATGCCAAATACATTAACGTCATTGGACAAAACAAAACGTTCAAGCAAATCCCAAGATTCCAAAATGCGAGTGAAGGTGGTTGTTATCTCGTGGTTTCAGTAACGGTTGCCATATTTTAACCTGGTTCATTTTTTATAGAAGGGGTGGGCAATTCTTCGTCCGCAGTCCACCGGTGAGCGAAGAGATTTTAAGTGGACCGCATAATGTATATACAAGTTTTTAAATTGTGCTAATTCTTTAATTAAATTCTTTGTTTTTAAAGATATAATATTTTCCGTACCGAAATATCAAGACTCAGTTAAGGCTGTGCAGTGCAAATCAGCTTCATATTAAGTCTTGTGTTATTACGTCTTTTTGTAATACTTGTCGGGGAATTGGACCGTTCAATTTTCTTCCATTTTCCTCTCTCTCCCCCCTTTCTATTACTTCTCATTTTCGCTGCACAAAACTCCGTACTAGAGTCATTGTGTCCATTTGTCACACTTCACTTCGTATGTCCAGACAAGCTTATCGCCCATCCCTGAGAGATTAATTGTATCACTAAATGTGTTAATACCACACTGACTCCGGGTAAATGCGAGCGTAAAATGTTTGTTAAAGATTGCATAAGCACTTCCGATTCGACAGTAGAACGGACTTACAATACGGGTTTAATTGTATAGACCACGATTTGTCTAGACAGGCAGTCGGTTTGCGACAAGTCAGGTGATACAAGAGGTCGGCAGAATCTGATAAACTTTGTAATCAGACTTCCGAATTACTTGGGATGGGTAATTATAGATAAACGCAATCTTGGAAGACATTTTGAAGAGTGAGCAGGAAGTATGATATAAGTAACCTTTGACAACATTTTACGGATATCACAATCCATATACGAAGGATGACTTTTTGAATTCTCAAACATACGAGTCACACACAGGAAATCCCATAAGCACTACACTATCATAACATGTACTTTGAATGTATCGGGTGGCATTTGAGGCGCGAATACACAGTCGCTATGGTTGGGAGTTTGTCGAAAACGTCAGGTGGAAACGTGGGCCGGGAACCTTCGATATAACGTAGAACAAGTTTGACATACGGCACTGCATTCCAGAAATCGTCAACGTAGACAACTCGGACCTTGCCACAGAAAAGAATAGAGTTGGATTCTGAATTTATAGGACAGGACAAAAAGTATTAAGAGCATCTCTGTACATCAGGAAAAAACTCGCCAACATTAATACGTAACCCTGAATTCTGCAGGAACACTCACACGTCACAGAGTGATTCTGAAATAGAAATAATACACCAGTCGTGTGTTTGAGGCATCTGTGTTTAGACTTTTCTACTTAGCCAAAAGTCTAGGATATCCCAGTACTGGGGTAAGTTGTAAACACACATTTTATACTGTGAATTTGACATGTTTATACTTGTTAGTGGTGTTAAAGATTCATACTAAGCTGGCAACCTCAGCATGTGAAAAGGATATATTTATGAACCACCACAGCAAGCGTTGGTGATTGCTTCATGCTAGTTCTTACGGGAGAACCAAAAGCGGAGGTAACCCCAGACTCCGAATGGAGCAGGTAATGAGTGATCATTACATCAACATGTGTATAGTTGTATTTTATCATTGTGTGAATGTATGTAAATTTAATATGTTGCTTCAGGCACAAGCCACTTGCTGCTGTGTAGTCATACATTTTTCATTAAATTAACTGAAATATTGGTTACTTGTCATCTTGAGTGTTATGACATACGCTCAGGGAGAGTAAAAAATCGGAGAAAACAAACGGCTGACGGACAGCGGGAAAAGGCACCCGATTAACATCAGGAAAACAAATATTTAGCAGCGGAATTTTTCTTTTATTTCCCCATAAGTTTGTGATACCAGTAAGAGGCGACCCGACTATTTGCGGTACGACCCGGAGAGACCATTTGCTGTGCTATTAAACTGTGGTTCGAAGCTTGAGATCGACACGTCAAGATTCTTGACTTGACCAGGAGAGGTTAATTCCTGAACTGATCTGGAAACGTGCCCCTCACCACAGATGCGAATCTACAGAAAAGCAGCACCGGCTCTTCAGCATTTTTGCAAGTCCCAGTTTTAACAGGCCAAACACGACCGAACGTTATTTGCCTATATTCATCAAGCCTAAATAATTTCTGTGAAGAAACCAATTTTTTAAATCACCAAAAACTATTTATTTACAAGTATTAAAGTAATTGATAATTAAATTTGTATATGTTGATTTTGACAAATTCATAGTTGAATTGATTATTACAGAGCGAAAGGCACACGTATGAACCAGAACATATATATATATATATATATATATATATATATATATATATATATATATATATATATATATATATATATATATATATATATATATATATATATATATATATATATATCTTGTGAATTGTCCCTCAAGGTAGAAGCATCATTATCCTTCTATCTACAACTCTGCCAAGAGTAATCTTTTGCGAAGGTAGACACCTTTGAAGACCCACATTAGATACTCTTCGTTTTGGCCACTGTTGGACCACTACTGCAGAGCAAGGATGGGCAACCCGTGACATTACTTGTACTTAAATATAAATGTGAACTTGAATGCGTTATTATTAATGTAATACTCTTTTTCACTAGTACATGCATATATCTTTAGTATTCAAATAAATGAACACTTTTGTTGCCCTAAATGCTTTCCTTACTTTACACGCGTGTTGAGTTATTGTATTATTTAAAGCTGAAAAACTGTAAAAGTAGCTACAATGAAAAATTATATTTTGTAGACTGCAGTCTCATTTAAAAAGTAGATCTCAGGATGCTAAAGTGTACCCAGGCCCGGTCTAAATGAAAAAGAACATTATTTAAAATTCCAAGAATTAATTTCAACGATCTTTACCCTAAAACCTACGACATCTCATCCCAGATTTCCTCTTTTCTATAACCCCAGAGTAATGTCTTCTTATTCTTCTTTGATCCTTAGCCGCCGGCTGTCAAAGACGTCAGTGGCCATCACGCCGGGTGGCGTCTTGTAGGGCAGCAACAAACTGCTTCCACTTTGTTCGGTCGGCGGCCATCCTTCGTACAGTGCCCCAGCTCTGGTTCATTCTTCGCATCTCAGCCTCCACAGTTCTCCGCCAAGTTGTTTTTGGTTGACCTCCCTTTCGCTTTCCTTCGGGGGGGTCTATAGCATAGCTGTTCTTGTGATGGCGTCGGGGTCTCTTCTGAGGACGTGGCCAACCCAACTCCAGCTATGATGGTGTGCATGTCCTCTTGCAGCATAATGTGCAACTTTGTCATTGATATATTATGTCTCTCGTGTTTGAGTATTTCGCTTGTCCAGATTACTCAGCGCATACTTTAATGTTTTCCTTCGTCCAGTTAGGTCGCTAGTTAAGTAGTCACCGAGACACGTCGTTTCGCTAAACGCTTTATAATTTCAACAGGTCTTGTGCTAATATAGGAAGGTTATAAAGTCCTTGTGCAAGTTTAATCTTTAATAACTTTATACATTGTAAACGGCGTATACGAGCATAATTTATAATATTATAGCTGTTGTATAGTCATCACAACCAGTCCTGCTCCGCAGTCAAACAATGCCCAAAATGATGATGGTATTCAAAGGTGTCAACCTTCACTCACGATTACTCTTGGCAGAGATATAAATAGAAGAATGATGCTTCTACTTCAGGGAGCCTCACAGGAATTTTTTGAAATCAAGCATAACAAATGAGATTATCTAAACCGTCATGAACCTTTTATTTTCCTGCCCCTTCTGTGAGGAAAAGAAATTTGCTCGTATTATCTGAGCCCCCAACTGAAATGATTTAGTACAATCTTAATATAATAGCTCTTTATGTTTATGTGTTTAAAACAATATGAATCATACTGTCGCAGATATACAATTCACTCAATAGCGATTAATCCAACTGTATCTTTAAAGTTACAGATGAACAGGTTTAATAATCACTTAGATTTTAACAAGATTAAAAATAAATAACGTTTAGAATAATGAAGCGATGATATTTATCATCCTCGGATGATTTATATTGTGGTGGAAAACTTGTGAAATGTTCATTTATTTCGTTTGTTTGTTACTTAACTTCCAGTATGGAGTCGGTTGGCGGCTGCTTCAGCCGCTGTTGACCTTTACATCTTATCAATAGTAAAAAATTGTGGCAGCAGAACGTGTCTTGCACAAGGTCGAGGTAACTGTTTAACTTGTCAAGTCAAGCGTCTTCAAGACCGTCTGATGAGGTGTCTAGCGTTGACTGCTGGCAGCTTGTACCACAGAGTTGATGTTGGGTTCCGTCACTGTTGGTAGTTTGAGCCACAGTCTAAAAGGAGACAAACAGATATTGGGTCTCCTGATAAGAGCAACAGATGATCTCCGCATCCATCCGCCACTTTCATCTTTCTCAGAATATTTTACACTCTCTGAGTGTTAAGTTTTATCCCCATTGAGATGGATGAAAGTGCTTTTGGATAGCTAATTTACTAAAGTGCTTGTATAATGCATATGAACACCATGATATCATCATCCACTCCCTGCTCTCTAACGATACTGGGGCCACCTCTACTGCTGGTTCCATGTGAGGAAGCCAGCACGAAGCAGTCCCCAGCTTTTGCAGTGGTGGCTCATGTTACAGTGATGAAGTTGCCAGCCTAATATGCCACTGTACATCCAAAAGCAAATTATACATGTCAAAATGCAAAATATGAAATGATGAAACGTACATTTTACAACTTACACCGTTATAGGGCGAAGTAAAACTCAGACATGATGAACATGAGCTCTCAGTATTATTATGTGAGTTTTACGCTGTCTAATGAAATACTTGGTAAAAGAAAGAAAATAAACAAACCATGGGTTACAGATGACATTCTGAAGTTATGTGATACACGGCGGGAAATGAAAAAGGTTAAGAAAGAGGTTCCTGAAGCAGCATGGCAATACAGTATGGTGAATAAAAATATTAGGAAGAAAATGAAACAGGCCAAAGAAAAATGGGTAGCTGATCAATGTGAGTCCATTAATACGGGGCTAATAAAAGGTAACAGCAAGGCAGGTTTTGACACATTAAGAAAACTATCAAAACCCCAACAGCCCTGGGTAACTGTCATAGAAGATAGCAATGGGGCTCTGCTCAATGAAAAAACAGCTGTAATGAGAAGGTGGACAGAATATTGTAAAGAATTATATAACTGTAAACTTGACACTGACTTAGGCATATTAAACAACATTAAGTGCGAAAACAGGGAACTCGGAAATGCAGCAATATTACGGGAAGAAGTGGAAGAGGCTATATGTTCGATGAAAGGAGGGAAGTCACCGGGTGTGGATAATATCCCAGCAGAGCTCTTGAAATATGGAGGACCAGATATAGTAAAAATCATGACAACAATTTGCCAGAAGATATGGAGTACAAAAAAATGTGGCCAAAAGAATGGACGCAGTCATTAGTAATACCGCTTCCAAAGAAAGGAAATCTAAAAATGTGCAAGAACTACAGAACCATTAGCCTTATTAGTCATCCAAGTAAGGTGATGTTAAGGATACTTTTGAACAGAATAAAACAGAAATCAGAAGAAATCTTGTCAGAGGAACAGGCTGGCTTTAGACCAAAAAGAAGTACCTCAGAACAAATCTTCAATATTAGAGTACTTATCGAAAAACATCTCCAACATCAACACGATTTATACCATAACTTCATCGATTTCACAAAAGCCTTCGATCGAGTCTGGCATGAAGGCTTATGGCAAGTAATGAGAAAATTCAATTTTGATACCAACATCATAGATATCATTGAAGCACTATACAAGGACGCAAGCAGTGCTGTTTTTGCAAGCAACGACATTGGAGAATTTTTTCAAAACAACTGTAGGAGTTCGGCAGGGATGTATCCTGTCCCCAGTGCTCTTTAATATTTATCTAGAACATATTATGCAGGAGGCTCTCTACGATTATAAATCAACCATATCGATTGGAGGCCGACCTCTGTGCAACCTACGTTTTGCTGATGATATTGATCTGATAGCTGGATCAGAATCAGAACTTCAAGACCTTACCTCTAGACTGGAGAAAGTAACAAGAACGTATGGGATGGAAATTAATATAGAAAAAAGCAAGATATTGGTGAATAGCCATAAGAAACATGTTCCGACCAACATTACGTTAAATGGGCAAACGTTAGAAGAAGTTAACACCTTTAAATATCTCGGGTCCACTATATGTAGTGATGGAAGATCAAGTAAAGAAATCAAGACAAGACTTGAGATGGCCTCAGCTGCCATGACAAAGTTGAATGTGATCTGGAAAAGTAACATCAGTTTTCCTGTGAAGATCAAATTATACAAATCACTTGTATTATCTATTCTCTTGTATGGGTGTGAGAGCTGGACACTCACTGCAGATACGGAGCGAAGGATTCAGGCTTTCGAGCATAAATGTTATAGAAGAATTTTGCGCATTTGCTATAAAGAGCACAAAACAAATGTCTATGTTAGAGAGAAGATAAACACCTATGCAGGCCACCAAGAACCACTTTTGTCAATAGTGAAACATCGAAAGCTTGCCTGGTTTGGGCATGTAACTCGTCATGACTCCCTTTCGAAAACGATCCTTCAGGGGACAGTCGAAGGTAAACGGAGAAGAGGAAGGCAGAGAAAATCCTGGGCTGATAACATCAAAGAATGGGCAGGACACGGTTTTTCCACACTTGTACGCATTGCTGAGGATAGAGAGCAGTGGAGGACCCTGTCTGCTGATGCTTCCACCATGGCACCCCTACGACCCATGACGGGTTATGGGCTGAGATGATGAATGTTAGCAGCTACTCCTAATCCTGGGCCGGTCCAATTTGGTGTCCTGGTAACAAGCTCTTATTCTTGCTGTCTGTGATCTCTCCTTGACAAAATTTGAAGTAAGTAGAGTAGTCTTACAAGGCGCTAGGTTATAATAAATATTTTCGCGCACACACCCATGCTGCTACGTTGAGGAGAGGTCCAGTCAGGAGCAGTCTATCTTAACATTTTCATGCCAGATCAACCTTCATCCAGGCGTTTGACTTTGGTAGGGGTTTATTCCGTATCCCTGTCATGTTTTTTTGTTTTCAAACTCACTTACCTTATAAGGTATTGCTTCTTCCATGGGTATTTATCATGTTTAAAACTCACTATTTAATAGATTTATTACTGATAACATCTTTCAAAATGTTACTTTCTTACTTTCTTGTAAATGTATATCACAACAAGATCTGGGCAGAAGCGATTACGCAGCTTTCCGTGCTCCAAAATCGCATTTATTATCTTACTGTCGGTGTCCCAAAAAAAAAAAAAAAAAAAAAAAAAAAAAAAAAAAGAACGAACGTATTCCATGACAACTGCATAAACATAAACTAAAAAAAATCCAAATGGCACCCAGAGAAGAAATCGTACGCAGCTAAACGACCAACTACGTTACTTTAAACACATCTACAACAATGTAAATTTTAGTATTCCTTGTCGCCTAATTTTGTCCGGAGTCACTATCATCTTATTCATATAGTTTTATTAAGCAGTACGGACAACGGGCATTGATGAATATGACCTTCAGTGATTCCAGTCAACAAGTGACCTGTTAGATGCACATTCGAAGATTCGAAGATAAATCGAAGATTTATGAACAAATATTTTTCTCTGTCATAAGTAAGTACAATAGTTCGGATTGGATATGGGTGTGCCAGTATGCGCGTGAGATGAAGTAACTGGAAAATAATTGGTTATTTGGATGTAACATCGGACTTGCTGATGTAATGGGCTGGCTCGTGGTGCCATCAGAAATCAATTGTTGGAGAAGTTGGTGATCAACTTCTTGCTTACTGACGTATCAAAAGCCTGTTAATGGGCATGCGATGGGTTTTCCCCTAACTGCTGACGTGTTTTGAGATCATTAACTTGAAATATAAGGTTTAATGATAAGACAGGCAGACAAATATACAGGCATGTAACCATATAGGCAGACAAAAATGCATGCAGACAAAACATACATGCAGACAAACATACAGGTAGGCAAACATACAAGTAGACATGCAGGTAGATAGGTAACAGTGGTAAGTGCAAGCTATATGGATGATAGATATACACATATTGTAGATAGATAGAAAGATAAGCACATATAGACAGACAGACATACATACAAATAGACAGACGGACGGACAGACAGATAAACAGTAGGCTGGCAGACAGAATGGCAGACAGGCAGGCAAATATATATATATATATATATATATATATATATATATATAGATAGATAGATAGATAGATAGATAGTCACTATCATCATTACCCTTCAGCACAAAAGCAGCATTGGCCTTCAACAAACTTATGCCAAATCCTCCTGATCTGTTCCAACAGCACAAGGTCATTCCATATCTTCATCAATAATGAGAAATCAAACATCTAACACGTCCAATTTTAGTAATAATAAAGCAAAAAACAAAAAAACAACAGTATTACATTGTTTGAAATGAGCGGTAGACGCAACAAGTGGTCTCCTCGCCATTGTTTGTATAGAAGTTTATCGTAAAAGTAGTCACATACTGAGATTTAGGCGTAGACATATGGAATAGAGAATCACGATTAATATCACGCTGGTGACACACTACATGTGGCTTAAAAGACTAGATCTAGAGAAACTGAAAGTGAGTGAATTCCTTGCCGCATTAGTAACTGTGTAGTTGGAAGTACACTCGATACATAAATTATCATATGACCTTGAGGTGTTTGGAAGGATTTACTCGCAAAGTTTAAAAAGCGTTGCAAAGATTAAGATAAATAAAAGAGCGATTCTTCACAAGAAATCTCTAGGAACGCTAAATGAACATGAGCAATTCACCTACCAGTGAATTGTCTCTTGGACATTGAAATAATTGCCCAATAGTGCAGCTTTCTATGTTGTATACTAAGCTGCAATTGTGCAAGATGAAACACCATCAAAACTGAACTGAGTTAGCTCAAGGAAATACTGCATAAATCATATTCATTTATGTGGAGAATTTTAGAAGGATTTCAGATTTTGGCATTTTTCATAGACATAATAATAATATTGAGCCAAGATCTCACAGACTAGAAACATATGATCTGTTTGAACGAAAGCCTGGATGTTTGTTCTCTATTTAATTCAATTCAATAAAAACTTTATTCAGAGAAATGTTCATATATTGTATAGATAGAAAGCTATTTTAACTACGAGCAATTAAAATAAAAACACACTATTGTTCATCAGCAGAAAGAGTTTGAGAAAGTAGGAAGGTAAAACATTTATTCTGAGAGCACATGAATTCACGACCGTCTGGGTCGTTCTTATTGTTTTTACGAATTTTAATATCTGATTCTGGCGCAACCAGCTAGAGTTGCACATTAATTTCTAAGTTACAAAACAATGTGTGGGCATTAAATTGCACGGTTCATTTTTTTCTGCTAGAATCATAACGTCATTGGCTATTAATTTTCAGTCTATGTGTCATGCATGTCTGTGTTAAATAAGGGAGGTTCCCATAAACAAGATATTATTTCAAATTAATTCTTTAAAAAAAAAAAAAAAAAAAAACCCAGAAATAGTTCTGCTACAGATTGGCATATCTCGTGGCAAAGGTGCTGGGTTCGAAATACGGTGGCGTCATACTTCAGTCTACATAGCTGTAATGGGTACCTGACACTGTTCTTGAGTTAGGGAAGGAAAAGGCAGCGAGGAAGGGAGCTAGTCACCCTATCTCTCGATGATGGAACAAGTATAGTGAAGTCTCTTACACTTCACTCCCCTACGACAGTATCTGCTATGGATTGCTTTTAACTTTACATTTTACCTCAAAATTCAAGGTCTGTCTTATAAATCCAAAAGAACCTGGAATTGCCTGCTAAAACTAATGTCCGAGCTGCTGCCAAGAACCTTGGAAGCAGTCCAGAGATTAATGAGAAAATTGTTAAAGTACTGCTCACCTGTATAGCGGAACTGGTGGAAAGAATCAGACAAGCACCAGTGGAACAGAAGGTGAGATTAAGCGACTGTCTTTAGATAGGAAACACGTGGAGACAAACCAGTTGATAGCACTGCAAGGCAATTTCTTGTTAGGGGCAAAAGTCACCAATGTAGGATATGTTTTTGAAGCTGACCCTCTACCATATACCCCCCAAAAAACTTTACTTGCCTGCATTGTTTTCAATGAACTCCATCGACGAATTTGGATTTCTTCGTTGCCGTACGTTTAACATCTGCGGCCCGGGTGCTGAATGACATATATGGGCCTTTATACGTTTGCGAGACCAACGCATTAATGAGTGCCAGCAGCAGGGACCAATTGTTTCAAGTTTGTAAACCCTCTAAGCGTGAGTACCATGCATCATTACAAAAACCGTGGTTCCTGACGTGGATGCACATATGTGCCGGTGTAATACTGGACCCGAGCTGGATTAGATTCAATAAGGCCCCGAGATCCACTAGAACACGGTCCTGTTGCACACAATGGCTATACACTCGATGGTCCCCCCCCGACTAAATAAATTCAGTGGACGTCATAACTCGGAACAGATCTTACCAGGAAACGTGGTAGGCGCATTAGTTTTTATGTTACACAGTTAGTGCAGTGCAATAAATATACTTGACAACAGTTAATTAATAGTTTTATATCAAAACGCTGTTATGTGAGTAAACTACTTAATGTAAAAATCAAGTGACGTTAGGTACCAGATCAAATGCAATATAGGCTTGGTTGCTGGTTGCAAGGGCTGTGACATTGGTCCACGCATGTGAAAGATGATTAAGATAAAAATTGTGTCGACTATGGAGAAAAAAGTGATCCGCGCTAGGGGTTGTGTTCTCTAAAAAAAAAATTTGAAATGAAAAATGTAAAAAATAGAACGGACTGTAAAAAAACATAAGAATAAGCGGGACTTTAAACAGTCACAGTATGGTCCAACTCAATTTTCAGGTATATATGATAAACTGAAACCCCGTAGAGTAAATAAAAAAAAAGCCGCAAGAAAAAAAAAAAAACCGTTAAAAGGAAAAAAACTAATCTAATATGACAAGTGAAATAAAGGAAGTTTGTTATTTACAGATAGGTCATTGAGTCTGGTGTCCATAAATGAGAAAAGTATCCAACTAAACTCTCATTTAACAGCATCCTTGAGCTACACGCAGCACAAATAGTGCAGAATAGACGATGTCAGGGGGCCATTCCCCATTGTATCCCCACGAATGGCAAAACAACAGTTGTATAAACATTAAACGGATTCCACATTCGAGAACATGATGATAGGTCATCTTTTACGGCAAATGGTGGCCATAAAATCAATGGACATTATCTTTAATCGATTAGGGAATCAATGTGCGCGTAATCGTGGTGGTGCGCTACTCGGGGATCGCACCGTAGTATATAGAAATATCTTCCTCATACCTCTATACGGTTATTGCGCCTATCGGGGTTCGCAATGGAGCCATTCATCCTTTGTAGGTTCCCTCGTGTAGAGAGCCCCCCCTCCCCACACCCCCCACTGCAGCTAACCCATTCGCCTCCTTAAGGTGCATAGTCAACATTGCAGGAATTATTCTCTTAAGTATCCGTCCACCAAAGCACTTCGCATGATGTTGCAGTGGATTTTTCTTCTTAGCTACTGTTTTTGTGACAGGCGTGCCAGCCCATCCTACAACCTACTTATTTGTTCTATTATTGAATAGTATCAGAAAATCAAGCAACAAGTTGTCTGCTGTTCGCTATTGGAGAGCAAAAATACTATATATAAATCGTTTTGTCCCTGAAGAACGTCACAACACCCGACCACGCTTCACTATCGGCCTCTCGGCTCTAAGTGAAAATAGACGAGGGCCCGTTAACCTCGGATAAACCGCGCCACCAGTCCCTTTGGCGCTAGTTTTCGCCTTCATATGGATAGCAAATATCCAGTCAGTTTCTATAATTTGTCCTTTTAAACAAATGTACTTATAACACAAGCACCCACTCTTGGACGCTAATTGACTATCATTGTTTCGTTATTCACCCTTCACTGTACCTTTGCGGTCAAAATCATTTTGTTTGCACTTTGTAAAGTGTGCTCCAGCATGATAAAGTCCCAGACCCCTGGCTACAATGAGCACGTCCGACGTCTGTGTATTTATTATTTTATATATATTAATAGGAAAAACGATGTGGAATGCAGCGGGCTCCGAGCGACGCGCCAATATGTCAGTACAGCTGTGTCCAGCGGGGTTCCGAGACGGCAAAATATTCCAAGTCCGCTGGGTCCCGCGGGTTCCGAAGTCGGCTATAGTCAGTTCGCTTTGTCCAGCGGGTTCACCGAGACGATCCGAGAAATATTTGTTCGCTGTGTCCAGAGGAACGGTTCCCAAATGTACGGCAATTAGTCAGCTACGCTGTGTCTTCACCTGCGGGTTTCCGAGGACGGCTATACATTCAATTACGCTGTGTCCAGCGGGTTCCACGAGACATGAGTCAATATTACAGTATACGCTTTCTGTGATCCAGGGGTTCTAAGGACGGCAATACTTCAGTACGCTGTGTCAACGGGTCTATGGTCGTAGACGGACCAACTTAGTTCAGTTACCGCGGTGTACCTGCGGGTTCCAAAGACGGCTAAATTTTCTCAGCCACGCTGTGTCCAGCGGGTTACGAGGAACGGCATACTATTCAGTACGCTGTGTCCAGCGGGTTCAAACGATTCTTTGAGGGGTTCTTTGTCGCCCAAGGCCTTGGCATTTTTTCTTTTTTTTTTTGCTTATGAAATACTTTATCCCATATAAGCCTCTTGGCAAAAGTATACCATAAGGAATTGTTGACTTTTGTTGCAAAACATGCAAAGTCCATTCGTGTCCAAACATATCCTGCATTTTTTTCCAGACGGACAGACTACAATGAGTCTAACATTTTTATCGACGTGGTTTGTCTTTGAATTTCAGAAATGGGAAGGCAAGCAGTGTATCTAGCCTTATACGCATTTCGAGGCAATACTGCATTTTCATCGTCGAACATTCTGGGTTTTTGAAGACATACAGTCACCGATTACCAAGAATGTGTATATTCGTCATTCAATATGAGAAGCCCGTTGTTTGAGCCGGCCATGATTAAATGTTAGAATTTATTAATATGACAACTAAGAGGAAGCATGTTTGTTGATTGTTCGTTCTATGGCTTGAGTACTGGCTTTTTATTACTGGTGATGTGGATCAGCTTCTCATATAACGCGATATAGGTTAAAGGAACGATTCCGTCAACATTATTTCTTCAAAGACCTTTCAACTCAGTAGTCGATAACTGCGGCTATGTACTGGCCTGTAATAAAGTACAGGTTGATAGACCTGGATTACATCGATTTTATTTCAAATATGAACGCACAGACGGAGTGGAAAGACTAATCACGGCACAACGGAGCATAACGATCTCTACATCGCAGGGCATCTACATGGTAATATTTCTTGTAACGTTTTGGAAGACATTTCCTCTACCGCTGTATTTTTCGAAGTCTCTCGAAAAAAGTGATATGGATCACAAACACTGTTACCCGTATTATTACGTCTTACTATTCAAGTCCGTTGAACTTTCCTCTCAATGGACGGATCATTCTCTGGTATACGTCCTTATCATTTACTCAGGATAATTCTTTCCCATATCATACTGCACAATCCCAGTTCGATGCTCCACAGAATAATTACTACTATCGTTTGATTTAGCACTTTAGTTTAAAACAAAGTACAATACACGATAATACGAAAGACCTGGTTAGGAGTTTCCGTTGGCTATACCTTTCACCATTCCTATTGCCACGCTTCATGCATTGTTGTATCACTGGCGACGCTATATTAAAACTATGTGCATAAGGTAATCTATAACTTCTTCCACTCGTAGGAATCCTTCTTCTTACGTATTCAAAAATCCTAAAAGGCACACCGACTCTGTAGATCCATTCGTGGAATACATCTCTCCCGCTAGCACTCTTGTATAGTAGGAGCGCCTTACGTTATACTGCTTTAAATAAGAAGTGCGGGCGATAACTTCACGTGACATTGGCCTGCTATTGGTTTCGACATGAAAGACCTCACATTTCAGATCACTAGCATAATTGGCTTTCCATAAATGCCATCTGAATTACCAAATAGTATATAATCACAATATGGACATAAAACCAAGTTCCAGGTTGCACTCTTCAAATTAATTGACGTCAGTAAACTACTCTACTGAGGTTACCCGCTAGTCGCTACCATGATGCAACACTCACTGCTTCGTGAACGATAAGTGCGCGCAATCCATACTCAGACCGCAAAAATAAACTATAACTATATCAAGACCCACTGGTTGCGTACCTTTGGCAGGACCGAAGACCTCCATCCCTGTAGGTATTAAAATGTATCGTACCGTAACCACAATGTTACCATAAAAATTAGTCCCTCTAAATGAAACGTTCTATTTGATCACATTATAAACTGATGAGAAAAAAAGCTAGATCAGTTTGTGAAGACTGGCAAGATGGAGGATAAGAAGAGATTATAGGAAGACCCCCAAAGGGAAGATGATTCCTGAGCAGCTTGTCATCATGCCATGGTTCCAGAAATCAACAATTAGGGTGGATCACACACCGCACAAGTTCTAGAGACAGGTTGTTATGGAGAGGGATCATGTTCATCTACGCCATCCGGGCATGGAATTTAAAGGAAATAGCAAGGTCGTGTTATCTTTATGGGGGTATACTATCAATATACACCTCCACATTGGCTATGCTTATCTAGGCACTCTAGTGAGAAATAAGACCCCGGATAGCAGACGTGAACAACAATCCTTATAGGGTTCTTATATCTAATGGATGGCATTGTCTTCCACTCTATTGCAAAAGGTCGGGGAGGTCCTAGTTTACGTTTATGGCTGTCGTGTTTATTTGTTTTTTGCACCGCACACAGATATTGCTAAGCAGTGATAAATGGCGTCTACGCATCTTACCCAGGGACAATAAAGATAAATCAGAAGGAGACCTTGTAAGCAAAGCCCCGAAGGAACGTAGTAAATTTCACTGAGAGTGATGTAATACAACACAATGAATGACGTTACCTTTTGAGTTTATGGGCCAAAGTCTACATGTATGAAGATAGGTAAAAACTTGCATATCATACTATTTCAACTGTGGAAGACTATCACCTTGGACTTTTTATAACAAAGAAGATAGTTTTCTAGAAGATCAGCCTAAACCACATGGTTCACTTAGCATTCATTGTCAATGTACATAAGGCTTATGCACCTTTCTCTTTTTCCCAGAGGTCAATATCTAGGAAGTATTTTTTTTTTAAAATAACAGAAAATGGAGTAGACTTGGCAGAGAAATTGAAACAAGATGTCGACATGTTATAGCAGTGACTTACATACTCACCATCACTACTCACACATCAGAATAATCAGTATTGAAAACTAAAAGACAAGGATAAAGGCGTATTTCTTAACTAACTTATTCGCTATCAGAGGTAAAACAGAACTCTGGACCCAAAACTGGCGAGGGAAAAATTCATCATCGTGTAGAAAAATATGCTTATGTGGAAAAAGCATAATCGTTAGGGAAAAAGAAGGGAGGAATAATGAGATAGTCGACAAGGGGTAGGAACTAGATCCTGCGGGTTCAGTTAGAGAGTTCCTGAAAATGGTTTTGTGGGGGGGTTGTGGTAAACTTCATGAGACTCGCGATGGAGCATCTTGAATTCTGCGTGATATTCACAAAGTGGATGATGTTCTGGCTTCAAGCACGGAATAAAACTAAGACAATACTAGCCTGATCCGATATAACACTTCACAGAAATCCTTCAACAACATAGATCAGCTAACCCCAAGCGATATGCCACCAAGTTTGAGCAAGAATAGCCAACCGTCATTATCCCCAACGTCCGCTGCCTTTGCTGCAGGTAGCCGATAATGGAGGATAAGGTTTATCGGTTCTACCCGTGCAGGTGCGAAATTTCGGTGGTGGCAATGAATAGTATTGGGGAGCTGCGCCCCGGCAGGCGTAGGCCGATGGATCGCGAGTACAGATGGCTTAGTGGGGGTCATGTCGTGGATGCGGTACACCTCCAGACACACCTAGTGTGCGCTCGTAGGGGCATACATATATCTAGTGGGGGTATCTCATAGTGGCGCTCATATGAGCTTATGGGGCAGTGGTTTGGGTGCGCTGGGTTCGGGGGTACCCTGGGTGGAGTAGCACGGGTAGTAGTGATACCGGGAAGTGGTTAGTAAATGGGTATATGGAAATTATTTTATACTATACCCGGCAAGATCTCTGGAAAGTTGGGACTGGCGTACTCAGAAGGGCCCCTATCCCGCTGGGAGGGTCGCCCTCCCACAGGGATACGGGGGATCGGATAGGAAATGTTTTCCGATGAGAGATTAGCGTTTCTCCGTTGTATATGCTTATGTCTGTAGTGAAAATTGATCAGAGTGTACAACGGTTATACTTAACAAAAATACTCAAAAAGATAAAATTTAAGGGAATAAAAACATAAATGCGTAGGTTGCCTGAGTTACTATGACTCGCCTAGATCCGGGCGGGTGGCATCTACCCTCCATAAAGCTGACTAGCTGCGTTGCTAGACAGGAGTGGGGGGTGGGAGGGGATACGTGAGGAATCAATAAGAATGAAAAAAAACATATGATGCTGGAAAGGCTAATGAGACGCAACAAAATTGGGGGGGGGGGGTGTCGGCGGAGGGGAGTAGGAAACGTAAAATGAAACTTAAGTCCCCCTAAATTGACCACGAGGTACTCAATTGGGTCGGGCCTGGACTACCGAGAGCATTGATTTGAATTCAGCGGCAGGGTAAAACGCATGAGGTATTAGGAACGGTTTGCAAATGATGGAACCAAGCGACTCTGTTTTTCTTGATATTGATGTGAGCGTGGAATTATATATTTATTAGCTGGCACGGAGGGCCTATTCTGAGGACTGAAGAACTTATTTGTTGCTGTTTAAGTTAAAATTGAAAAAAGTAATGACCATATACGGTCAGTGCAGTTGGTATTTAAGTGTTAGGCTGTCTCATCCCAGCATGCCTTATAACCTATAGCGCTGAATCCAGACTGTTGTCATACCTATTCTGCACCACAAAAACACGTCATTGTGAAAAGGTGTTCAAAAGTTACTGTAATATGGAGGAGTCTTAGGGGTTTTGAGCGGTAGACCTGTTTGGGTGGGGTATACGAAACAATCTATAACTTTTTTACTCACTAAAATCTTTTAAGGGAGAGGATCGAGGAAGGGAGAGGATGAAAGGGTGTCCTTACAAAATAAAATAAAAGCCACATTTTTTTTTGTTTTTTCTTTTTGTTTTTTTTTTTTTAAAGTAGAAAGAGGAAAGAAGAAGATAGTAAGGAAGAGAAAGAATGAGTGACATCGATTAGGTGTGGGGCAATGGAGATCTTTGCGTAATTTTGAGTCTTAGATAGTGAGAGGTGACACTTGCGTGAAGTGAGTGGCAAGTCGTTTGAAATGTGTCAGCAGAGAGAAGAGTAATAGACGTTTTGGAGCAACGGGAGAATTATTTGAAGAGGTGACGAGCAAGTACGGTTTTGGAAGAGAACACGAGAGAGTGATCTAGATATGGAGGCAACACGACGTTAATCATTGAAGTATGAGAACAGAGGATGTGGTATTAGAAGCAGGAGTCGTCAAGGACCTAACAAGATAACCATCACATAATTGTATGAGTCTCTTTGCACTGAAATGACGATGTACTCGTGTAGGAAATTTTGTAATTTTAATGTAAATATCCTCGGCCAGTGATTGGCCTGCAGACAATCATATTATTTAGCGCTTAGAGCGCGATTAGGTGCGGGTCATGGTCTTTCAATAAATTGTTACCGTGTTTAGTACACAGATTGTATAAAGTGTGGTGTTTGTCCCATTATGGTAAAGTCAGTGAGTTATAATTTAGGGGACGGCTCATCCTACGAGCCAGAAGCTCAGCGGTGATAGCTTGTTTTGCTTAGGCATGACTCTCTCTGCTGTTAATTTATCTCATAATGCTTGTGTAACGTTTTTGATATTTAGTTATCATTATATATTGTTTGAATGATTGTTTCTGTTCTGAGTGAGGTCTGATACTGCCATATCAATATCTTAGCCTTTACAAATAGTTATGTTGGGTAGTTTTGCTTCTATAGGATCCCCCGCCCAAGTCAGGAGGGTCTAGGGATCTAATCCAAGGTTGTTACCTAAACTACTCATGCAGTAGGACTTATATGCGAAGAATCGATCAGAAGTTTGTATGTAGAATATAGAAACATAATACCTAAAAAAAAAAATAGTGCGTAAAGAAAAAAAAAAAAAAAAAAAAAACATTTTCCGAATCTAATGGTGTCTAGTGGAGGAGTACTTTCGGATGTATATAACCCAGATCATTGTGACTGTGCTGTTTGGTCTGAGAGATCTGACCTGCTCTGTAAAAAAAACAAATGTGGTTGTTGTGTCAGTGTTGTTAAAAACACTGTGATCGTTTTTGTGCCGTCAGCGAATGAAGATTATTAACTACATGGCACCACACATACTGATGTCGTCATGAACGTCTGCAGCGGTTGTCTGTGACGTCCAGACGACAGTAGATCACTAATCGGGTGCTGGTGGATTGACACATTTTTTTTTTTTTTTCGTCCCTGTGAAGAGACCATCATGGGTATGACTTCCGCCAGCACGGATTCTTTTTGACCTCCTGATTTAATTGTTCCCACATTTTTGCTTAAATACCTGATTTTTCCGGAGCTTCTGTGTACTGCAGTTATCGTCACGTCAACATCATAAAAAAATCCACTCATACCTCGTCAAATATCCCACCATGTTTCTGGATCACTATGTTGTTACTCTTGTGGGACAGGTGCTGCTGAGGACTCTGCTTCAAGCACTGGCACATTGACTGCCTGCTTAATGCTCGCCCTTTACCTAGGAATCATACACCAAGCTGTCATACGATTCTCTTGCAGGCAGTGGTGTCTGTAAGACTAACTTGTATTCTAGTAATGGGCCAGATATTGTTCACTTTTCCAGCCATGCCAGAAGCCTCAATGTAACTACAGCCTTGGAGCGGGGGGGGGGTTTCAGTACGCGACATTAAAGAAACCAACGCTGATCCCACCCACAAAAGTTCTGGGTCAAGAATAACGCCTGTAGAATCCGAAGCAAATAGGTTCACATGAGAGACTGTGGTATAAAAACGGGCATATCAAATAAAACGTTATTATGGGTACAGTTAAATCCTTGTTTGTATTATAACACACTTGTAAAGTCTCTCGCGGCAAGTTATTCTTGAGAGTAGAGGTGTTATTAACTGAAGTTTCGAAACCTAGTGGTATATTTTAGATGAACTATCAACTCTGCTCGCGCACATCCGAACAGACATTCCAATCATTACCCCCTAGACATCTGTTACCCAGCAGCTACAAACAACCAGTAAGAAAACGCAAAGAGCCCATCACTGTGTGCAGGGTTGCGTGAAGTTGCCAACACAAGTGACACAGCTCTCAATTACAGCCTCTCTACACTACAAATTCGTGCGCTATTTAATAAAAAATACTTTGAACTCAGGAAGCCTTCAAAAGAAAACCCCTCATGTACAATATCCTTCTCAAAAATGGGAACCACAGTAACTTATACATCATACCTGTTGGGGTCGTTTGTGTAAGCATCAGATAAAATAAAAATATACCGCCACACTCCGCTACCACCCTACATATGTAGGGCGCTACCCACGAGGGTACAGGCCCCACAGATCTCGCTACAAATAGCTAGACAATAAAAGGTTTCTCTCATAGGGAAGTGAACCCCACATGACCGTCAGCATTTTGTTTATTTGGCAATTTCTAACCTTATTAAGTCAAAGTGTGTAATCTCTGCGTATGTTACAAAAAGAAATTGGTCTAACACTTACATTCCCTGACTAGCTGAATTAATTTGTTATCTGGTTAGTTGGAGAACCAGTTAGATTGGTGAGTCATAGGGGGAGTAGCGTTAGCTTGTATATTTGTTATATCTCATTAGTCTGGAAAAGTCTCTCTTCCTGAGCTATCCTAAGAAGTTTAGATTCCATCTGCTGTGCTCAATTACGAAAGGATGATTGGGGGATGTGTGATGACCTCAAATTTTAATTCGTAAAAAGACATTATAAAAACTCGTAACCCAATAAAATAATGAATGTATTTAAATATAGATATATATATCAAATAACGACTACGACACGACACCCACAGGTAAGCACTGACACACACACAGGACTTTCGTCTACCCTCAAATCGAGGGCTGGATTTACCCCCATCACCCTCCCCCGCACCCTTTAGAGGCTTCACGCCTTCTCGTGATTCCCGCCTTATTAATTTTAGGCTCATTCCTTCCCTCTGCTTCTCTCACGAAACCCCTAAGAACACTCCCAACGATCTCCAAAACCTAACGTGAGCAGATCCCCAAGACCCTTTCACGACCCACTAAGCTACAACACCCATTATCTTCTACTTGGCGCATCCTCCACCCCCCCTACCCTCTCATTCCGTAGGCAAGTCTCCATGCATCAGGACACCAACTCCACACCCTCACAAGCAGTTCACCAAGAAATGAAGGGGATGATCCCCAGACTATGCGAGTGCCAGATCTCGTGGTCCAGAGCTTAGCTGATGAGGGAAACCGTTAGGTACTTTATTGGGGCTGTGCGATTTGCCTCGAGAGTCTACCAACAGCGCGAAAACGTGGGTTATGGGTCAAAGTCACAAATATGCAAGAGACTCATGGAGATGAAGCTGGGACATACCTCGCTCATGACACCTCGCATCATCAGAAAATCCAACCTGTAACATTCGCTAACCGCGAGAGCTCATATATATGGGGCTATCAGCATACTAGAGCTATCGCTCACGTTATTCTATTACCAGTCCCTTGACAAACTCGCTAGCTATGGGTGTTAGTGCCAAGATAGACCATTTTGGGTTAAGTCCACCAGACGAATGACATAGAACGTTGCCTACCTCGAGACCGGACGATGTGTTAATAGCCTCTATGGATTTTTCATCCACTGACTATCATGACTACAGACATAGAGAATCAGTAGACACATCAAGCTCTGAGAGTTTCACGCTATGTCAGCAACAAAATCGAGGGGTTGCTATCTCGGATCGAGAGTATTGATTCAGTTCGTACCCTAAGTCCAGCGCTATAGTAACACTTAAACCCCAGATGGCGAGATCTGGACTAGAGACGAATGTCTGCGTAGTTCGCGCATTACATTGTACGGGGGATATGGGGCTTAAAAAAGGTATCCATCGTATGGGTATCATTCTGCTATTTTTTTAAGCACTACGATATTTGTTAGAATGGGCGACACGATTTGAATTTGTGTAGGTCTCAGAATATGTGTGTGTTTAAATCCAAGCTCCTATAAACAAAACTACCATACTTGGGTAATCATATCCAACAACACTCCAATGCGCCTCCCCGCCCAGCCCAGCACCACGCTATAATTTCTCAACCGCTTCAACCTGACCTGTTCTGTTGTACCACTCCCCTGATGTCGACAAACCCGCTAATGACACCCTCAAAGTTTCCTCGCCCCCCACACACCACTCCCATCACACCATAACCTGTGAGTGCATATTGTACGCCAGACGAGAACACAATTAACCTACCTTCCACCACCACGGCCCCCTCTTCCAGGGGCACCCTCTGCACCCAGCCATCCCAGGTACACCACAATGTTCACACGCATTTTTTACCCATGTTGCTGAGAGGTCGTTATGTCAGGCAAAAAACGGCATAAAAGTAAGTGGTTGTGCTAAAAAGATGTACCCCAAACACTCAAACAAACTAAAACAACCTCAAATCGCTCCGAGATAAAGATAGAAATTAAATTTGTAATGTTAGAGAAGCAGGGAAATTTAAGGTAGGTTGGACCAAAACTATTGAGAGGGCCAAGAAAATGACTATCGCGACAGAAACTCACAGTTCAATGACCAAAAGTTCAATGAAAGAAAACCGTTGAACCAAGGAAAAAGGATGGTGTAAAAATGGTGCGAATGCAAGAAAGGAAGGATATACCATTACCTCAGATTTTTTGTAGATAGAAGGAAAACCTTCAAACATTGTGACAATGAAGTCGGGGGACGCAAAGATTAAAAGGTTAATCCTTAAGGAAGTCTACAGGAACCTTATCACCCCCCAGTTTGTGAGGATGTTATTTGTAATGGGGTCACCATAAGGTGCCTTTATGATACAGGTTTGGATTATGATTCAGTTGTGAAGTCTAGCCTAGTGGACCCAAGTCAGTATACCACAGAAACAGTGGAAATACAAGGGGAGACTAAGGACATACCACTCATGACACTTCCCATCGCAAGGATAACGGTGAAAACTCGCTCTGTGGAAGGAGAAATCAGAGCAGCAGTGATAGATGAACCAATCTACCCTCTGATATTGGGGTGTAGATACGTCTTCTTGGGGAATCCCGAGAAACCTGTGATCATGGCGACAGTGCAGACCAGGTCACAGAAGAAGGAGGAAGAAGGTGAACCTATAAATGCTCATCCAGAGGAGATGAGGAAGGCGCAGGCTGAGGATAGGACACTCAAGCCCTGTTTTAAAAAATTGCCCAAATGCCACACACCTCCGAGCAAGGGGGAATATTTCATGAATGATATAGATGTATTATACAGGAAGACCAGGAATAGATCCACTCGGTCACGGACAGTTAGTTATTCCCAAGAGATATAGGGCAAGTTTGATAAGGAGCTTACATGTTGGAAAAGATGGTGACCATGAGAAAGTCGGTACCATCTGCCAAAAGATTGCTCGAAAATACTATTGGCCCGACGTAAATGTCGATGTTGAAATCTTTGTAGAAGCATGTGGCGTATTTCATGAGGGAACACCCACAAAGGGAAAATATGTGCAGGACCTAGGAACCCGCCACGGGGCTAACTTTAGGCCTGAAAGGAAATACTAATTATGTCCTCGGGTAGACATTAGTGGAATGGAGCCACCCTTTTCAACACCCAGTCCTTCACTTGAATGGAATTAACATGGACCGCCTAGTGCGAAGAGTACAAAGAAGAAAAAATTTTACACCGGATATGGATGACACAATCCTCGGTCAGACTTATTAAACTGGAGGGAACAGGACAAGGGAGCGAAGATCTCTCATAAACATCATCCCCCTAAGTGGGAGATGACAAACCCCAGCAGGGAGAAAAAAATTGTGTAGTGGTCGATTTGGGTGTGTGATGATTCTTAGGAAGATAAATAGTCCTCATTCTATAACAGCTTCTATATGGAACGGGACCAGATGAGTTTTCCATAGATACAATATATGTCATGATTAACATTACACGATCCCAGATGTAACTTTATTAAGACCGGGGGTTGGGGGGGGGGGTTGGGGGGGGGGATAACACGGACAGACATAGATAAGGCTAGAAGAGACTATGTACATTCAATCGTTATCCAATACGGGGAACGAACTGAACCACTCGTTTGAAAGCATGGTTGGAGGAAAATGGACAAATGATAATTTGATAGACAAGCCAGGAAGAATACATGCAGCATATTTTAATAGGAAGGCAAAGGACAGGGAACTGGCACTGTCGGGAGGAAGAAGGTGCTGCTTTTACTTACCGGGAATCCAGCAAGTATAAATTACATAATTGGTTGGCAAGGTACCCATATATACGGTTCTCTAGTCCGTTAAAGGCCTTGTTCTAGAACAAAACTATAAAACTTGACAAAAAGGGGAAGGAGCAAGTATATCATGTAATCCTTTTAAAGAAGTATCTGGACAGAACCCACTCCAGGAAAGCAACCCCTCTTACTTGACCTTAGCTTATCGCACAATCACAATGCAGAAAGGAACCACTCACCTCACTTGGAATACCATTTCAACATCCTTAATGTGAAAACTAGCAGCTACAGAGTTCCTTTAATCTTATGTCATCGTAAGCAATACAAACTGACTAAAAATCATGAGGGAGAGAGTTCAAAAGGTTCTGGTGCGAACATGTACAGATGTATGAAACTGGAATAAACCGGAGGCGACATACTTACAAATTTGTTTGACCATGTATGACCTTGCTATGCAATTAACTGGGTTAGTTGGACTGACTTCTGGGTGCACCCAATCCCCTGTCCATATCGGGTTCAGAGCCTATTGTATATTTCCGTTTTACGCGTAAGCTGAGTGGAAGGCCATTGAATGGCATACGTTATAACTTGATATAATCACGTTTTGTTGTTGGAAAGAAATAGATTATTTAGTGTCATTGGAGGCGGTACTTATATTCGCACAGTGTAATGCATCTTTTAGTTTCTAGTGTTCGTTTGCGTTGAGGAAAAAAAACCGTCTGGGGAACACACAGATGTCGGTGCTTTAAGATACAGGAAATTGAATCTGTTTCACAGAAGGACAAGTGGATCCATTACCAGACACAAAACAGTTATTTGCCAGACTGAACAAGGCAAAATACTTTTCAAAGGGGATCTTAGTAAAGGTCCTATTACCCAGATCACCAGTGAAGCCCTGTAGTGTTGAGACCTTATTTGGCTTTTAGCACTTCGGATGGACATTATGAATTCAATATGCTACCATTCGGACTGAAAAATGCTCCGAGTGTGTTTTCAAGGATGATCGCAGAGCAAATATCTTGTTGGAATCACCCCCTGAATAAACCCATGTATCACAAATTTCATGGATGATATTCTCGTCGCCACCGAGACCTTTGGATGAACAAATTGAAGCCTCTGGAGATGTAGGTTTGTTAGTACTTCGGGAGGCGAACTTAACTGCTAGGCCAACAAAACTTTGCGTATTGCGCGATGCAAAGTCGGAGTTGGAGTTGGAATTCTTTGGGACCACACTGTATATTCAGGGTAATATGACACACCTGTTCCTATTGAACGTGGAAAAACTGCACCCCGAGAGCACCCTTAGGGCCGCAATAAAACAAAACCACCCAAAAGTACGGTGCGATCATAATTGTGCTCGTCAGTATACTTTATGCGGAAATTTATCAGAAATACATCAAACATTTTTTACGACATTATCTTGTGCTCCTCTGCTGATGATCTGACTCGCAAATGGGACTTGGACAGTTTGAAAATTATTTGGACCTGCAACAATACTGTGATCTGTGCAGGGCATGGTTCCAATAGCCTGTTTATGGATAGAAAAATACTCATCTTGCAAGCCTTGATTCTCAAACTTGCACTGATCTGTGACCACAGGACTTGGTCTTAAGATAACCGATGCATAAGTATATGTGGGACTCGGAGGGGGCTTTTGCTTGCAAGAATGATCTTCTTCACCTGATGGGGGGAAACTGTGTGAAACCAGTTGTCGCTTATGCCAGCCACCAGTAAATTGAAATATAGGCGGAAACTAGCGATTACTCATTTCACAACACTTGCGTAAAATACGAATGTATAGCAGTTAAATCTGCGGGCAATATTGTAAGATGTTTCTAAATCTATCTATGTCTGGTAGGACATTGTTTGTTGGTGAGCTGAGACGGATCCATCATGACTCTCGTGTTTCTTATTCTCACGGCTAAGCATGAAAACGCTAAGATTGACTGACTGAGGTGGTCTTTATTGCTTCAACTTCAACCGTATCAGTTCAGTATCCATCTATATCCACGGCTCAATAATTGAATGTCACGGTGCAAGCATTTCCCTCTGTCGGCACCTCCTAACGTGATCATAAAGTAGTGGCAGTAGCCTGGCCAGACGTGAGGAGTAATTTTTACGCTTGTGTATCGCTGGTTTTGGAACTTGCCATAGCATGCCCAATTGCCTATTTCTGCAATTTTATGTGGGGACATGTGTAGTGAAAATTTGACAGAGATACAACGGTTTAAAATATTACCTCAAGACGAACATTTAAGGATTTAATAAAAAAACATATTGACATAGCGATAGGGCTGCTTGTACCATGATCGCCTCAGGACGCGCGGTCATCATACACCTCCATTAAAATTGGACTTGCTACGACAGGAGGGGAACGGCGGATCACAAAGGTAAAATAAACAAATATGACTGAAAGGGAGAAACGCAATGGAGGGGGGGGGGGGGGGGGGGGGGGGAGTTCGGGGGGGGTGGGGGGGGGGTGGCGGGGGGGGGGGGGGGGGCGGGGGGGGGGGGGGGGGGGGGGGGTGGGGGGGGGGCGGGGGGGGGGGGGGGGGGGGGGGGGGAGGGGGGGGGCGGGGGGGGGGGTGAGGGGGGGGGGGGGGAGGGGGGGGGGGGGGGGTCGGGACCCGGGCCCAGGGAATGGAGGAGGAAAGTTAAAAATCGTCACGTCCCACAAATATGATGACACTTAAAACACGAGGGAAACGGAATTGGAACGTTTTGCGATACCAAACCAAGCCCTGATTTGATTTGAATTCAATTTGAATTCATTGCAGGCTAAAAACGCAAGCAATGTTCTAGGGGAGTATATTTACAAAAAAAATTTAAAAAAAGTAATTTTCTTAAATATTAATATATAAAAATTGTTAGGAATATAAAAATTAGCTGGCCGGATGGCCTATTCTGAGCAGTGAACTAATATGTTCTTAAATTTACAAACGGATAGATAATGACAAAAGACAGTGTAGTTCACATCATCGCTAGACTATATTGAATCTAAAAGTGTCACAATTTGCACACAAAAACACGACCTTGGGAACAGGTGTTCAAAGTTACTTATTATGGAGGAGAGGGTTTTTGAGCGGTAGCTGTGTCTAAATATAACTTTTTACGACAAAATTTTAAGGGGAGAGAAAGGTTGCTTCAAAAATCAAGCACATTTTTTTTAGAAACACAAGTAGAGACGGACAGACTAACAGATAACCATCCATACTTGACTGAAGCCTGACTGAAATGACTTTAGTGTAGAAATTTGAAATTTAAAGTACAACTAGGCAGTGATTGGATTCATAATCTGGTAAGATTGAAATTATTTCTTTATTTATTTTGAATATTGTTTCATGTTCGAGTGATTTGATACTGCCATATCAAAATCTAGCCTTACAAACAAGTAGGGATTTGCTCTAGACCCCCCGCCCAAGTCAGGGTCTAGGGACCAACAAGGTACATAAACTACAGCAAGGATTATGCAAGATATATCAAGCGTTGAAACAGATTACCTATCTTCTTTTAGGGCCGACAACTAATAATTATTTTTCAGAATCTATAGTCTGGGAGGATCTATCGGATGTAAACCCACCATGGTAACTGTGCTGTTTGGTCAGAGAGATCTGACCTGTCTGTATGATGTGGTTGTTGTGTCAGTGTGGTGTCCAGACGTGGGTATAGAATAGATTTTGACACATAGCCCATACTTTGATTGCAGAGCTGTGAGTTTCTATCGACAACAAAGCAGAGTCTATTCGGTGGGTGACTTTACTCGAGTGTATCTGTGCAGTTCTTGTGACAGAGACCACCATTATTGTCCGCCAGCACGGAGAGGTGGGACCGCAAGTTTTCAGCACCAGAGCTACAAAAAGATGAGTGAGCCTCTGGTCTGCTGGACATTCACCAACTATTGGTAGTGACTAATATCCCCATAAAAATTCCCACCATTTTCTGGACACGGTGTAGTCAATATAGACAGGTGTGATGAGACCACCCTAACAGCACAGACAATAAATATCCTCCCTAGTAGCTGACTACCAGAACATTTTAATAAAACTAACTATTCTAGTACTTAACTATGTACACTTTTGCATTTATTATGTAACATTCCATGCATAATTTTCATAATTTTTAAATCCTTCTTTTAAAACAAGTTCTGGTCAAAATAAAACTTGATCCAGAACCAATAAATGTAATATAATTATATCAAAAACTTTATACACGTGAGTTAGTTCAGTGTATTTTAACACTTGTTAATCTTATTAGTCTTCTTAAATGTCTGTGGGTGTATTTATAACTAACACACCACATTACACATCATTACCCTAGACACTTTACGTAGCCACATTCACTAAGAAAAAAAAAATTAAGTGTGAGGTCGTAGTGGTAGCAAGAAAGGCCTTCTGATAATTCTCAACTACATTTTATCTCAGGAGCCTTCACAGCTGGCCTCATACAAGTTACAGGTAGTAATAACACCATCATACAATACCATCAACACCACTATTAAATATCGCCTGTATATGTTATACAGCGGCAGATGGATCTATTTGTTGTTGCCCTAAAGACGCCGCTAGGCGTGATGGTGAAACTACAACAGAGAAAATCAATCTGCTGTTGCCCTTAAGACGCCACAAGGCGTGATGGCCTCTGACTGCTTGGTCGGTCTTTGGCTAAGGACGGAAGAAGAAGAAGAAGAAGAAGAAGTATATGTTATAGCACGTTTCTTTAAAAGTCGTCTCTTTTGTTTTATATTAATTGTAGCAATATCACAACTTTTATTGATTTCCAAATGTTTAAATGTTGGTGTCTATGCTTTTTTAGTGCCAAAGTCACATCTACCAGTGGAGGAAGGAGGGAAATATATACATCAGATCTGATCCAATCAACCAACGTCATAGACACCAGCAGACCACCATTTTCCGACTAAGAACTGGCAACTGCAGAATACTATGCCACTTCTATCGCCTCAGGATATCTCACACTAATGAATGTCCATGCGAAACCAGAATCTAGACTCCTCAAGACATTCTCCAAAACTGCCAAGCTCACGTTGACCCACGACGCCTGACCTGGCCAGTAGGTGCCGAGCAGGAACAGAAGCTATGGGGCCTGGAAAAGACTGTGGACTTCGTCCTGGCGACAGAACTAGAGATTTAGCATGACTACAAACTGATTGCAGAAGAAGTTGTTAATGATGGGACGTCTGAGCTTCATTCATAAATGATGGCTCTTTATAGGTACAACATTTCAGTCAATATTTACTTTTACTTTGTCCTGTTCACTCTTACTGTGACGCGTCGTCGGTACTGAAGTTTCCGCTTTTAGAGCCAAGCGTGTCTCATTGGCTGCTGCGAGTCCGTGTTATTGTAGGATTTCTGCAATAGTGTCTATCCATCTGCCACGTGCTCTAAAACCAGGTCTTTTACTTCTGTAGACGGGTGGTGGAGATAAATCGAGCGCAATTTTCATGAGATAGCCGAATAACTTTATTAACTGTCTCTATATACAGTATTTGATGCAAGGTGTAGTTTTTACAACTTGTTGGACGTCATCCTTTCTTATTCCTGGTGACCCATGCATGAATGGTACTTCTTAAACATTTCCCCTCGCATGATGTGATTTTTCTCTCCTATGCTCTAGTCATATATCATATTTGAAACTGATAACAAAGAGTTGGTAAGAACATACAGTCAATGAATACGGTTGCAGTTTTAAAGAATCCTTCAGTATGAGTTCCTCATAGCTCCAACGTTTATGTCAATAGTTAACACCGTAGCTTCAGCATTAAAGTTATTTTTTTTTTTAGGATTAAAAAAAAAACAGCCACACCGCAGCTCTAGGGTATTCCACAGTAGTTGCTTACTTTAGCAATTACGGCACCATCTGCCTGACCTATATTCTGTGCTCCCGTTGGCGTGCCAGCTTGTCCTAGCGCCAGACACGAATTTGAGATAACCAAGTATGTTATCAAAACACCAGACGATGCTTTCTGAGGTACTCTCTCCGACGGTCTGTGAGGAAAAAACTCTACACTTTTTGTGAGTGTGTGTGTGTGTGTGCGGAACAGCTCATCGATAAACGATTCCGACAGGGAAAAATAGTGGTACGCGGCGCTAATATAGCTGAAGGTAAAGCATACATCTAGAACGGAAAGCCGGAATTTTTTTAAAATGGGGATTTTGAAGCTATTTTAACGAATAACGAGTATTAGTGCCGGCTGGTTGTGTTATAATATAACAGTACTTCTTCTTCTTCGTCGTTCGCTCTCAAATAACCACATCTATCCCACTTATAAAGGTGGTAGTCCGTCTCAGGCTTCTCTCACAGTTTCTCTCATGACCATACAGTTTCTCCCTCAACTGGGTTGGAGTAGGCCACGCTGCCACCCTGCTCGTCTCATGGAGACGACAGTTTTGGAGTACACGTTCTACTGTTTGTTTGTCCTCCCCACATGGATACATGTTCTACTGTTTGTTTGTCCTCCCCGCATGGACACATGTTCTACTGTTTGTTTGTCCTCCCCACATGGACACATGTTCTATTGTTTGTTTGTCCTCCCCACATGGACACATGTTCTACTGTTTGTTTGTCCTCCCCACATGGACACATGTTCTACTGTTTGTTTGTCCTCCCCACATGGAAACATAAATGTCTGTCCAATTTTCAGTTTGTTGAACAGATGGTATCTGACTGGTTCTTAATCTGAAAATTGTTACTTGGTCTCTTGAGAGCCCCGCTGGTGTAATGGTTACCACACAGCGCTGGCGATCGGGTGATCCAGGTTCGAGCCCTGGCTAGTACATTTGAAGAAGTGTCGTCGACCAGGACTTGGACTGGAATAATTCGACCCCTGGCGAAGACATTTAACGATGTGTCGTCGACCAGGGACTGGAATAACCTGAACGTTATTGTTTTAATTTATTTCCGCATTTTCTACTTTGTTTTTAGTACACGGTTTCTTAAACTTTTGATTGTCCAATGAAGGATATGGATTCCTTTGATTTCCCGATGAAGGCCGTGGACCCCTTTGATTGTCCGATGAAAGGTATTGACCACTTTGATTGTCCGATGAAAGGTATTGACCACTTTGATTGTGCGGTGAAAGGTATTGACCACTTTGATTGTGCGGTGAAAGGTATTGACCACTTTGATTGTGCGGTGAAAGGTATTGACCACTTTTATTGTGCGATGAAAGGTATTGACCACTTTGATTGTGCGATGAAAGGTATTGACCACTTTAATTGTGCAATGAAAGGTATTGACCACTTTGATTGTCCGATGAAAGGTATTGACCACTTTGATTGTGCAGTGAAAGGTACTGACCACTTTGATTGTCCGATGAAAGCTATTGACCACTTTGATTGTGCGGTGAAAGCTATTGACCACTTTGATTGTGCGATGAAAGGTATTGACCACTTTGATTGTGCGGTGAAAGGTATTGACCACTTTGATTGTGCGATGAAAGGTATTGACCACTTTGATTGTCCGATGAAAGATATTGACCACTTTGATTGTGCAGTGAAAGGTACTGACCACTTTGATTGTCCGATCAAAGCTATTGACCACTTTGATAGTGCGGTGAAAGGTATTGACCACTTTGATTGTGCGATGAAAGGTATTGACCACTTTGATTGTGCGATGAAAGGTATTGACCACTTTGATTGTGCGGTGAAAGCTATTGACCACTTTGATTGTGCGATGAAAGGTATTGACCACTTTGATTGTGCGATGAAAGGTATTGACCACTTTGATTGTGCGGTGAAAGCTATTGACCACTTTGATTGTGCGGTGAAAGGTATTGACCACTTTGATGGTGCGATGAAAGATATTGACCACTTTGATTGTTCAGTGAAAGCTATTGACCACATTGATAGTGCGATGAAAGGTATTGACCACTTTGATTGTGCGATGAAAGGTATTGACCACTTTGATTGTGCGGTGAAAGCTATTGACCACTTTGATTGTGAGGTGAAAGGTATTGACCACTTTGATTGTGCGATGAAAGGTATTGACCACTTTGATTGTGCGATGAAAGGTATTGACCACTTTGATTGTGCGATGAAAGGTATTGACCACTTTGATTGTGCGATGAAATGTATTAACCACTTTGATTGTGCGATAAAATGTATTGACCGCTTTGATTGTGCGATGAAATCTATTGACCCATTTTATTGTCAAATGAAGGCTATGGATGGACCCCATTGATTGACCGATGAAGGTTATAGACCCCTTCTTGAAAATAAAATGTAAAACATAATACGAAATAATAAATAGAATATAGAGAAAAAAAATAACATAAAAATATGAAACACACTCTGTACTTGGTAACGAAACAAAAAGTCACATTTATGAATTCATAAAATCCAGTCACAGAAAAAAACGTTTTATTTTCTTAATGTTTACGAACATATTTACTGTAATAAATTAAAATAAATATCTGTATATAACTCGTGTGTTACCGGTGCCCGAAAGGGGAGCAAAGAATAGTAACACTGTACCCTTACCAGGCATGTCGTAAAAAGCGACTAAGGAGGGTTGGGCATGGGGCTGGTTACCCCATCCCGTAAAACACTTTTTACCACCAAAACTTCAATATAACTAGTCCAAAGAATGAGAAGTCAGTGATCGACTATGCCATAGTTAGGAGGAGCTCATTCAAATATGTCTGGGATGCTAGAGTCTGGAGGGGGCCAGAGATTGGAAGTGATCATTACCTGCTTACAATCAAAAGAACAACTGAAAGAGTTGCTCAGTCTAGGAACTGCCCAACATCACGCAAGAAACCAAGTAAACGAACGGGAGAAATGAGCATTAAGACCTACAAGCTGAGAGAGCCAGAAATTAAGACCAGATATCAGGGGCTTATTGCTACAGCGATGAAAAACACAGAAGAACAACCTGATGACTTGGAAACCCTCTGGCTTAAATTCAAGGACATCATAAAGACAGCTGCTGCAGAAGCATATGGTGAAGTTCGACTTGGGAACAAGAGAAAGAGGACACCTTTGTGGACAGAGGAAGTCAAAGAGAAAATAAGAGAGAAGAAAATGGCATGGACACAATACTTAGGAGCTAAAAACACAGCAGGACAAATAGAGAATTATAGAGAATATGTGACACTCAGAACAGAAGCAAAGAACAAGGCGCTAGCAGCAAAACAGAAGACCTGGAAATAAATTGGAGAACAGCTAGAAAAAGATGCGCAAGAAAACCAGAAATAGTTCTATAAGACCCTAAAGAACATGAGGAAGGAAAAACAGTGCCCTCTCAAATTTATAAAGGACAAGCAAGGCAAATTGTTTACTGCCCCGAAGGAAGTAATGAAAAGATGGAAAGAATATTTCTCAGAACTCCTTGATGGTGAGCAAGTGTCGTAAAGTCATGTGTAAACCCACTTCTTTGTTAATACACTATGTCGATATACAAATTTGCACAGCCAATCCACGTTCAAGAAGTCACGGAAGATGGCGGCAGACAGAATAAATTAGGCATAAAACACTGTTGGTTCGGAACTCGGTAAAACGAAAAGTACCAAAACGCATATAACCAATCAGCTTGCCCCGGCAATTAAAAAGACTTAAACGCCGCGAACCAATCTTACGCTACTTACGTAGTAGCATTTACCTGCGTCGACCTATATATGTGTGCGCGTTTTATTCAAATACACACACAAACACGAAGACCAGCCAGAACGACTGACTAGAGAAGAGAAAGCTGCCAAATTGATACCTGCTTACCTGCATGCCGGGCAGACTTACTTCCCTAAGTCGGGTCAAAATCTGACTTGTATTAATCTTAGAGAGTAAACTTACTATAAATAAGTGTGAAACTAATATCACTTTTAGGAGTTTTAATATGACTATATCATTCAGGCATAATGATTGTGTATGACTGTTGAAGAAGGAACCCACCTGAAAATAACTTACATCTGTATATAATTAATATCACTTTAGGATTTTAGTTTTACTTTGACTGTATCATGTATAATGATTATATTTTATGGAATCAGGTATAATGATTGTATTTCCTAGTATGAGTGCTGAAACCTAACAGTCCTTGTTAGGACTCGTATAACTCCAACCTGAATATAACCTAACAGTCCTTGTTAGGACTCATATAACTCCAACTTGAATATAACCTAACAGACCTTGTTAGGACTTATATAATTCCAACCTGAATATAACCTATGACTATAGCATGTATAATGATTGTATTTTATAGTATCATGTATAATGATTGTGTATGACTGTTGAAGAAGGAAACCACCAGAAAATAGCCTACACCTGTATATATTTAATATAACTTTAGGATTTTAATTTTACTATGAATGTATCAGGTATACTGATTACATTTTAGGGAATTATGTATAATGATTTTATTTCCTGGTATGATCGCTGAAGAAGAAAACCAACCTGAATATAACCTAATCGTCCTTGTTATGACTCATATAACTCTAACCTGAATATAACCTAACAGTCCTTGTTAGGACTCAGATAACTACAACAATATTGTTAGGATATATTTTACCAGCCAGTATAGCACTTATCAGAAAGGGCCTGGTATATTATAGGGGGAAGGAAACGGTTATATCATACCTAGGTGTACAAATTATTGGATGTATTCATGTACTGAATTATCAGAAAGAATGTTTTGCAAGTACACACCTGTCATGTCTCGCTATTGCTAAATCATACTGAGCCATATTGCCATTCATCCTACACGCAGACACCTAAGACACGCTCATCTCATATACACTAGAAATAGGTGGGCTTGATGACAGAAATTAGCCCCTATTTTTCCTTGTTACAGGTTTATTCGTGTCATCCAACCTGAGGTCATATGTTTAGGTCAATCCTGCTGCCTGGAACTTCGCAGGAGCATAGTGGTTGGATCGGAGCTACATCCTCAGTGTCGTGAAGTCGTTTGATTAACAACAAGTTATTCTAAGTAACTGTAACCCAACCGCGCGCCATGCTTTGGAACTTGGACTATATATAACGTGTGATTCTAAACGGAACAAGGCCAGTCATGTTTTGAAAATTACAGCGAGCGCAAAAAGTGTTAGTGAATAGCGCCTTTGCCTATTATAACTGAGAGCAGACCATTACAACCATCAACAGCTCGACTGTATGTGCCTGAGGGTAAGAAAGAATATATATATATATATATATATATATATATATATATATATATATATATATATATATATATATATATATATATATATATATATATATATATATAAGAGATTTATATATGTATATAGATATGTGTATTTCTAATGATTAGTTAACTTGTGCGTTAGGAAGTGTGTAGAAGTGTTAGAACCACTGTGAAATTTCTGGAGGCAAAACACTGCCAAGATATATATTCAAAATAATTGAGAATGATGGTAAAAGTGTGTCTGTAGGTTTAGAAAAGCATTTAAAGAATTATTTCTTGAAGGAATGGAACACATACCGGGGACGAAAGGAAGAATGAAAGCGATTGTTTTACTGGATTGTTTAAGCTATTACTTAGTAGTTTATACAAGACTTAATCATTGTATGGAAGCGGATTATTGACAAATGGCTCTAACTAAGGATTTAGAGGGAAATTGTAGTCACAGTGAACTGGATTTGGTTGTTGCTTCTATACTATGTCCTGTGCATCTGCTAGCACACTGTCTGAAACTGTCTATCATCCCCAACCTTTGTGATAGTGGGATGTGATGGAAAATATAGGGTTACCTCTAATTCGTTTCAGGTAATATCTTGTAAACCCAACTACACACAAAAAAGTCATCCACTACTGAGGGAACTCCTGATGCAAGTGCCTTTTGAGTTCAGAGGGCCAATCAGCTAGTACCTACTGCCTGGCGGAATATCAGTAACTTTACTCCCAGGACCAAAGTGGAACCAGCTTCATTCTACAGATGAGTGAAAAACAAGGCAACTGTAGAGTATCCGAGTTACACCACAATTATAGACAATCATTTATGATGACAAATGTGGGCATAGATATAGCCAGTGATAGCTTCACATGCAAGTGACCGTGAAAGAACATTGTTAGAAACATATAAATATTATTCCAGCAGAGATAATTTACCAAACTGAGAACTCTCATCAAATTTAATGTCTTTTGATACCTTTTAACTATTTTCCACTGTTTTATTGATTTAATGTTGTAATTGAAGTTGATTTCCTTTAAAGCATTTCAAAAAGAAAAGAGAAACTGTAAAAATAAATTGTAAATATTTACCAGCAGACTTACTTAATTATTTAAGTTGAGTTCAAGTTTTGTTGGTAAATAATTTAATTAAATACCGCTAGCAGAGTCAATAATAATAATAATAATAATAATAATAATAATAATAATATAATCAGAGGAGGATCTGGAGAGGGAGCCCATAGGAATCTAGGAAAATATAGTATCATCATACCTAGAAACTTATACAACTTGATCTTACCTTTGATGTCGATACACCCTTATTCTTTTCAGAAAAGGGGGTATTTCTTATAAGACCAGACTCTTATCTGGCACTATCCTGGTATCACCTGATACAACGTTTTGCCCAGGATCTCTTATAATTTCAATAATAATCAACCCTCTCGTGACACTGGGGTCTCAGTCCTGGGATTCACTTAATACCCTGGGGTTTTTTCTTTGAGAAAGTCAGACTTATAGTATCACTTATTACATCATATGAGTTAGTAATAGGGAAATATTTTAAATAATAACATTAATTGTAGTGAAACAAAAATTAAGTAAAGCACTTTTTTAGTACCATCGAGTACAAACCAAAATTGTGGTGACTGGATACACTGACAGTAGTCTTTTAATTAATTAGTGTTTGATTGGTATAAGAGTGTTTGAGTGTCTGCAAGTTATTATTCTATGAGTATGGCAGACTTGGCAAAGTTTCGATCTGCTACAGTGCAGTCTGCAGAGGAGTTTGGGTTAAGTGGGGAGGCTCTTATTCAGTATGTCACTACTGAGTGTGACAAGTTTACTGAAAGAGAAGATAAGAAGTTGGAAACAGAAAGGAGATTACAAATAAAAGCTGATAGGGAGGCTAAGAAATTAGAAGCTGAGGAGAGAAGACAGGCTGCCGAAAGGGAGGCTGAAGCTAAGAGATTGCAAATAGAAGCTGAAGCTAAGAGATTGCAAATAAAGGCTGATAAAGAGGAGAAGAGATTGCAAATGGAGGCAGAGAAAGAGGAAAAGAGATTGCAAATGGAAGCTGAGAAAGAGGGAAAAGAGGTTGCAAAGGGAATATGAATTGAGAATGAAAGAGCTTGAACTTCCAGGAAATGTTACAGGTAATGGAAGTAGCCCAACTACCTCTGACTCTAGTGCAAGTCAAGGTGCCTCAAATGGAGCCATGAACTTTCACTTGAATCCATTTGTGGAGAAAGAGGACGAAATTGAATCCTATCTATGTAGATATGAGAGATTGGCAACTAACTATGGCCTAGAGAAGGAGAAATGGAGCCTTACGCTATCACAAGGGCTGAGAGGAGTTTCTTATGAAGTTTTTGCAAAACTTGGAAAAGAGGACCAGGAAGATTATGAAATCTTGAAACAGGCATTGCTGGTTCGATATGAAAAGAACTCAGAATTTTATAGGAAGAAATTCAGAACTGCTAAGCTACTTTCTGAAGAAACCTACCACCAATTCTCTGCCAGATTAGAAACCTATTTGGAGAAGTGGACTGCTCTAGGAAAATGTCAAGACTTAAAAGAAATGGTCATGATGGAACAAGTAAGAGGGTCTATGCCTCCAGACATGAGAAAATTTCTTATGGAACAAGGTGCAGAGAGATTGGGGGAGTTTTTAACAGTTGCTGAGATATCAAGCAGCTTAGAAAGAAATAGCAGGAATTAAGAAGAAGCAAGGAGAAAATAGTAGGCCACCCTCAAACCAGAATGAGTATGATAATAGGGACCAACAACACAGACACAAACAAGGTTATGACAAACCTAAATTTGACTATAGAGACAGGAACCCTCAGGTACAAGATAAGAAACCTTACAGACAGGGAGATAAGTATTGCAAAATTTGCAAAATGAACAACCACAATACTTTGGAATGTGGAAAGAAAATCCCTCCATATTACGCTGCATGCATGATAACAGTAGACAAGGGAAGGAATTAACTGACAGACAGTCAGATAGATCTCCCCTATACCCCCACCTGTGAAGAAGCAGCATGTAACGGCACTAAGATGATGTGTCTTCATGAATCAGGCTTAGAATTTGACTCAGTCGTGAGTGCATCCTTAGTGCACCCTGGTCAATATACCGCAGAAAAAGTGGAGATACAAGAGGCATTAAAAGGAACAGCCACCATGACACTTCCCATAGCAAGAATCAATGTTAGGACTCGCTACGTGGAAGGAGTGATTAGTGCAGCAGTGTGATGATCCTAGTTACCCGCTGGTAATAGGAAGGAGATATGACTTCTTGGGTTACCCAATAAAACCTGTGATCATGGCAACTTTCCAGACCAGGTCTAGCCCTAAGAAGGAGGAGGGAAGTCCACTGAACATTCATCCGAGAAAGATAAAAAAGGCCCAAGCTAAAGTTAGCACATTAAAACCTTGCTTTGGCAAGTTGCCAAACAGCCATAACCCCCCTAAGAAAGGACAGTTTTATTTGAATGATGGAGTGCTTTACAGGAAAGCTGGAGCAGGACAAAAGGGGCATGGACAGTTAGTACTGCCATATTGTTACAGGGACAAGGTTTTGGAATTAGCACATGTTGTATCAGACGGTGGACATATGAAAATACCACCTGTCAAAGGACATCTGTGAAATATTATTCGCCAGGCATCGCTGAAGACATAGCTCGGTATGTGACAGCATGTGCACAATATAGCAAGGAGAACCCCACACGTTGGGAAAATCAACAGGACCTAGAAACGCATTGGGGCGGACATAGGCCTGAAAATAAAAATACAAAGGTCGACATAGTGGATAGGACAACCCCTTCTCACAAAAAGTCTTCCAATAAACCAGTTACCATGGCGACTCTCCGTATTGTACAGAGAGGGGACACAACCCATCCCATACCGACACAATTTTGTTCGGAACACCCGTTACTGGCTAAAAATAGAAATGTGATTAGTCCGCCACCTTTGATAAAGAAACTGAGGGGAATCCCCAGGAACATTGGTAGTGGGAGATTGGGCAGTTGGAATGATGCTCAGCCCACCTCACTATACGGCTATTAAATTAGCATTAGAAAGGGTTCAAGCAACATTGGTAGTTGGCCGGCCCATACACGGTCCATTGGAAGTATTGACACGGACATGGACTGAGATAATATTATATAGCAATGCTAAAGGGAGAATTGATTTCTTGGTGCAGGAAAATTCATTTCCCCATATGAATTATTGTATCGCCAGGGAGGTTTAGCTGAGGAAACCCCCTGGTGCACATAGACTCTGTATCGATTACGGGACATTTAAGGATGTAACAGAGCCTAAAGCGAATCTAAGTAAAGGGCATTACCAGATTCCCGTCAAGCCTGAGATCAGACCATTGCTGGCATTTAGCACTTCGGAGGGGCACTATGAATTCAGTATGTTGCCCTTTGAGTTGAAAAATGCTCCGAGTGTTTCTCCAGGATGATGAGGAAATTACTGGATCCTTTACGAAACCCAGCTATCACCAATGTCATGGATGATATCCTCATAACAACGGAACTTTTGAGGAACATCTATCATCTCTGGACATGTTATTGGACAGACTCAGAGAGGTGAAAAAGGAATATTAGTTGATAATCAGCAATTAGACAGGCAGCAGCACCTGTGCTGTTTATTAACACAACATGCGGTGGATATCCCTGGATCTCAGAATGTTGTGGCAGATTTCTTAAGTAGGCAGCCACCTGAAGGAAACAAGGAGAGTAGGAAGGCAGAGTGAACCCCATATTGGGAGAATTCCGTGATTGTGAATCCAGACAGAAAGCTCCAACAGAGGGTTTACGCTTTTGAATTGGGAGGCTTTTGTCGTGAAGTCGTTTGATTCACAATAAGTTATTCTAAGTAACTCTAACCCAACCGCGGGCCATACTTTGTAAGAACTGCTAGATACACGGACCAATCAGAAGGTACTTTTGTGGATTGTTTACTAAAGCATTGTACAGTCAAAATGGCCAGGACTAGTCTGTGCAACCCAGAGGAGGAGGACAATTAATTACAGACTTAGGAAAGAAGTACCACCTGGAAGAGGTCACCGATACGATATTGGAGATGTTGCTCTACACGTCTGTGCAGAGACTTTTACGACCAGTAGTATATTAAGAGAGAAATCTCTGGTTGAATGCATCGAAGCCTCAGGTTAGTCCATAATTTTGCTGTTTAGAGTACGCATAGAATAAAAAAATGCATTTAGGAAAGTAAAAAAAAACTATTAGCTAGGAAGATGTAGAATAATACAGGGCGTGTTTTAAGCTTTAGATGAAGAAAATCGCTCCAGGAATAACGTAGATAACTAAAATCTTAGTTTTCCAGATTTGTACACATAGGCAGATCTTACACACATTTTCGGAACGCAAAATACTTAACTGAGCAGGAAACCCCCTCGGACGTCCGACCGTGGACTACATATAGCGTGTGATTCTAAACGGAAATAGGCCAGTCATATTTTGAAAATTACAGCGAGCGCAAAAAGTGTTAGTGAATAGTGCCTTTGCCTTTTGTAACTGAGAGCAGCCCATTACAACCATTAACAGCTCGACTGTATGCGCCTGAGGGTAAGAAAGTATATATATATATATATATATATATATATATATATATATATATATATATATATATATATATATATAGATATGTGTATTTCTATTGATTAGTTCACTTTTGCGTTAGGAAGTGTGTAGAAGTGTTAGAACCATTGTGAAATTTCTGGAGGCAAAACACTGCCAATATATATATTCAAAATAATTGAGAATGATGGTAAAAGTGTGTCTGTAGGTTTAGAAAAGCATTTAAAGAATTATTTCTTGAGGGAATGGAACACATACCAGGAACGTAAGGAAGAATGAAAACGATTGTTTTTCTGGATAGTTTAAGCTATTACTTAGTAGTTTATGCAAGACTTAATCATTGTATGGAGGCGGATCATGGACAAATGGCTCTAACTAAGGATTTAGAGGGAAATTGTAGTCACAGTGAACTGGTTTTGGTTGTTGCTTCTAAACTATGTCCTGTGCATCTGCTAGCACACTGTCTGAAACTGTCTATCATCCCCAACCTTTGCGATAGTGGGATAGTGATGGAAAATATAGGGGTTACCTCTAATTCGTTTCAAGTTATATCCTGTAAACCCAACTACACATAATAAAGTCATCCACTACTGAGGGAACTACTAATGCAAGTGCCTTTTGAGTTCAGAGGGCCAATCAGCTAGTACCTACTGCCTGGCGGAAGATCAGTAACTTTACTCCCAGGACCAAAGTGGAACCAGCTTCATTCTACAGATGAGTGAAAAACAAGGCAACTGTAGAGTATCCGAGTTACACCACAATTATAGACAATCATTTATGATGACAAATGTGGGCATAGATATAGCCAGTGATAGCTTCACATTCAAGTGACCGTGAAAGAACATTGTTAGAAACATATAAATATTATTCCAGCAGAGATAATTTACCAAAGTGAGAACTCATCTGGACCCATTTGTTGAGAAAGAAGACGCCATTGAATCATACCTGGATAAATATGAGAGACTTGCCACTACCTATGGCTTAGTGAAAGAAAAGTGGAGTCTTAAACTATCTCAGCAATTGAGAGGTGTGGCCTACGATGTGTAATTGAAGCTCTCAAGAGATGACCAGGAAGATTATGAAATCCTGAAGCAGGCATTGCTTGTGAGATATGAAAAGAACTTCAGAATCGTATAGAAAGAAATTCCGAACAGGTAAACGTCTTCCAGGAGAAAACTATCACCAATTCTCTGCTATATTGGAAACTTATTTGGCAAAATGGAGTAGTTTAGGAAAGTGTCAGGATCTGAAAGAAATGATAATGATGGAGCAAGTGAAAGAGTCCATGCCTCAAGAAATGAGGAAGTTTATCATGGAACAAGGAGCCGAGAGATTGAAACATGTTGTAACTGTTGCTGAGAGATATCAAGCAGCTGAAGCAGAATTATTAGGAAATAAAAAGAAGCAGGGTGAAAACTTCAAATCATCACAAAACTATACCAAATATGAACAAAAGGACCATGCCACAAGGAACAAACAAAGATTTGACCAAAAGGACAAAAACCCTCTAAGATTGGATAAGACACCTTACAGGAAAGAAGGAAAGTTGTGTAAAACTTGTCAAATGAGTAACAACAATACTGCGGACTGTAGAAGGAAGAATCCTCCTCATCACGCTGCATGTCTGTGAGGAAGTGACCTTGAATGGCACTCAAGTACTGTGTTTATATGACACAGGATTGGACTTTGATTCAGTTGTGTGCTCTTCTCTAGTGAGTCCTGACCAGATAACCACAGAAACATTGGAAATCAGAGGACCGATTAAAGGAGCGAGAACCATGACCATACCCATAGCCCGAATCAACATACAATCTTGCTATGTGGAAGGAGAAATCAAAGCAGCAGTGATGGACGACCCTATTTACCCTTTGATTCTGGAAGATAGGTATGTTTTCCTTGGAGAACCTATAAAACCTGTAGTTATGGCAACCGTCCAGATCAGGGAAAGCTCCAGGAAAATGGAGGAAAATCCTATTAATACTCATCCAGAAGAGATGAAAAAGGCTCAAGCAGCAGACAGCACATTGAAGCCTTGTGTTGGCAAATTACCTAAAGCCCATAACCCTCTAGAGAAAAGAGACTTTTACATGAAGAATGGCCTACTCTACAGAAAAGCTGGAACAAGACCTAAACGGCATGGACAGCTAGTAGTGCCAAAATCTTACAGGGAGAAGGTTATGAAGCTAGGACATGCTATAACCTTCAGTGGAAATATGGGAATAGGGGCCACTGGACAAAGGATAGCCTGTCACTACTTTTGGCCAGGAATCACAGATGACATAAAGAGATAGGTAAGATCCTGTCCCGAATGCCAAAGTGTAGCTCCTAAGCACAGGACTGCACCAGCAACACTGGGAGAAATGCCCATTATGGGAACCCCTTTTGAACGTGTTGCAGTGGATATTGTTGGACCCCTCACTAGGACCAAGAAAATAAATGCTTACATCTTAACCTTGGTTGATACTTGCTCTATGTGGGAAGAAGCAGTGGCCATGTCAGCTATAGATTCAAAGCATGTGGCAGAGGCCCTGTTAACAATTTTCACCCCATTAGGTGTCCCACATCAGATATTGACTGACAATGGTTCTCAGTTTAAGGGAAAGCTAGCACAAGAAGTATTTAGGATATTTCAAGCCAGGCACTATCATTGTAGTCCCTACCATGCACAAGGGAACGGTCAAGTAGAGCGGTTCAAAGGTATGATAATTTCAATCCTTAGAAAGCTGGCAAGTGAAAAACCTGATACTTGGGATACATACTTACCCGCTGCACTTTTTGCATATAGGGAAGTACCCCACAATTCAATTGGAATGGCTCCAGCTACATTGTTGTTTGGAAGACCAATCAAAGGTCCACTGGAAGCATTGCTGCGGACATGGACTGATGAAAAAGCAGAGGAAACAGTGACTTCCTCATACCAATACGTCAACGAGTTGACATCTCGATTGAAAACAGGTTGGAAACTGGCAAATGATAACTTAAGACAGGCCAGGAGGAAGCATGCTGCGTACTACAACAAAAAAGCAAAGGATAGGGAACTGGAGGTGGGTGAAAATGTGTTATTACTGTTGTCGAGCAGCAATAATAAATTGCAGATTGGATGTCATACTGGAAAAAACTTTCCAGGACCAATTATAAGATTGACAAGAAAGGAAAGGAGATATCATGTCAATCTTCTTAAAAAAAAATACTATGACAAGGAATCATCAGAAGTTACTGTCAGAAGAACTATTTATACTGAGGATTTAACAACTATCTAATCTTTGGCTCATCCTCTAAGGATACGACCACAGCATAGAATAGCTGACAATAATCAAACATAATGCCTTAAACAGGTAAGTTCCCTTTTAATAGTACACTGCACACAATGAAGCCCCACACGGCTCCCAATACATATGAAATGCACTGAACATAATGCCAAAACAGCTTGCGCTGCTAACAACTTAATATATCAGTATGGTATGGCCATCCTGAATGGACATCACAATGACTTTCGCTCACCGGCGAAATTATGTACTAAGATCAGGCAAAACTAAATCACAAATAACTCAACATCACCGGTCTAAGAAAATGCCACTAGAAAAATACAATATCACTCTAGAATTATGCACTATAGTCCAACCCGCATGAAGAAAAGGCAAGCACTAAATCTGAACAATGATGGAAAACTCATCCCAGCAAACAACAATACCTCCACAAATCTAACCGGCGTGACCTCATCAAACACTCGTCTGAGTGTGCGCCAACTAGCACTCAGGGGAACGTTACGCACCCAGACTGTGCGATCACTAGCTTTCGGACACTCGTATAAGTTCCTACTGCTCCTAATCATGTCATTTGGTCCTTGCCTCGAACCACGTCTACGATGTACCTTTTGCTCATACCACTTGGGAGTTTGGTGATGCTGAGCCTCTGCTCCAGCCGCACAATTGGCCTTATGCACTCCCCGTACATTGCCGACAATTAATTCGGCAATTGGATCCTCGAGATCTAACGCGTTCACTCTCACAGATAAGAACGGGGTGTCCACATTGATACATGCCTGGGCGTAAGATTCTACTTTGCCCCCGAACGTGGTGCATTTCACAGTTTTGCCCGTAAGGCAGGAGTCGTCGATACACGACCGACGCACCCCAATTGTGGTGCATCCAGTGTCCCTCAACACCCGGACTTGTCTATTCTCCACCTTGCCTTCGTGGAGAATCACCTTGCCAGTCTCATGGACTGCTGACAGACATGGTACCGCATGCCCACATTGAAGCACTATCCTCTTGTTCGCGTGGAACAGAGGGCGACACCCCGCACTGTCCTCATCGTTGATTGTGTCCAACACAAACGCGGAATTCGCGTGCTCAATCGGGGTGGGACACCTGTCAGCACAATGATTATTTCCACCCCAATTGGCACACAAGCGCTCCCTCTTCGACTCTTCGCGTGAACTCTTGCTAGAATTTTTAGACGACGACGACCGCGCATCAGAGTCTGAAGATCGACTCTCTGAGGAACCAATCCTCTGCTTGTGATGTTTGGTTTTATACCAAAACCGGTCTTCGTCCTGAGAGTCCTCGAAGCGAACCTGCTTACGAGCTTGGCACTCCACTCCGTCGCAATTACTTTTACATTGTCGGTTCTGCCAACTCGGCCGACCATTCCAATGGGATCAGAAGTTTCCACAATTTCCTCTACGTGGCTGATAGGGGCTGGAAGGATTCTCATACTTCTGCTCTTGACCCCTGTCTGCCTTGTATGACTGATTTCGCCAAGGCTGGCGCTGAACTTCGCCGACACTGGCAACTATGTCATCTGACAGACCTGACTTCTGAATGGGTTTGCCCGGATGGGCCAGGACATAATGGTGCCCCAATTGGGCCATGGACTCAATGTCCTTTGGTTGACGTTCCTAAAAAAACGCAACCAACTCACTAGAACACGAGGACAACACTTTGTCTCGTAGCACCAAGTCTAGCAAGCCATTAAAGTCCTTAGAAATTCCCTCCACTTCGATCCATCTATTCAGCAGGAGCTTTATCTTTGAGATAAAGTCGTCGAAGTCTTGGTCCGAGCTTGGCATCGCGATCTGAAACGCGTCCGGTAGCCGTCAGCAGTCAGACGGAACTTCCGGAGCAATCTCTTCTTTACTTTATCGTAATCTGCCCTTTCCTCTAACGGGAGGCTATAAAAAGTCTCCATCGAAGGCCCCATTAGCAGCGTCGACAGTAGAGATGGCCACTGATCTCTGTCAGCCTTCCAGGCCACGCATGCGGCTTCGAACCTTTCGAGGAAAAAATCTAAACTGTCAATTTTATCATTAAAATTAGGCAGACGCAGCCTAAAGGGACGATGAGACCCACCAGGAGTCGAGTTCTGACCACTCGCACCCACTTCCAATTTCTTCAATTGTATTTCTTTATCAATTCTGATTCTCTCCTTCTCTAATTCTAACTCCCTTTCCATCTTCTTTTCTTGCACTTCTCGCTCTATCCTCTTTTCTTCCAATTATCTATCTTCTCTCAACTTCTTTTCTTTCAATTCGAACTCTCTCTGTTTCCACTCGTTTTCTTCTTTCATCTTCCTTTCTTGTAACTCGAATTCTCTTCTTTTAATCTCTAGCTCTTCAGCTCGAGCCTCTCTTAGGGCATTCTGTTTCTCAATCCTTTCCTTCTCTTTCTTTTCCTTCTTTTCCTTCTATTCCTTCTGTTTCTTTTCCTTCTCTTCCAAAGCTTTTTGATTCTCTTCTGAGTAGTATTCTGCCTTGGCATAGCCATTTAGATCTTTGCCAGTGTACCCACATTCTTTACCAATCTGAATGAAAGCCTGTAGGTCCATGGTGTACACTCAGAATACTCACTATTATCTCTTGCTATAGATTTTTACTATGCCACTACTCTATCGTATATACTTCACTTATATCACTAGATAACTCTCTGCAGAAACAGTATGCAGTATTGATAGTAAATATTAATATCACTTCTCTAATTTACACATATATATGCAAGTAAGTATAACCCACCTCACCTCTCACTGTATACACCTCAACCACCTTTACCTCTTATTGTATAAATATAGTCTTACTTTGCTACTTGGCTACTGTCTCATTATTCTGAAAATTTTGGTCTTTTCAACCCCTTAGTCTCTGTGATACGCTCAAAGACCCTTACAATAGTCGACAGTTGTACAACAACAGCCGATGGTACTTCCTGGAACTATGACACCACTATACCAACTTGACAATAAATCAGCTTTTACTCCAAAGTCTGTTACTGACACCCACACTGGTGCTATACTCAGATAACACTTCACTTATAACTAATCTTAATAATCTATGTTATGCAAGTGTTTCCTTTGGCAAAATGAGCACTACACAGATGAAATAAACACATACACCACACTACGAAAACACAATCCCAGTCACGAGGAGTAAGATGATAGAAGAAGAAGAGCAGAGGTAGATTAATATATACAATGCGTGACTGCGCACGAACAAAAACAAGGGATACCTGCAAACGTATTTACAAGATAGAAAGATGGAACAAGAGAACACACCACTTAAACACAACAAAAGAATTACTGAATGTAAACGACAATGCAAATACAAACTACACGAATACACCTAACACCAACAAAGCTTGTAATGTTAAGTAGGGCAGTCGCAGGAAAACCCTCTGCCTTACTCCATCACTAAACATACACAGCCACACCCTATAGAGAATCGGTCTAATTCAATCTTTTCCCAGAAGTAGGCAAAGAATGAATTAAACTCACCACCATTCCTCCCTTGAACAAAGAAATATAATATGACACAATAGGCTAAACAACAACTACAGTCAACAATGAGGTGCTGAAAGCTATTTCTTTCACTAGGCACTAGCAAATCACTATAGTGAAAATAAACTAAATAACCTATAAGCAAAATTAACTCTATAACGTATCAAAATATATAATACAAATACTTCCAAGTACTAAGAAATACAGTGAAAGATCCGATCTAACTAACTACCCACATACATACATACAGACTAAGTTCTACCCCGAAAGTAGAGAAAAGGAACGGAACAAAAGGAAAGAAAAAACAACAACAAACTAAGATGCAAGCTTCAAGAAGCAAATGAAAAAAATAAACATATCTTCCTATACTAAAAGATCAGACTGTATGATAGATAGTATCAGAAAGATAGACAGAAAAGGAAATTTAGAATTTAGAGGAAAAAAGAAGAAAAATCAATGTAGGATAACATACAACAATTACAAACAAAAACTTAACTGACGGTCCAACGACGTTTGAGCAAGAAGCTTCCTCAGCACTGGTGATAACGGATGAAAACAGCACAAACAAGTCACCACACTTGAAAACGTGCAACCGAAAATAATGTTCCAGAAAATCCAACACTACGGAAGTCTGTATGTCAGCATACCATCCTAATATCCTCTGGCACAGTACTGCAATATAATGCAAGCGAATACATTGTTCTGCACGGGGCTGTGAGAGCACAGTTTACAATAGACACATGACTGAATAATCCAGCGAAAGTTCAGCTACTCAACCAGCTTCACACGTCTATGTGCTAGAAAACCAGACTTCTTCGTAAGCTTGGGTGCCAGCAGGTACAAAACTGTTCTTTGCACTATGATATGCATGAGTCTCACAACGTCCACTCCACAGTTCTACACTACAGCATTCCAACAGTCTATGACACTGAAAATACCAGGGTCACGATAGAGGCGTTGGAGGGCACCCACTGGACAGGCCCCTCAGTGAGGTATGGTCACGTCAGATGCTTTGGAGGGCACCCAATGGACGGGCCCCTCGGTTATGTATGGTCAAAACAAACAAAATGTCCAACCAGATATTATGAGATACTGATAAGGGTGGTTTTAGGCTGACTACTGACCACTAAAGATGATAAGCCACAATCTGGCCACTATGAACATTTACAGGTATAAGTCCAAGTCGTTGTTAATTTGTAGCCAAGTAAGTACCACCCCTATAGACACCAGGAATATATATATAGGCTGTGGTGATGGTGTCTTGTCTGGTTTGAAGTAGGTTGCCGTGTGTGTAGGTGTGACGTAGATTCACAGTTCCACAATACAGGAGTTATGACATGTATAAGTCATAGAAATGTTATAACTGCTGGTGACGTTTCCATCATGTATTTCGGACGCCACAATGACAGATAATGATACATCCATTTCACAAAAAAGTCCTGGACATGACAGTTCATAGTATTCAGCATAATAAAGTTTCTTCATGGATCTGCATACATTCTCTAAGTTGATATAGGTAATCCTAGCTGACGATAGCCTCAGCTTCATATCATAAATATTCATAAATATCAGTACTCCTCTCTGATGCTGGCAGATCAGATGTACAAAAATAAGTCTATTACTGTCCGGACGAGAATGGCATTTCAGGAGTGCAGGTCAAGCTGACCTTTATAGCATCCCTAAGTCTAACCCTCGACATAGGTGCAATCGCTGGCATAGCAAAAATTCTAGAACATAGAAATTGTTCTCTGGGCCTAGAGCGACCCGTATATATATAGATCTCAGGTATGAAGATACCTGGGGTGTAATTCCTAGTAGAGGAACCTCTCCTTTCTGTAACACACAAGCGAGCAGAGAACGACAAAATGTCAAACATCTAGGTAGATCACAGAGTTCAATAAAGGAGGGTATTACCTTGCTTCAGAATCAACACCACAAAACATACGCCTGCAGGCGTTTTCGAATCATATAGGGAAAGCCTCGTTAGTTAACTAACTCACAGGAGGACTACAGAATTCCCTATCAAAAATCACAGACGCAGCATGGCGTCCTCTTTGCTCAGAACATCTTCTCGACTCCCTGGGCGGAAGACCATTCTAACTCTGTTAAAGTTCAGACATGCGCAGAACGCATACGCCTGAGTAACACTCAAAACGAGACGATGAAGGAAACATTCCAACAAAGCTATGTTCAGAAATCACGCCTTATATGGACAGGGAATAAACCTCAACCCTGGTTTCAATCATTCCAAGAAACAGTTGACCGATACTACCGTATAAGGAGACATCGTTCGAAAAAATGGATTGACGAGTCAGGACACAAGAGAAGGTAACCCCCATAGTAAAATGTAACCACAGTTAAACAAGGATTATCTACCTTTGATCAAAAAATTTAAAGTGTACAATTCATACAGATTAATTACACACAGTCTTAGAAAAATTCTGTGCGTAACAGATACCTATCACCTTATTGACCTCTTAACATCTACCACTTCCTATCAACAACCTCCTTCCATCCTATACCGAGCTTGACCGATCTATCTCCCATCTGGCACCCAATTACCGCCTGGGACAATCTAAACTAGATGTTACCGACACCTCAAACTCCGCTGCTCCACCTGGATCGATACCGCCAACTGAAATGCCAAAGTCACCCACACTACACTGTGAAAATATTCCTGAACTGCCACTCTAGCACCACAATATACTTGCAATACGATGAAGACGCACTGTTGAACCCACTAACAATATCAAAATATCACATGAACTGAAAACAACACCCGTACACTGTGACCTGAAAACCAAACTAAGTTGCGTATCGCGACGCGTCACACTTGACCGCCTACAGTTCACTACTGCTGACTGACAAACACACAGACAACCGAAAGTAACTCACTATTGTGGTTTAATACCAACTATGAAGGCGCCAACACACTACGGCTACAACCTTCAAACACTGTGTGCATAATTCATTCTGGCATGAATATAGAAAATATAGGCACTACGGCTTAATGGATACGGCTCTTAGCTGTCCACAATACACTATAGATTACTGTAAACACCGCTTACAGTAATCAGGGCGCTGTATAGACGTAGCCCCCAGCTGTCAGGAGAAATATTTATAGTGTGGATTTAACAACTATCTAATCTTTGGCTCATCCTCTAAGGATACGACCACAGCTTACAATAGCTGACAATAATCAAACATAACGCCTTAAACAGGCAAGTTCCCTTTTAATAGTACACTGCACACAATGAAGCCCCACACGGCTCATAATACATATGAAATGCACTGAACATAATGCCAAAACAGCTTGTGCTACTAACAACTTAATATATCAGTATGGTATGGCCATCCTGAATGGACATCATAATGACTTTCGCTCACCAGCGAAATTATGTACTAAGATCAGGCAAAACTAAATCACAAATAACTCAACATCACCGATCTAAGAAAATGCCACTAGAAAAACACAATATCACTCTAGAATTATGCACTATAGTCCAACCGCATGAAGAAAAGGCAAGCACTAAATCTGAACAATGATGGCAAACTCATCCCAGTAAAAACGCTGATAGGGAACATAAAGACGACCTATCCCGGTCGATGGCCAGAAGTCAAACTCTCTTTTTGCGCCAGAATTCGTCTTCACTTCCCGTCCGGTCAGCAGACCAAACGGGTTTTTTCATTATATCAATGTTGCCACTTACAGCGTGACCAACCCTATATTTCGGCGAACATATATACTGTGACAGTTACACATATCATGACCCTAGCCATTGCAACAGAAATGCACGGTGAACCACTTCACTCTTCAGGGGGACCCATTACCTGACACCAACCAGCTGTTCTCTACACTGAGTAAAGCTAGCTATTTATCGAAGGTAGATCTAAGCAAGGGATACTACCAAATACCAGGGAAACCAGAAGTTAGGAAAATGCTGGCATTTAGTACATCAGACGGACACTACGAGTTTAATGTACTACCCTTTGGGCTGAAAAATGCTCCAAGTATCTTTTCAAGAATGATGAGGAAATTGTTGGAACCTCTACAAAATCCCCATATCACTAACTTTATGGATGACATTCTTGTTGCTACAAACACATTTGAAGAGCGTATAGTAGCGCTCTCCATGTTGTTTGACAGACTGAGAGAAACTGGATTAACTGCACGTCCAACCAAGTGCTATATCGGTTGTAAGGAGTTGGAATTCCTAGGTCAACTATTTCTACAGGTCATATGTCTCCTGACCCAAAGAATATAGAGAAGTTAAAGAAGGCACCCAGACCTCAAACGAAGAAAGATGTAAGATCATGTGTGTCATTATGTGGGTTCTATCAGAAATACATAGCCCACTTTAACTCTCTGTGTGCACAATTAACTAACTTAACTAAGAAAGGACAGCCTGATAAAATCCAAGGGAATGCTGATTGTTAAATGTTTACACAGAGCTAAAAACAAAAGGCATCAGCAAACCCATCCTTACGCTACCCGATATCACACATGAATTTGTATTAAGGACGTACGCTAGCAGTATAGGTATTGGTGCAACTCTCTTGCAGCAATTAAAAGCCCAGCCGGAGGTACTTTTACCCGTCGCCTACGCCAGTAGGAAGCTGAATGCAGCTGAGTTGAATTACTCGACGATAGAGAAAGAATGTTTGGCTCTAATCTGGTCCATCGACAAATTTTTACCATACCTGTATGGGACACATTTCATTGTCCAAAAGCGATCACCAGCATTTAACATTCTTGGTTGCATCTAGAAAGTTAAATTCGAGATTGTTAAGGTGAAGTCTGCTTCTGACGCCTTATTCCTTTACAGTGAATTACATTCCGGGAAGAGATAATGCAGGCGCTGATTTTTTAAGTCGACACCCTATTACTCTGGAAGGACAGACGAGAAATGATTAAATACAGCAGGTATTTACACATCAGCTATGACAGGTCACAGCTAGGAAAGGATGAAGCTATGTCGTAAAGTCGTATGTAAACCCACTTCTTTGTTAATACACTATGTCGATATACAAATATGCACGGCCAATCCACGTTCAATGAGTCACGCAAGATCGCTGGCAGACTCTGAGACAGAATAAATTACACGAAGTCACGGAAAATGGCGGCAGACTGAATAAATTAGGCAAACAACGCTGTTGGTTCGGAACTTGTAAAACGAAAAGTACCAAAACGCATATAACCAATCAGCTTGCCCCGGCAATTAAAAAGACTTAAACGCCGAGAACCAATCTTACGCTACTTAAGCAGTAGCGTTTACCTGCGTCGACCTATATATGTGCGAGCGTTTTATTCAAATACACACACAAACACGAAGACCAGCCAGAACGACTGACTAGAGAAGAGAAAGCTGCCAAATTGATTCCTGCTTACCTCCATGCCGGGCAGACATGCTTCACTAAGTCGGGTCAAAATCTGATTTGTATTATCTTAGAGGTAGGTAAACTTACTATAAATAAATGTGAAACTAATATCACTTTTAGGAGTTTTAATATGACTATATCATTCAGGTATAATGATTGTGTATGACTGTTGAAGAAGGAACCCACCTGAAAATAACCTACACCTGTATATAATTAATATCACTTTAGGATTTTAGTTTACTATGACTGTATCATGTATAATGATTATATTTTATGGAATCAGGTATAATGATTGTATTTCCTGGTATGAGTGCTGAAACCTAACAGTCCTTGTTAGGACTCGTATAACTCCAACCTGAATATAACCTAACAGTCCTTGTTAGGACTCATATAACTCCAACCTGAATATAACCTATGACTATAGCATGTGTAATGATTGTATTTTATAGTATCATGTATAATGATTGTGTATGACTGTTGAAGAAGGGAACCACCAGAAAATAGCCTACACCTATATATATTTAATATAACTTTAGGATTTTAGTTTTACTATGAATGTATCAGGTATACTGATTATATTTTAGCGAATTATGTATAATGATTTTATTTCCTGGTATGATCGCTGAAGAAGAAAACCAACCTGAATATAACCTAATCGTCCTTGTTAGGACTCATATAACTCCAACCTGAATATAACTAACAATCCTTGTTAGGACTCAGATAACTACAACAATATTGTTAGGATATATTTTACCAGCCAGTATAGCACTTATGGCTACGGGCTGATCACCCGTTTGCCAGTCACTTCGATTACGGAAACAACAGCAAATGGGTTGATTTGCCGTTGCCCTAAAGACGCCACTAGGCGTGATGGGAAACAATGGCAAAGAAAACTTATCTGCTGTTGCCCTAAGACGCCACTAGGCGTAATGGCCACTGACTGCTTTGACGGTCGGTGGCTAAGGACGGAAGAAGAAAAGAAGAATAGCACTTATCAGAGATGGCCTGGTATATTATAGGGAAAAGGAAACGGTTGTATCATACCTAGGTGTACAAATTATTGGATGTATTCATGTTTTGAATTATCAGAAAGAATGTTTTGCAAGTACACACCTGTCATGTCTCGCTATTGCTAAATCATACTGAGCCATGTTGTCATTCATCCTACATGCAGACACCTGAGACACGCTCATCTCATATACACTAGAAATATGTGGGTTTGATGACAAGAAATTAGCCCCTATTTTTCCTTGTTACAGGTTTATTCGTGTCATCCAACCTGAGGTCATATGTTCAGGTCAATCCTGCTGCCTGGAATTTCGCAGGAGCATAGTGGTTGTATCGGAGCTACATTCTCAGTCCCCCTCAGTCTTGGGTGGGCTAAAGGAACGATCATCAGCGTGTGTTGTGTGCATCACATTAAGAAGGACAGAACTGTTTTAAGAGATGAGTACACATTAGTACCATTTCCGTCGGCAAGTGTGAGCAATTAACTGTCTATGAAGAAAAAGTGATTTAGCGTAGTGAGAGACAAGATTAACAGCACTATATATATTATATAAATATATATATATATATATATATATATATATATATATTATATATATATATATATATATATATATATATATATATATATATATATATATAAATCAGATGTAAACTTACAAATCCATTGCATTCCATCTTCCAACATCCACCCTTCAGCTCAAGAGTAGATAGTGTATATACTTAAAAAATAAGGAAATTGTATTTGAACGACTTCACTTGTCAAGTTTACAATTGTTAAGTGAAATCTGTTTCCTTGTTTTAATATCACAGTTAGTTACCCAGCGGGGTGGCATTTTATGACTGTCTCCACTCTACTAATATTTCGAGATCAGATCATTCAGAGCCGTAACTAATTTGTGATACCAGTAGTTCTCTCATACACTGGGACTTCACCATTTTCCTGCAGAAATTCTATTTCTGCATTGTCAGTACTGTACTGATCATAAATACAATAAAAACCTTACGCTACAGCAAGGTCAAGCATCAGAAATGATAACCACTAGCACAGAAGAGGAAACCAATGGTGATGAAGGTGACATAAAGATGGAATAACTGAAGGCAGCACTGGAGAAAATCAAGATGGGCAAAGCAGCAGCGCATGATGGTATAACACCATAAATGGTTAAGTACATGGGAGCATCAGGTGACCTATTACTCTTAAGAATCCTACAGGCAGCGTGGCGTAACAAGACCATACCAAAGGATTGGGAGATTGCCATCTTAAAACCAATTTTCAAAAAGGGTGACAATCGACAATGTGGAAACCATAGAGGCATATCCAATCTCAGTGTCCCTGGTAAATTCACCTCTAGAATCCTAGAGCAGAGACTCCGACGCCTAGCTGAGCACCAATTGGATGAGGTCCAGTGCGGATTCCGAGCTAACCGAAGTACTCAAGACCTAATCTTCACACTCAGACAGCTGAGTGAAAAGGCCCTTGGGTATAAGAGTGAGATCCATCTTTGTTTCATAGATCTGGACAAGCATTTGACAGGGTCCCCTGGAGCAAACTTTGAGACTGTTTGGCAAGGAAGAACATTCCAGCACCTCTGATTCATGCTATACAGAGCTTCTACAAGTCTTGCAGAAATTATGTGAGGACAGCAAACCATAAGTCAGAAGAGTTCAGAACCACCACTGCTGTAAGACGAGGTGATATCCTGTCACCTTATCTTTTCATACTTCTCATGGACGATGTCATCAAGGCAAGTAAGGAGAGAACAGGAAAGTATTCAGTGGGGAACTGGAAGATGAGACGGGTCTGTATTTAAGAGCTGGCATTTGCTGATGATTGTAACGTACAATGGAAATATAGCCTACAGAGTCTGACAGCCCTGAAATGTAGTAGCTTCTATGATCCGCTAGCACAGCCATGCAACTTACAACCTGCGTTTACTCATTTTTAATCCACGCCTCTCTTCCCTGAGACGTAATCAAACTAAGTTGTTTACCAACTTCCGCGACCTGCCAATCATAACAAGGAGCGAACCCGGTCTGTTTACCTGAGTTTCTCACGCGAGCTTATCTGTCAATCATCAGATATCAGACAGATGCACGTGGAAAAACACCGGACCTCTTTGAAGTGAGACGATCGGGCAAAATATTTTCCCGAGGGATCCTTTGATGTTCGTACATACAGGGAGAGATAACTCTGTAATCTCCAGAAGCGGATGAAATCTAAAGAAGCCGGTTACACGGTTTAAGTCTCTGTTGCCGATTAGCAACGGCCGACAGAGCGACCGTAAAACCTTTTATCTGGGGAAACGTAGTTTCCTGATTTTCTGCTATGCCCTATAGTGGTAAAGTAGCATCCTCTAGAGAGCAGATAACAATAATGTATATAAACTGCGTCTTCTCAAACCAGTTATCAGTTGTCGCTCAGAATTTTTTGGAGTCTAAACACGTAGTCTAGAACCATTTTGTGGAAGGTGTGTTAATAGCCTTCGTGGGGATTTCATTCGGATTTTCTGGTAATAGAAATTTGTGCTTAAGGGTTAAAACGTGTTAAATTTTACCACTACAATTCACTGTGTTTTCCTAGCGTTAAAACAAGTGAAATAAATAACGCTTAGCTATTTTCTTGCCAGTTGTTCAGTTTAATGTAAATTCCATCACCCGCTTTCTTACACAACAAGAGACGTTTAGTTGACTAATTAATACACTAGACGCGACTGATAATGGACCATAGAATTCACGTTGATTCCATATTGTGTAATTTTAGTAAGAGACTGTTAGTTATACCAGACGCCGACAATCTAATAGCCATTAATGACAGGCGATATTTGTTAAGTGCGCGTTGGGATAATTAAATAATAACTGACATTGTGCGCTGATCTTTGACCGGAACAGGAGTGGAAAAGACTGCATGCCTCAACCAAACCTGCAACCGCTAAGCGACGCGCGATAGGATAGGCTAGAGACACCGTGTGCCTTTTAAATTTAATCATGACTGACGGAGAGGATAAAAGATCGTCTTTTCCCCTTCCGTGTATATACCTGTAGAGACATAATAGTCGCATTTTTTCATGTTTCTCTATTCTAGCAGACCTGATCAAACGGCGACCAGCGGTCTATTTTGTTCTATTGTGGTCTATTTTGTTCCCTTTTTTTTTCATCTACTGATTGATTAATGTTGTCTTCTTCTTGGCTTACGTGTCACTAAGTTCAGTTATGAACAGGACTGGCCAAAGAGGCATATTAACATTTTAAATAGTAAATTTAACTGGACTTATAAATACCCAGATATTTGGTCAATTTTATCAGCCCACTGTGGCGGAACAAAAATAACATTTCTGTCTGACTTTTGACAGTCTTATCCAAGTGGATTTTTATCCATAAGAGGTACGCTGTTTCAAAATCGGCAATCATCACAGAGCCAGCCGATATGATTTACCATCATCATCAGTTATAAATTGTAACAGTTTTAGCAACCAGATGTTTCAAAAGACTGGAAGTACAGGTACTTTCTACTGTTTACTGTGAACACAGATCGCGGGTTTTTTTTCTACATTGGCTATTCGAGGTGACATTTGTCCATCCAGGAATCCACCACCAAATTTGGCGTCCCCCTCATAGAAATCTTATTTGTTATAGAGGAAGGTCTGGGGCCAAATTTGGAAGATAAAAAACACTGGAATTTATATGCAGGATACTCGTATTTCCACGGGATATATCACACAGATTAGGTAAGCGTGATTGAGTGGCCACTGTATGTCAGACAGAGAGAGTGAATAATTTCTTAGTTACAGAAACTATATCATCTTTGGTTTTGCTTAAATATTGTTTACTTACTGAGTAGCATTCAGTAGGAACTTTGTTCTTTCTTTACTGTCTATGCTGTAACATAGTGCTAACCTTTAACCTTTGGGGTTATTAACTTGTTGGGTTCTATTCTTCTCAATGAGGGGAGGGCACATGTATTCTGTTAATTTTCTATGTATGATTTCTGATTGTATTTGATCTTTCTTTTGATATTCGATGTTGTAAAGTTTAATGATAATAAACAACAAAAGAACTTAACTTTGTGTGTTGGTCAGACCCATACTCAGTTTACCATAGTTTTTCACGTTTGTGTGTCTTGTTGTCACATAGCTGTGTGTGTGTGTGTGTTTAGTTAAACTTATATTTCTAGATATAGGGAGGTGCAAGATTGTCTTATACTAAATTATAGTCGTATAGATAGGCTGGACTAGAGAAACTACTCATTCCAGAGACAGATCTTCTCCTTAAACTATCCACTCATGAAATCTATTCTCACACCTTTACTTCTCAATTACTTATCACCATTACCTCTACTCTCTTCTCAGGCGGGACTATAAATATCTTTCAAACCTATCTAAATTTACGACAATGATGTTGCCCTTATTGCTAAATCAGAGGCATATCTCCAATTCAACCTGCAAGTCTGGAAGGAAGAGCTGGAGAAGAGAGGGATGGTCATAAGCAGCTCTAAAACAAAATCCATTTGATATCACGAGAAGAAAGAAGACATCAGATTAAGCTGAGAGAACAGGTCCTGGAGCAGGTCGACCCCTGTATATACCTCGGAGCTATTATAGACTGAAAGGGAGGCATCAAAGAAGAGTTGGCCACTCGAAAAGCAGAAGCTGGGAGACTTTTTCAGGCCATAAATCGAGGAATTTCTCAGCAAGAGAGAGGTTGGTAAGAAAATGAAGATGGCTTTATACCGCCCCACCTATGTCCCAGTCTTGACATATGGATGCGAGTCATGGGCAATGACTACAACCCACAAAAGCCAGATCCAAACCTCAGAAATGAGGTATCTGAGGAAGGTGGTTGAAGTAACAAAGAGAGACATGGTCCACAACCAGACGATACGTTAAGGCCTAAAATCCCACTCCCTGCAGACCCAAGTAGAACAGTCCCAACTAAGATGGTTTAGCCATGTCTGCAGAATGGGAGAAGATCGGCTACCACGACAACCATGGGAAACAAAGAGACAGGGATCCAGACCCCCAGGACGACCCAGAGTCCGCTGGGAGGACAACATTAGACAATCTGTGAAGGACCGAGGACTAGAATGGAACCAGGCCAGGAGGAAGACAGCCGATAGGATAGTCTGGCGCTCTCTCTTCCAAACCTCTACACCTCCCGGTAGAAGGGGAACGACTAAGTAAGTAATATAACTAGTCACGCAGATGTAATAATAACCGGCTTGAGTCGTCCATTTTAGGATCGTAGCAAAAGTTTACCTCTGCAGCACATTGTGCGTTTTAAATAACTGAAAATCGCTATTTTTGTCACTTAGTTATTAAAGCCTTTTTTTTTAACTTATTTTTCTATTTATAATAAAGTTTATAATATATTTCGTGAAATAATAGTGTGGAATGGCTTTTATTTAAAAAAACAGCAATTTTTATGGGAGACCTCTTCTTCTTCTTCCTCGTTCGTCCTGAAAAGGACGTTGGTTGCGTTGTGTCTGTTTACACCGGAGCTGCGATATCTGCGCCTTTCGGCCAACACATCCGACTTCAGCACTGCATTTTTTGGGACCGGGTTTGCCTTCCCTCTTCGATCCCTACTCTCTCAGCCAGACTGCAGTGATGCAGCCTGTTTCCAGGACCACCAAGTGGATATGCAGTAGGCTCTGGTTCGCTGACCCTGACGCAAGCTGTCAAGCTATGGGTCGCTGACTGCATTCTCTATTGCTGCATCTTTGGGTCCCTGGGAGACGTCTGACTATACGCAGTTTTTTTTTTTTAATGTACGCGGTATTCTCAGAACTTAACCACCGCGCAAGATGCGATCGTACTGTACTATATTAACAACATATTACCATCAACCATTGCCACATATTTAGGTCAAGACGTTCATCAGAATCTACACTTCTTTCGACTATCTAAGACCAAAAATGACAGCACGGTGATAGCGATAAATTGACAAGGGAAAAAACTAATAGGAAAACTCCTTCAACAACCCGCGGTTGTTAAGAAATAATGATACCCGACAGTGTCTCCTCATATTTACCCGACATGAAAAATAACGGCGCATGCCGATTACAATCACGGATACCGGGTTAGTAGGTTACGAATAGTCACAGATAGGCGCTGGTTCAAATGTCATAAATACCACTGGAATATTCCTATCCCTTGGTGTGTTTAGTTTTGTTAGTGCCGAATATCTGCTTGTGTAAACAATAGTTGGTGCTGTTGAGTCACCTTCTGTAGTAAACACTGAATTTGCGTGTGGCTTAGATAAGAACAAAACGTTTTTTGAATACCGTCTTCTTTTCATTTTTTTTCTTCATTCAGTTATTCATTCATTCAGTCATAATCATCATCATCACCATCAACATCATCATCATCATCACCAATGCCTTTCTGCTCCCTAAGAAGCATAAGTCTTCAACAAATTCACGCCAAGCTTTCATTTCCTGTGCTATCCGTTCAAGGTTTTTTCCATGTCTTCTTTACCCTTTCCTATATGTCGCTAATCCCCTTTTCCGTGTGTGATTTTTTTCCCCCTGTACTTCTCTTACCCTGGAGACCCTAACTGACCTTCATGACCCAATGACACCAGTTGATCCTAAGATATTTTTTGGTTTTATTTTGCTTCGTTCCCGCTTGTAGATTCAATTAATAGAGAAGAACAAAGAGAGAGAGAGAGAGAGAGAGAGAGAGAGATAGATAGATAGATAGATAGATAGATAGATAGATAGATAGATAGATAGATAGATAGATAGATAGATAGATAGATAGATAGATAGATAGATAGATAGATAGATAGATAGATAGACAAACTGAGTACACGGCATAGGAAGACATCGCCATACTAGGTACAGCTTTATAATGTGGGTTGACCGGTTCCCATAGTCGCTGTCATTTCTTCCCTAACTCAAGAGTCAGGCACCCGTTTACAGCTGGGTGGACTGGAGCGTGATGCTACCACTCTACCACTCAACGCTCACTGAGCACAACCGAGTAGTGAAAAGCAAAAATGTGTGTACTGTAAAACAAGTGGCGTAACTACCATAAGGTGGGGCAGGGGAAGTCCCTAGTGAACCTCGGTAAGTTGAGTTCGTAAGGGACAATCGACTTATGATTCCTATTCATTTCCTTTGTTCCAATGTTTAAACGTTACAGCATATCTCTGTTTCTGGAGACGAAAAAAAAAAAAGAAGACATGCAAAGGATCTTGCGTGGATGGCATAAGATAGGACGACATTTCTCAACTATGTTTTCGTAGCTACAGATAGGTGCTTGCATAGAATAGGTTTTTCAAGCGGTGTGCCGCCGCGCTTATCAAAGTGTGCCGGGAGCCGCGCTGGTGTAATGGCTTCGGCGTTGTACTGGCGACCAGGTGTTCATGGTTCAAACCCGGGCGTCGGCGTTTGAAGAAATGTTTACGGCCGGAAATTTGACTGAATAGCCTGAACGGCTCCTGTGATAAACCCTCTGTGGATGGGAAGGAGCGAAGCTCCTGACCGGGTTGGAAGGAAAGTCCTCAGGTTCCCCAGCCTCGCAATGATATGTCATTGGGCCGAAGGGCTGAAAGCCCAAGTGCCGCTGGTTAAGAAAAAAAAAAAAAAAAAAAAAAAAAAAAAAAAAAAAAAAAAAAGTGTGCCGCAAATATTTTGCAAATTTACTACATGGCGTATACCTTGTATTTTTAGTGATCATGTAATGTAAAACTGATCTTACAGCTTGAGTTCAGTCAATAATAGCTGGAGCTATTAACTGAATTGAACAAAAATAGATATACTTCAAAATCGAATTGACAGTTACCTTTATTCTTAAGTACCCACAAATTAGTGTATTTTATTTAGTATATAGCACTGTAATTTTTTATTCAGTCAGATAATTGTGCCGCAAATTTATAGAAAATTGAAAAATGTGCCGTGAACACAAAAGGTTCAGAAACACTGGAATGGAAGGATTGAAGTGTAAATTAACATGACACAAACATAAAGGTATGTTATCAGGCACTCGTAGGAAATAAAGAAGTAGAACACTAGACAACAGAAAAACAACAGACATGAGTGGCTTACCCAGGATTCGAACCCTGGACCTTCCGTGCGACAACCCCCGCCTAGCTATGCAAGCGAATCACACTATCCTCCCTGCCATCTACGCATCATCAAAAATGATGCTTCGATGACAGGTCATTAGTGCGAACCGCAAGACATAACACCGGAAGTTTACCATGGGCAGTTCAGCCTATTAATGACGCAATCACTTCTGTTGTTCCCCTATTATACAGTATAGGCCAGTTCACACAAGACAAAGACCTTAATACTGTGTCCAGCAAATGATAGTAGACTTAGAACAGTGAAGTGGTATGACGCGATCACTAATATGGAAATGATGACATGTACCAGACAATTGCCGTGGAACGTGAGATGAGAAGAAGACGCTGGAGATGGAGAGGGCATATTGAGGAAACCTGTTGATAGTATTAATAGGCAGTCCTTGTTCTGGAATCCACAGGGTAAGAGACGAAGAGAGAGAGACCAAAGAACACACGGGGAACGAACGTACGAACGAACTTTATTTTCAAAGGGTTGAGAATTGGGCACGCAGGCCCGTCTGACATTCTGCCCTTCCTTTCTCTCACCTTTCATACTGAATTCATTTATTCTCACATGCATTTTACATATCAATTTCAAGGAATTCAACGTTGTAAAGTAAAATAAAATAGCACACTCAAATTAACATTAACTACTTATAAACATGACATACTATAGGTTGAAAAGTCCAAACATCGTCATGAGAAACTACAGTTGATATAAGAGAACTGGAGATATACAAAAAGGGATTAAAGAAGACATGGACACATTTTGAACTGATGGCATGTACTGGAAGAGTTGGCATGTACTGGAAGAGATGGCATGTACTGGAAGAGTTGGCATGTACTGGAAGAGTTGGCATGTACTGGAAGAGATGGCATGTACTGGAAGAGTTGGCATGTACTGGAAGAGATGGCATGTACTGGAAGAGTTGGCATGTACTGGAAGAGTTGGCATGTACTGGAAGAGATGGCATGTACTGGAAGCGTTGGCATGTACTGGAAGAGTTGGCATATACTGGAAGAGTTGGCATGTAATGGAAGAGTTGGCATGTACTGGAAGAGTTGGCATGTACTGGAAGAGTTGGCATGTACTGGAAGACTTGGCATGTACTGGAAGAGATGGCATGGACTGGAAGAGTTGGCATGTACTGGAAGAGTTGGCATGTACTGGAAGAGTTGGCATGTACTGGAAGAGTTGGCATGTACTGGAAGAGATGGCATGTACTGGAAGAGTTGGCATGTACTGGAAGAGATGGCATGTACTGGAAGAGTTGGCATGTACTGGAAGAGTTGGCATGTACTGGAAGAGATGGCATGTACTGGAAGAGTTGGCATGTACTGGAAGAGTTGGCATGTACTGGAAGAGATGGCATGTACTGGAAGAGTTGGCATGTACTGGAAGAGATGGCATGTACTGGAAGAGTTGGCATGTACTGGAAGAGTTGGCATGTACTGGAAGAGATGGCATGTACTGGAAGCGTTGGCATGTACTGGAAGAGTTGGCATATACTGGAAGAGTTGGCATGTACTGGAAGAGTTGGCATGTACTGGAAGAGTTGGCATGTACTGGAAGAGTTGGCATGTACTGGAAGACTTGGCATGTACTGGAAGAGATGGCATGGACTGGAAGAGTTGGCATGTACTGGAAGAGTTGGCATGTACTGGAAGAGTTGGCATGTACTGGAAGAGTTGGCATGTACTGGAAGAGATGGCATGTACTGGAAGAGTTGGCATGTACTGGAAGAGATGGCATGTACTGGAAGAGATGGCATGTACTGGAAGAGTTGGCATGTACTGGAAGAGATGGCATGTACTGGAAGAGACGGCATGTACTGGAAGAGTTGGCATGTACTGGAAGAGTTGGCATGTACTGGAAGAGATGGCATGTACTGGAAGAGATGGCATGTACTGGAAGAGTTGGCATGTAACGTGAAAGATAATTTATTTTACCATCTTGTCCATAATTTGATTACTCCTTTAAATGTTCTGTTTTCCGAGACATTTTGTATTTTCTTTTTCTTTCCTTTTCTACCTTTGTGGCCAAACTTTCTCACCCTCTCAAACCCCACCCGAGGTTGTTTACGCTGGCCAGCTGCGGTCAGCTAACGCTAGACGTAATGTTATCTAAACGCACCTGTTCGACCAGAGAAACATTTCTCGGGTCCGCTTTAAGTGTTAGAACGAGCCAAGACGGTTTCTGTGAAAGAAACGGTTCGTTAGCGGCGGGTACCCTCTGTGGTCCCAACAGGGGAATTTCTCTGGTCGCTTTAAAACGTTTGATGACGAGCGGCTGGTACCCTTTGAGGCCTGGGGAACTTTCGCACGATTTCTTTTGTCTTACTCTATTACGCATTACGCCAATACATCTGTAGAATCAGGTTAGGCAGGTGTCCGGGTGGAGCGTCCTTTGTAAGCTATAAGATTTGAAATTTTACTACGTCAAACACACTCGTAGAAGATTCCTGGCCCGAGATAGACCATTATGGAAATAAGGCAAACATTAACACAGAACTAAATGTTTTTGGCCTATTTCTTGGCATTTTCTCGGGGTGAGTAAACATATCTTATAATTATTATATTAGATTCATGTTAGCTTTTATATATATATATCTGTTAGGGAAGTGAATTTATTTCTGAGGACTTCTCCTAGTAATTTATTCAGTGATAAGGTAGCGCTGTCTACGGCCTATTAAGTGGTGCTTAAACTGTTACGGTTCATCATGGGTTAAATGTTAAACTTACAATAACAGATATTAGGCGTAGAATCAGTCCACGAATGCTTACCATTGGGTTAAGAGTCAGCAAAATTAACTGTCATTTCTGTAAGATAATGCCAGGTGTGGATTGTTCACTTAAAAACTGAATAGTGAGATGCAGGTAATAACTCTGGATTATAGGAAATAGTCACTTATTCCTTTTTGATAGATATTTTTAGTGGCAAGGGAGAATCATTTTATGCTTACTTGTGTGGCTAGGCACTAGTCTATAACTTTCACAGAAAGCAGTCACCAGGCATAGATATAATTATATCTTATGATTCAGCCCCAATTGTATTATTATAGCAAGAACATTGCATTCTCTTTGTACTCATTGTGTGGAATATTAATATATTTTCCCAAAGGGACATATTACTTATTGTGTAATGTCACATGCTGTAATCTGTTTATGTAAATTCATTTAATGTTGTAAGATGAATAAGCATATCCATTTAACTGTAACTACTGGTTAGGTTTCCTGTATATTGAGATTGGGAGAAGAGGAGTAGATTGTTGCTGTCAGAACAGTTACTGACAGGTACCTGGGTGTGCAAAAGATATTAAGTCTATGCGGGTGCGTGTTGATAATTGATATTTTTAAGGAACAGGAGACATGGTTAAAGACAGCCCTAAACTATCATAGCAATAACTACAATAAATTTAATCCCATAGTGGAGCGAAACTTTCTGTATAAAGTTAGTGTGATTTATTATTTGCTTGATGTAAAAGGGTGTCTCTTTTCGGTCTCAGTTTCAGGGGGATACCGAATTGCTAGTCTAGTTTCCAGTCAGACGAAGAATGTCACCGTCTCTTCGATCTAGAGGGATTCTGAGGATATCTAGCCCCACGAGTGTCACAGCCATACCTGGAACAACAACCTTTTGTCAACGCCATTTCCCTCTCACGGGAGTTCAGCTCACGCATTGTGAAATGAGCCAACGCAACAATCTGAAACGTCTATGGCAGTAGTAGTTTCCTACTCGCCTATTGGATTACCAGTCAGGGCATTGCGGCTTCCAAAATCTCAAAACCGCCCAGCATGCCTATAGCAGAATTCCATATCACCCGCCTTCTTTGTGCCTAAACGGGGCACTCAGCCAAACCACAGTCAACCAGCCAAAACCGGATTTAAAGCCAATTCTAGCGCCGGATAAGCACGCCTTGGGATCAATTGTCCTCACGTGACTTCGTCCCATGGTTTATTTCTGGGTCTATGTAGAACTTCGCACTTAGGAGCGGCCAGCAAAGATAAACAGCGTCTTCCAGCCCCTCACGCAAATTAGTGTCACCAATGTTTAGTGCCAACAAGGAAAGTTTTTTACAGGCCAAGTCCATCACCCATGGAGTATATCTTTACGTAAAAAGACACTTTCCGGAGCTATTACATTTGGTCCCACGTAAGCAGACGGACTGACACGCAGCTTATTCATTTTGGTAAACCAGAGGTAAATGCAGAGTTCTAGCCCCTCGCGCAATTAGGGGTCACCAAAGATAGCGCCTACATTGGATTTACAGGTCAAGTCCATCACCCATGGAGTATATCTTTACGTAAAGACATTGGAGCTATCCCATTTGGTCCCACGAAAGCGGACGGACATGCTGTCGCTCAGTTTGTTTATTTGGTCAGCAGGAGATAGACAGTCTTCCAGCCCCATCGCGAAATCAGGGATGCCACCAACAATAGCGACTACAGTGGATTTATACAGGTCAAGTCCATTACCCATGGAGTATATCTTTACGTAAAAAAGACACTGTCTGAAGCATTGTACTTGGTCCCACGAAAACCGACAGACTGGCAGACAGTTTATTTATCTCTTTGTGTTCTACAGGTTTTATGAATGGTGATCTGTGTGTGTGTGGTTGTTGGTGTATATGATTATCGATGAATATTTGATTATTGATGAAATTTTATGTTGTTGTGATGATATGCATTATTTTCATGCTTTTCTTCTTTAATAAATTTTACACATTTATTAATGCGCTGTTCACGACCTTTCCATCCATATTTGTATTTTTAGCTCTTTACTATAATCTCTATGTATGATAAGAGAAAAGAGTTGAGAGCAGGAGATGCTTAGACAGTAAAGTGAGTTGAGGCCTGGAGAGAGAGATCCTTTGAATAAATCTTCTTCCAGGTTGTCTCAAGTCCATCTCCTATTTACACCTTATCTAAAGTGTAATCTATAACTCTGTCAGTCCACTATCCCTTGCCGATTTCACTACGGTTGTCCAACTCGACAAATACTTTACACTCTAACTCAACCACGACATATAGTGAAGACTAAGACTTGACTTCCCTACGGCAGTATCTGCTATGGGGGATACTTTGACCCTTTTTGGTTTAGTTTGAAGGACTATCTACATTGCACACGTACAACTCCCGCCATAAGTGCTCCGATCTCCCCCCCTTAGATCACACAAGGATGATCTCAGCACAGTGCACAAACTCCGTAGCACCGGCGAGAATCCCAATGTGTGTAATACAGGAATCACATTCTATAAATATTTTTGTGGTGGGTTGGTTTCTTAATATTTTAAAAGGCTTACTCACTCTATGTAATTATCGGCTATTGACTGCGATACCAGTCGTTATAGAGTAGGTCAGTTCTGAACTCCGGAAATATCAAAGTTCATTAAACTTACGGAACAATGCACGCTCTTCAAGATTTTCTACAGAGAAGCAAGTCACTAGAAATTAATGTAAGGAAACTATCTGAAAATGGGTCAAAGACGAAAAGCAAGTTATCTGTTCTTGTAGATCCAAGTTTACAGGAGCTGGGGCTGGCATTAGGCTGACACGAGCTTAACAATATATCATGATTTAGGTCAACGTACGGACTTCCTGAACATTAGAAGGGAGATTGAGAAGCTAAGATAAAGGGAAGGAATATGGAAAAATCAAGACATGAGGTGTGGGTTCAAGAAAGGAATTGATCGAAGGAAGAAGGGGTAACTTCAGTGTGTGCTGTAGGATTCTTGATGTCATTGTTGTTTGTGGTATATTATTGTTGTCGATTGTGGATCCTAAGATTTAAAAAATAAATAAATATTTAAAGTTTTCACACAAGCAGCTTTGTCTTTCCAACTTTTACTCAGTCTTTTTGTTGTCACGAGATGGATTTGGGGTGATCCCTTCTCGATCTCTCTTTCACTCCGGCAGTACTCATTTTAAATTGTTGTACTGATAAATTGCGTGCTTTTCCATGGTCAGCACTTTTCTCTTTCTCTGCTATGTAGCAAAATATTTTGTACTTTCATTCTTACACTCCATTTAGTAATAAGTCATCTTGTCTGTTTACCTGCCCATCCCTGCTGAGATAGTAGACAGGTGATGCAATGTTGAAACGGCAGTCATGTTGGTAAATTCTCGTGTACCAAACCGTGTATAAAATGCATCTGCTAGTGTTAACTTTATTCATCTGAGCAAAAAGTCTATGAGCCAGGATTGGCGTAAGTTGTACATTTTACATTTTATATTTCCCATTACTAATATGTGACCTAATATGTTTATATTACCATGTGAATATTAACATGTGAAAATCGCTAAGGGATGTCCAAATCATTTGAGGCTGGCAACCTCTGCGTATAGAATGATGATGTCATGAACCACCACTGCTACGGCTGGTGACTGCTTTATCGCTAGTTTCTTACAGAGAACTAAAAGCATAGGTAGTTCCAAATGCCACATGGAGCAGGGAGGGAAAGATGAAAGAAATGATGTACGTTCTAAGTATAATATTTACATAATCAAACGAGTGTAAATGTCTATGTAAACATGTTCACTTTAAAATTAATGAAAGTTTCAAACTTTTCAACAAGTGTAGATATAAAATGGAAACGTATTCAATTTATATTGTGAACACTTTTCAATCAGTGGAGAAGTAAATGTAAACATATTCTATCAGTACTATTAATCTTTTCATTTAAATGTAAAATAATGATAAAGCTTTTTAATTTAAATGTAAATTAAGTTTTCTATCGAGAGATTAAGTTTAATTCTCACCGAGGGTAAATTATGAGGTAGATGGGATGGTGGAATAGAGAGAAGGGGACACAATACTCAGGAGAGCGTTCCGTTTCTATTCTTTTACCAAAGTTGTTAGTGGTATCAGTTGAGGGTACTATCTCTGGAACAAGAAGGGAACAGTGGCATGAGCTTTAAGACAAGGGACCAACTTCGTAGACAGCGGGAGCAGAACCTACCACTGGCAGATATGTTAAACGTTAAAGCTGTCACGTGAACTCCTTTATAAATTTTCATCGCATCACAACAGTGATGACAATTTTCTGCTTAATCATTATTCAAATTTTCTAAAACCTTTTTAGACCTAAATGATTACTAAATTTGTTATTTGTAATTATACAAATTGAACTTCGATTTAATCATTTTAAATATACTGCATGTTTGTCTCAGTCAATTTACAAAATACACTCTAAACAGAGCTATACCTTAATAATAATAAGAAACCCACTGAGTAAATCAGGGTGGGGGCTTGACGAGCTAAAATTAATAATTATTTAATTCTTCATAAAAGGTGGCGGACCGATATAAAGTTAACAGTTCCCCTGCCAATGCAGCATTGTTCTTGACTTCGGAAATATCTTATGAAAACTACCTTGGGATAGAAGCGTCATTATCCTTCTATCTACAACTCTGCCAAGAGTAATCTGGTGCGAAGGTAGATACCTTTGAAGGCCCATAGTTAAATCCAACAAACGTAACATTAGGTCTGTCACATTCATGCCGGCTGGATTGGCCCAGTTATTTCTCATTCAGGCGTTAAGCAAGACATTCTTTCTCATCATCTCGGTACGACTGCTTAACAATTTACTTACTACTTTGTAATTCCTCTTCTACCGTAAGATGTAGAGATTTGGAAGACAGAGCACAATACTATCATATCGGCTGTCTTCCTCCTGGCCTGGTTCCATTCTGGTCCTCGTTCCTTCAAAGATTGTCTAATGTTGTCCTCCCAGCGGACTTTGGGTCGTCCTGGAGGTCTGGATCCCTGGCTCTTAGTTTCCCATGGTTGTCGTGGTAGCCGATCTTCTCCCATTCTGCAGACATGGCCAAACCATCTTAGTTGGGACTGTTCTACTGCAGGGGCTGGGTTCTTAGCTCTTGACGTATCGTCTGGTTGCGGACCATGTCACTTCGTGTTACTTCAACCACCTTCCTCAAATACCTCATTTCTGAGGTTTGAATCTGGCTTGTATGGGTTGTAGTCTTTGCCCATGTCTTGCATCCGTACGTAAAGACTTAACAATTTATAACTATTAAAATGATTTTGCTTAGACGAAATACAGCTTGCCATTCTTCTGGTCAAAGAATAATCAAACCACACTGTCTTTAATACTTGGACATGCGTCCTAATGTAACCGATGGTCTCTGTGTCTAGGATGAATGGTGCGCGCCTTGCCAAAACGAGGCAAAATTTTATTTTTAAAAAACTTACCATTGATTCTAGTCCCGTATAGTTTTCCAGGGGTCTCCGAAACGAAAAATAAAGAAGAGGACTACCATACCGTCAGGCAAGTCGTACGAGGCCACCAATGTGAGGACGTGCATTGGGCTAACAACTTCATCATGTAGAACAAAATGCCACAGAAACCACTAATGCAAGAGGCTACTGGTACAGACTTCCTGCAAGGAAACCAGTTGTAATGGTAGTTCCATGCTCCGTAAGGAGCACAAAGTAACATGATATAGATGATGATGGTGTATTTTACAGCCCACGGCCGCTGCAGTTATTTGTTATCTTTCGTTTTATTTTTGAATGCAGCCACCTACACATAGGAGTGGCAACGCTGTAATTACAGGGGTGGGCGCCATGCGTATTCTAATAATAATCCATGATGTCATGTGCTATTTCTGTAGCAACATCCTCTATGCTATGATGCGTACAAAATTAGTTCACCTTTTTAAATACAAATTTATTCTATATAGTAACGAGCGTCCGATTGACAGAGTGGTTAGAGCGCTAGTGTCTCTCGGCAAAGGAGCTGGGTTCAATTCACGCTGCCGACACGCTCCAGTCTACCCGGTTGTAAATGGGTACCTGACTCTGCTTTTTGAGTTAGGGAAGGAAAAGGAGGAAGGGAACTAGTCACCCCACCTCTCAATGCTGGACCTAGTATGGTGAAGCCTCTAACACTTCACTCCCCTACGACAGTATCTGATAAAAGACTACCTTTACCTTGACCTTGACCTTTACCTTTATCCTAGTAACCCACTATTTTCTTGTGAACTGCATTTTATTACTGACCATAATTTCCAGGAACATATAGTTAACTCGCCTTTCAATGAGTAAAAGGCTTACTTTGTCAAGACAGTTTCAGCAATCACATTGTTAGTCGATGCCTCGTTAGAAATCAGCGCTAGAATTGAGAGCAGACATTACTTTAAGTGGATTTACTTACTATAATATGACGTTTAAAAAAAATGCATGGAGTTAGGATGTTGTAACTCAAATTCTTGTTCCAGATGTGAGGACTAAAATCCCTGTTGAGGCGTGTGTGAATTGTTATTGACACTCGGTGTCAGCATTTCCGACACTTTGACAGCCAATGATTTTCCTCATATAATTAGGCTATAACCTAGTTTTTTTCCCGCTTTTTTATTTTTACACTAGCTGACCTAGAATTTTAAAAACAGCTGTAGCGATTAGACTTCCAAGAATCGACAGTTAGACAACAGTATTTACTACCAGTCAATTAAGCGGTATTGGATCCAGTTCATATACTCTGGAATTATAAACCAAGTGAATGTGTGCATACATTTAATGTCTGCGCACATATCTCGTCTATGTAACATTGACATACCACAATAGTTTATTTTAATTATTTATTTTCTCTGCTAAAGGGGTTGGCAACAGGTCGATCTCGATCTACCCGTAGATCTCATGGGAGTATTCATGAAGAGGAAAAAGAAAGAATTTTTAAGCTAGAAAAACGTTAGACGAGTCCCTTTTCCCCGGAAATAAAAAGCGCGGTTTTCCCAGGGCACAGATTACTAATAAGCTTAAGGGACCCCAAGATGCAGCAATAGTGAATGCAGTCAGCGACCCATAGCTTGACTGCTTGCATCAGGATCAGCGAACCAGAGCTGATCAAGACCGTACTCCACCTCCACGTGGTGGTCCTGGAAACAGTCTGCAGCAGTGCAGTCTGGCTGAGCGAGTACGGATCGAAATGGGAAGGCAAACCCGGTCCCTAAAAATGCCGTGCAGAAGTCGGATGTGTCGACCGAAAGGTGCAGATATCACAGCTTAGGCGCAAACAGACACAACGCAACCACCGTCCTTTTCAGGGCGAACGAGGAAGAAGGAAGAAGAAGAAGAATCAACCTGTTAAAATTTCAATCCCCACTATACTGTTAATATATAGAGTCCTCACCAAAGTGTCACAATATCATATATCTTATCTTGACCTTATCGTTAAAGGTGTTTAAAGACTTTACAAACTTGTCACATTAATTGCCGAGGTATACGGAGCGTAAAGGACGATGTAGACCAGTGGTTCCCAAAGTTGGCGGTACCGCCCCCCTGAGGGCTTTGGAAGGATCCAAGGGGGCGATACGGAAAAAATGGGCCAGAGGGGGGCGTTCAGTAGTAAATAGTGGCCGTTTAGTAGTAAGGGGGGTTCAGGATTTGACAAGCTAAATTCAGTACGTGCGGGGGAGAAAGGAATTGTGGATTTGAGAGACAACATCAGTGAAGCGGGGACGATGTGGATGGTTGTGTTATTAGGGTCATTAAACAAGGCATAGTTTCGTCTATGCGTGTCATTCTGAGCTCACGTAACCATCGCTGACCATAAACGGTAATCGGGAATTGCTAGGAAAGGGGGTTAGCCAAACACCTATTGTCCATTCGATCACTCCTGAAGAAAGAGAAATGATCCGTGCCGATGGGATGGACGAAATAAGATACCTGCTGATGATTCAGAAAGTACCAACTTTGCTTTGTTGTGGAATTTATTGCCTCAGTATTTGCGGGGGCTAGTGGTAACTAAATATTCGGAGATTGGTAATAAATAACAGAAAAGGCTCAAAGGAGCCAGTTTTTAACGGCACTTGGCAGTAGAAATCAGTCTTTGAACCTCTGAACCGGCTTTCCTACCTTACATTCAGACAGACTTTCATAAATCGACTGGCGCGATGTACGTTTCCCGTCTATTTTCAACGTTGCTATGAGCAAAACCAACACACTTTCTCAGCTTTTCTTGTAAACAGTGGTTTCAAATAAGCGTGTACCGAGTACCAACCAATTTCATCCTGTCGATAAGGTAAGTTTTCATACTTATATTTTTTGTTTGTTTGCACAGAGCTAGCATCAGTTTGACTAACATTAATTATTAATTAAGCAGATACATTTTGATACAGATTTGCCGTATATTGAATATTGCTGTTCAATCACAATATTACATCCTTTTAATTTGTTACCGGTATCTCTACACTTTGTAGATAGACTACTGTCTCCCAATTTTTAAATCTGAAGACCTATCAATATAGTGCGTTATTTTATATTTTGTTCATATTAAATAACTATTATTATACTTTATGAAATGATTATTGGGTTTCTTCAGTGTTGGTGTGGCTGTTGCTAATTGGTTTTTTTTTCTGATTGTTGTATATTTTCTAATTTATTTATGGCTGTGGTTAAGAAACTTAAAAAAGAGAAGTGTAAACTGGTAAGAACATCTGTGTCAACATTTTTGTAAAGCCACTTTTAAATCACTTTTTGTTGTTTACTCGACGTACACTTTTCTATCTGCAAAATTGTAACATCAATTCTTTGTTCCAGAATTCAGAACAAATATGGCAAAAGCAGAAGAAACCAAAAAGAAGTGCAGACAATACAGCGTGGAATATCTGAAATATGGATTTATTTCAGCACTAAATAACCAACAACTGCCAATGTGTCTATTACGTGAGAGGGCCTTTTCAAATGAGGCGATGAAACCTTCCAGACTACTTGGACATTTGAAAAAAAATTCACCTTGATAAAACAGATAAAAGTTTGACATATTTTCAGTCACTTCGTGAAAACTTTCAGAAACGTAAAACTGTCCGTGACATGTCTGTCAACACTTCAGAACAAAGCTGTGATGGTTTGCGAGCTTCATACAAAATTTCATTGCTGATAGCTAAATCTGTAAAGTCTCACACAATCGCAGAAAATGTGATTCTGCCAGCTATAAGGGTTTGTGAGTACAGTTATGCATAAGTCACCTGAACAAATAATTAAAGCAATTCCGCTCAGCAATACCTCTGTTCAAAGAAGAATAGATGAAATGGATGCGAATGTTGAAAATACATTGTTCAACATACTGAGGACAACAGAATTTGCATTGCAGTTGGATGAGTCAACTTTGCCGGGCAAAGAATCTTTGCTTCTTGCACATGTTCGCTTCGTAAAAGATGAAAGCTTGGTTCAAGAGTCGTTATTATCTAAGCAACTAGTAACTGATACAAAAGGGGAGTAAAAATTTCGTGTAGTAGAGAAATGTTTCAAAGAGAAGGACATTCCGCTTACTAACATTCTTGCTTGTGCAACAGATGGGGCACCATCAATGATAGGTTGTTACCGCGGGTTTATCGCTTTCTTAAAAGAAGCTGTACCTGGTATATTTACAATACACTGTGTAATTCACAGACAACATCTTGTCACAAAAAATCTAAGTGATCGGCTTCACAAATCATTAAATACTGGTATCACAGCGGTTAACAAAATTAAGTCCCATGCTCTCAATTCTCGACTATTTCGAGAGCTTTGTACTGAGAATGATGAACAGTTTGAACGTTTGCTGATGCACACAGAAGTCAGGTGGCTCTCAAAAGGAAATTATCTGAGACGCTTTAATGCTCTGTTTGAAACTTTGGTAGAATTATTCAAAGACTCGCATGCTTCGCTTAGTACAGAACTAAAGAATATCAGGCATGACATTGCATATTTGTCAGATTTATTCACAAGGTTTAACGAAATAAATCTACAATTGCAAGGAAATGATATTAATCTTATAAAAGTCACATCTGTCGTCTCCACGTTTCTGGCCAAATTAACGCTATTCAAACGTAATTTTGGCCGTCGCGAGTTAATCCAATTTCCCAGCCTCTTAGAGTTGGAAGAGAAAGACAAAATACCAGAGGATAATCTTCAAGTATATTGTGCACAGCTAGATATGCTGCATACAGACATGTCTCAGAGGTTTCAGGATCTTCTTTTGATCACGATTCCAGACTGGATAATAAATCCATTCCTGGACACGTGCAGTGAGGAACTAGGAAGGGTGGAAGAGGAACTGATATCGCTACAAAATGAAGTTGAGCTTAAGCCAATGTTAAAAAAATCATATCAAGACTTTTGGTTGCAGAAAGAAATCTCTGAACGCTATCCTGCTGTGTGGGGAAAGGTTAAGATATTCTGTATTGCCTTTCCAACATCGTATTTAGTAGAGCGTGGTTTCAGCGCGGGTGTCCAACTTCTTTCGAAGCAGAGAAACAGACTGCAGATTACTGAACGTGGGAATCTGAGACTCCGGTTCTTGTGCGTTAATTCACCGGGAAATTAATATTGTGGAAATTTATTACCCAAACCGAGCACCGTACTCTTTCTTGACTGAAAAAGTGTCATTTCACATTGTGAGCTCTCCCCCCTCCCCCGTTGTTTAGAATTTTTTTTAAAACACGCCTGCCGTTCGCCTGCCGTTAATTTAAACCGTAAGGGTAGTCACGTAGCACATTCTGCCGTAGGGGAGTGAAGTGTTATAGACTTCGATGTACTGGGTCCCAGCTTTATGAGGTGGGGTGGCCTGTTCCCTTCCTCGCTGCCGTTGCCTTCTCTAACTCAAGATCAGAGTAGGTACCCTTTTACAGCTGGTTAGACTGATGCGTGACACCTGTCCCCTTCCTCGCTGCCGTTGCCTTCTCTAACTCAAGATCAGAGTCAGGTACCCTTTTACAGCTGGTTAGACTGATGCGTGACACCTGTCCCCTTCCTCGCTGCCGTTGCCTTCTCTAACTCAAGATCAGAGTCAGGTACCCTTTTACAGCTGGTTAGACTGATGCGTGACACCTGTCCCCTTCCTCGCTGACGTTGCCTTCTCTAACTCATGATCAGAGTCAGGTACCCTTTTACAGCTGGTTAGACTGATGCGTGACACTACCAAGCTTTGAATCCGAAACCCGGTAACTTATTGCGGTAGTGGAGTGTTAGAGACTTCACCATACTAGGTCCAGCATCGAGACGTGGGGAGACCAGTTTCCTTCCTCGCTGTCTTTTCCTTCCCTAACTCAAAGTTAAGTACCCATTTATATAAAGGTAGGCCATTTGATGACCCCATCTCCATACCTCACAGTTTGTGAAACTCATTGCCCACATGGGGAAAAACCACTGCTGTAAATAAGCAGACAGCCAGATAGAGACTGAGAACTCAAGATACGTTATAATGTCAGTTAAGAAGGAGTATTTCATAGATAATAAATCACACACTGTTACTGAATGGTAGTTAGCATTGTGTTAATTTATTTCTGGTGGACGCTTACCGGCCATCAGACTTAGGAGATGATTGCTCTTGAAACCACTAACGGTACTTCAATTGTTTCCAGTCCACCCAGGTTGCGGTTACAAGGTACCTAAACCAGGTTACGGGTCCATGGTACAAACCAGGGTACGAGTCCACTGTACCAAAGATTACCCCATACCACCCATACTCTATTAACCAGGTGACCATTCCAAAACCCAGTTACCCCTATCAACCAGTAAACAGAAGTACTCAGCTGGGCTGACTTACCCCATCCTTATTTGAGATGCGCAATGAGTCCAGGGAAGTAAACTCTGCCGCCCGCTGATACGATAGAACTGTAACACTGTACCAAAGTGCTGGGGCAGACCAAACCAAGAGAGTCCGAAACAAAATCATCTCCGCAGCTACTACAGGCCTTCGGAGAGATGAGTATAACACCTACCAGCAGTACAGCAATAGAAGAGATCTACTGTCCATAGGATGACATACTAGTTGTTTTTTTCTAAACAGTAGAGCTAAACTCTTTTTTCACATTTATATGTATATTCAGATATGTGAGAATCTATACCCTTTTATTCAATTTAACTTAACAGCGTCTGTTGTATTTTTCTTCTTAACTTTATTTGGGCTGTATTTTATTTTAAATATAAATCTAACCGGGGGGGGGGGGGGGGGGGGGGGGGGGTGCTGAGCCATAATTCATATAACTTCTATTGGGTCGGGATATTTTAAATGTGGCTGGACACCAAATCTCTTTCTCAACCTTATGTGCTTTACACAGTTCTTTTGTAGGATTCCTGAGGAAAAATTTATCGTCCAGAAAATATCCTGTTTAGTTGCCAGAATTCTCTTGTAAGTAAAATTCTAGTACACTATTTCCCGAGGAGAGACAGTGCATTCAACCTGCAGTCTGGTAGATTTTTCTTTAGGTATTATCTTTTATTCTTCCATTCCATCCAAGCTGTCCTTCTCCTCAAAACTACACCTCACGACAATATCCATCTCACTGAAGTTAAAAATGAAGTAAGTTTGTTACTAATTTACTTTCGCATACTGCTGTTTGTTTTACTGCATTAAGTAATTAAGTTTTTCTTTTTAAATTAAGTTAATAAATAAGCGTATCTGTAGCTTTATATTAGAATGTGATAAATTGAGCAATTAGTTGTTACTGTATTAACAGTTGCCCTTATTTTTCACTCTTTACATTTTTTAATGTACTGTGGGGAAATGCAGGGGGGGGGGGGGGGGGGGGGGGGGGCGGGGGGGGACGCCGGGGGGGGGGGGGCCGACGCGCTGGCGCTGGGGACATGCCCTGGGAGCCAAGGGGCGGTGACCCAAAAAAAGTGATGGAAACACTGGTGTAGGCAGTGCTCGCGTAGCTGCTAGGAACCAACAGCTTGTTGCAGCTTGTAGCTTTCGTTACTCTGTTGTGTAAATGTCGATGGTGGAGTTCTGAAGAGATATAGAGTGGTATTCATCTGCTGTGAGTATAGCTGGCAGATTCTACCACTCAGACAACACAGTCACTCAACAATTCACAATACACGTTGTCTCCAGTGTTTAAATTATACATTTTGTTTTTCTTCAAATTTTGGAGACAGATTATTCTAGATTACAGATTATCTCTGTACATGTAAGTAGAAAACATGTTATCGCGAAATGAACAAGATAATTTAGATTATCAAGATATATGTTATGTTTAAAATTCATAACGATTGTGTAGGTATTATAGTTAGCTCGACAGGGCTCCTTATCTGATAATTTTATACGAACTTACTTACTAATAAAGGAAGTGACGTCATACCGATATGGTGTAGAAGCAGACGCGAATATTTGAAGCAGAGGTGGGTGATCGTCTGCTAGAAGAGATGCGGCTTGTGTTTGAATGCGAGCGGACGTATGTGTATTGAGCTCCTGCAGTCTACTGTGATTTTCCTGCATTATTCCATCACTAGGGCACCAAGATACTTTGGTGAGGTGTCCCTAGTCTATTCTAGTCAGGAATCATATCTAGAAAGAAGATGTCAAGTGTACGATGAGAATAAAGACTGTATGATTGCCATTGACCAGCGTTTGATAGTGAACGGACTGGACGACTGCCTATTACTGCATTTTGCCATTGGGCCTATATTCTATTATCATGAAGCTTTGTGTCCAGTACAATAAACCGCATAATGTAAATTGTGAAGGAGGTGTTTGTCAGCTCACTGAAGTATGCTGATACGTGTTGTTTGACTACCCCTAGTGTGTACTTTGGCCACGAAGACCTTCTCCGAACCGTATCTATATTACGGCACGCATCAATAAACAAAGTTTTTACCATTTCCGAATTTTCGGCACTTGATTGTCATGATGCTATACAGTATATAGATACTATATTTCAGAATGTTCTAAAAAATTTTAAAATGTAGAATTTTAACACTGGATTCACATTGCACGTAACCGCATTGTTGAGTGGTAGAATCTGCTATTAACGCTAACAATAATTGGGCTCATCAACTATACTTGATGGTGCAGATGATTAGGATATGTCAGTAGGCCTTCATGGCGAAGGATATTCCCCGAAATCATTGGAAAGTCTCGAACACGATCAGTTATAGTGCTTTCCTCCTCGTCACCGATCTAGATTATTATGAGTGAGCTGACAGTGTCATTTGAATCCAGATTAGATAAGCAGCACGCATTCATAATGGCCAGATATTCTAATCTAGTAATGACACATGAGGGGTTCACAGCAAAAGTTATAACAGAAGAAGTAGCACGTAAGAGGTCTGGTGGCCACCCCGGGGTACGATCTACTGAAACTATTCAGCCTGAAGGGACAGTAATAAACAAGGGCACTTATAAGGATTGGAGAAACTGCGGGAAAAAAGAACAGCATTGTGCTGCTGTGGTACAACCACATTGGACAATGGAATTTGGAATATACAACAAAATTACTTTCACAGTCGCTTCAGATTGGCAAAATGGATAAAACAAGGAGCGAGTTTTGAAGTCACAACCACGGTTGAGTGGGTTCAATGTCCATCGCATTTGAAAAAAAACAACAACAAACAAACAAAAACAGCAGGAATCTGACACTTTGGAGTCATAACCAAAGTGGGCCCGCGCCCCTTAGGGTGTGAAGGAAATAAACCATTTGTCAGACAGGTACTTTTTCTGAGATCAGATTGCCTCCTGTTGTACCGATATATATATATATATATATATATATATATATATATATATATATATATATATATATATATATATATATATATATATATATATATATATATATATATATATATATATATATATATATATATATATATATATATATATATATATATATATTTAAACCAGCGGCACTTGGGCTTTCAGCCCTTCGGCCCAATGACATGTCATTGCGAGGCTGGGGAACCTGAGGACTTTCCTTCCAACCCGGTCAGGAGCTTCGCTCCTTCCCATCCACAGAGGGTTTATCACAGGAACCGTTCAGGCTATTCAGTCAAATTTCCGGCCGTAAACATTTCTTCAAACGCTGACGCCCGGCTTTGAAACGTGAACACCTGGTCGCCAGTACAACGCCGAAGCCATTACACCAGCGCGGCTCCCACCGAGATATATATATATATATATATATATATATATATATATATATATATATATATATATATATATATATAGAGAGAGAGAGAGAGAGAGAGAGAGAGTCTTATTCTCACAGTGTTTAACTTCTACATGCGAATGGAGCGGAGAACTTTTTCAATACTGCAACAGTGACAAATTTGTAAAAATCGATGCCCCCCTTAAGGCCCATCGGCCCATATATGACCCAGCATACATAACTCTGTAATAGTTTTATAATAAAACAAGTATTAATTCCCATTTGGTCAAATATGGGTTATTTCATAAGCAAATGAACGGCCTTCAGATTTTTATAGAAAGTTATATTCTTAACACATTAACTACCGCAAGCCGCTGTCAGCGGCTCACAAAATAATCACATTTGGACCGCAAGCCGCTCAGAGCGCCAATCTAATTTTAGTAATAAAACGAATGAAAAATGTACTGAAAAACTTTCTGATCTGGTTCGGGATTTTAAGTTGCCACCGGAAAACAAATTCCCAAAGCATGGTTGTTGTAGAACACTGGAAAATTGATACTATGTTCATATTTTTCAGCGTTTTGCTCTATTAGAGTTACAACCGGTGTTTATTGTAATAGTGCATTCATTTATCTTTAAAATGACGTGTAATTCATAAAAATCTGTAAACAATTACGAAAACTACAGCTTACTTTGTGCAAACAACTACGGAATGAAAATGGAAAAAAAAATTAATTCAGCCACAGTGATTTTTTCAATTCGGTAGTTAATGTGTTAAATGTGTATTCAGTCTTAGAAACATGAGTTAAGTTTACAATTTAGCGTTCAATTATAGAAGCTCTTGGGCCTTGAGGAAGCAGGTTTACAATATTACATGAACAGAAGTGACAAGGTACTGGCGAATAAGACTCTGGATTTTAAAAAAAACCGAAAAAAAAAACAAAACCCACAGAGATCAAAACCACGCATATATATATATATATATATATATATATATATATATATATATATATATATATATATATATATATATATATATATATATATATATATACATATATATATATATATATATATATATATATATATATATATATATATGGTAGATCTGTATGGGGCTCACTGTTGCCTATCTCTGCTTTAGAGTAATCAAAAACTGAAATTGTATTCACATATTTCCAATGATTACACTTGTAGGTCAAGGATTCTCTGACGTCAGGAGTAGGAGAACGAAGAAGATTAATGTATCGCAACATTGAGATGTATACGTCTGCTCCAGTTTCCAGAGCAGAAGGTGAGGTCTTTCACAGATTCTTGTCTGTAAGAATAAAGTTGAAAGTTATACTAGGCAAGTCTTAGTGTGTGCTAGATAACTGACAGCTAGCAAAATTTAAATACAAATAATTTGAATATTTTTGACAGAAGAATGTTCACGATATCGTGGTCAGATAAAACAAAGTAAGAAAAAAAGGGTAAAGGCTGTCCCAAAGCAGACACTGCCGAATGTACGTGAAGTGTTAGAGATTTCAACATGCTAAGTCAAGCGTTTTTATGACATGGGGTGGCCAGTTCCCTTCCTCGCTGCCTTTGCCTTCTTAACTCAAGCGCAGAGTCAGTTACCCCATTATACCTGGGTAAACTAGAGCGTAACGCATCCAAGGTTCGATTCCGAAACCTGAAAACTGTTCCTTGGAGGCTTATTCTTAAAACAGCGTAGGTTCAGGGAGGATGGTATGATTCGCTTCCGTAGATAGGCGGTGGTCCCTTTCGGAAGGTCCTGAGTTCGATTCTCCGGTAAGCCACTCACTTCTGTTGTTTTTCTGTTGTCTAGTTTTCTACTTCTTTATTTTTCACGAGTGCCTGAAATATACCTTTAAGTGTGTTATATTTATCTATTTCTTCTCTCTTCGATCCTTAACCACCGACCGTCAAAGCAGTCAGTGGCCATCACGCCTAGTGGCGTCTTGTAGGGCAACAACAAATTGATTCCACTTTGCACGGTCGGTGGCCATCCTTCGTACAGTGCCCCAACTCTGGTTCATTCTTTGCATCTCAGCCTCCACAGTCCTCCGCCAAGTTGTTTTTGGTCGGTCTCTCTTTCGCTTTCCTTCAGGGGTCCAAAGCATAACTGTTCTTGTAATGGCATCGGGGTCTCTTCTGAGGACATGACCAACCCAGCTCCAGCGTCTGCCAGCTATGATGGTGTGCATGTCCTCTTGCTTGCTACGAGTAAGCAGATCTTGGTTGGTGATGGTATTCGGCCAGAAGATGCGGTGAATTTTTCTTAGGCATGTTGTGTGAAAAGAGGACAATTTTGACATTTCCTTCTCTGTGACTCTCCAGCATTCCGCACCATAGAGAAGCACAGAAAGCACGCAACTCTGGTATAATCTTAATTTTGTGCTTGTGCTGTATTGGGAGGACTTCCAAATGTTATTTAGGCTAAAGAAGGCTGTTCTTGCCTTATTCATTCTGATGTTGATGTCTTTGCCTGCCCCACCGTCTGGTGTTACTATGCTTCCTAGGTATGTGAAGGTATCTGTCTGTATCAGTTGCTGATTCCTTACTGATATGGGCTCAGGGTTGCTCACATTGAGCGTCATGACCTCAGACTTCTTTAAATTGATGTTCAAGCCCACCTGCTGGCTAAATTTATTAAGTCTATCCATTTTTTCCTGGATGTGTTGATGTGAATGTGCCAGCAGTGCAATGTCATCTGCATATTCCAGATCTTCCAATGTAGAAAATGTAGTCCATCTTATTCCTCTTGGACTTCCCTCTGTTGTCTGGCGCATCACCCAGTCTATGACTGTTAAAAATAGAGTGGTTGATAAGGGGCATCCCTGTCGTACTCCTGTCTTCACCTCGAAGGTTAGGTTGCTCTGCCCAACACTACACGTAAAGTTGGCATTGAGGCTTTTTATGATTGACACTGTGCAGCTTGGAATTCCATAAGCCCTCAGTATTTTCCATAAACTGTCCCTATGTATGCTGTCAAAAGCCTTTTCAAAATCAACAAAATTTATGTAAAGCTGTCTTTGCCATTCTGAGCACTGCTCTATTATGTTCCTTAGAGTGAATATATGGTCTACACATCTTCTGTTCTTTCTAAATCCTGCTTGTTCTTTCCTCAGTTTGTAGTCTACTGCCTTTGAAATTCTCTGTATAATTATCCTGCCTAGTATTTTGCTGGGAACTGAGAGAAGAGTGATTCCTCTCCAATTATTGCAGTCTGCAAGATCTCCCTTCTTGGGCAATTTGACAATTATTCCTTTGTTTTACTCTGATGGTGTTGTCCCCGTTTTCCACACTTGTGCAAATAGTGGTTCTAGTAGTTCTGCTGCTAGCTCAGGGTCTGTCTTAAATAGCTCTGCATTTAAGTTATCATGGCCCGGAGCTTTACCGTTCTTTAACCCTTTGGTTGCTGTGATGATTTCTTCTTTTCGTGGAATGTCTGTATTTACATCTAGATCGTTTTCAGCCTCAGGAACATTCAATTGTGTCTCTGGTATTTCCTTGTTCAGAGTTTCTCTGAAGTGCTCTGCCCATCTTGTTTCCTGTCCCTCTGCTGTCTTGATGAGATTTCCTTGCTTATCTCTTACTAATGTAATATTGTTTGCACCTTGTTTTCCGCTGATGAATTTAGTTATTTTGTATTTATCTATTTACTAGGTTAAATTATGGTGATTGGATGCTTGAAATATAGTCTATTATGCCGTGGTCAATACAAAAGACAGATTGTAAATATAATCTTTCCGATCTCTCAACAAGGAAATAAAGAACGGGTGAGAGAAAGAAGATAGAATAATAATTTACGGACAATTTAAATGAAGGGAACACTAGTAGATTTGAAATTCTACGGCACCGAATAAACAGACACGCATAGAAAGTCATGACTACAATCTTTGAACATGCGAAATTGCAAGAAACAGTTACATAATGGAAATGATATTAATGGTCAATACTCAGTACATTCATTATATTATTCTCAACATTGTCAAATTACATGCCAATGGTGTTCTTAAAATGATATTCAACATCCAACTTTGTCATAAACATTCTTTCACCAGAAAAGTCTCAAACTAGAAAAAAACCTTCTCTGAGGCAAGTCTAATAGTAGAAAAAGCGCACTTTGAGGCGTCATACTAGAAAGTGCTCACTTTGGGGTAAATCTCATTCTTCAAAAAGCCTACTTTGAGGTGAGTCTTATACTAGAAAAAGCACACTGAGATGAGTCTCATACTAGAAAAAACCCACTTTGCGGTAAGTCTCATACTAGAAAAATGCCCACTTTGAGGTGAGTCTCATGCTAGAAAAGGCTCACTCTGAGATAAATCTCATATTACAAAAAGCCAACTTTGAGGTAAGTGTCGTGTGAAATTCTAATCCACATATATAAATTAAAAAGTAAATGTAAAGCCTAACAAATAACTTCACTAAAAGGAAAGAAGAATGGTAAAGAACAGTGCTGTCACAATGACTGTACTCGAAATCCCCCTTGTTTTCTACTTCGTCTGCAAATTGTAACGTTTCACGTTGATAGTAAAAGCCTACTGCTTCAATACCCGCTTTCTACGATAAAACGTGTACTGCCTTTCTAAGAAAAACCTTGAGATACGCAAGCTGACCTATATTTAATATTCCATTCATGTCATTTTATACACTAAGTTACCATAAACGAAAGACAGATGGACTAAGGATAGAAAGAAAGGGAGGGGCTGAAAGCCGGATGCAGGCAATACTACCACAGTCTCGCGATACACAATTAATGCCACCCCTAACACGCGTGTAAGGCCACAAGCACTAACTTTTTTTCAAATCGACAGTGATAAAAAACACAACCCATACGAGAGTTAGGTTTTAAAAACTTACAAAACGCTTATTAGGAAACATGACATTATACTGGTTTACGTTTGAAAGCATGACAGTACACCAGACACCATAAAGTTTGGAAGTGAGGAGGTGGCAACAGCACGA